>JARHVA010008505.1:287500-475087 GCA_037957365.1 Torreya grandis | reverse complement strand
TTTAACTTCCCAAATATTCCATTATATCAGTTATCCAACCTCCATTTCCACAAAATATTCACTTTTAAGGGTTTGAAGGGTTTTAGACCTATTTGACCTCTTAAGGTTCATTCATAAAGTTTTGACATTGGAGTTGTAAAAAAATTCCAATAAAATGGTTTTTAGCACCTATAATAACTTTAAAAAACTCCTCTATCCCCCATAAAATTCATCAATAAATATATGAGCACTTGAACCTCTCCTATTGAGTTTGTTTTCCTCTTTTTCTACATGCTTGAGTTATCTAAGGTCTAAAAAGTGTCTTATTAATGTTTTATCTACACTCAAAAAGCTATAACACATATATTGTGACATAATAAACATTTTTTAGTAGCTTTATATGCATTTATAAAGTAAATAAATGTGAATCACCTCCTCTTTGGGCATTAAGCCTAATATTTGCCTAGTAGGCTTACCTACACTCTTTGAGCTTAGAATGACTTTTTATGGATTTATTTTCCTCAAAATATATCAAAAAATTAATTTATTAATCCCATACACATGTTAAAATATTATATAAATTCATATCAAAGACTATAAAAAGAAGGTGACATCCTCATCTATCACTAGGTTTCACCATTCCTCATAGCCCTAACTGTAACCTTTATGGTTTAGACCATTACATTGAGCTTCACCATTTATATTTTTATTTTTAAATATTTACATAGGTTTTAATAAACTAAAAAAATCTTATATCAAGGTCCAAATAACCTCTAGTTTAACCTTCACACTCATTTCTTAGGATTGCAAGTTTCATGCCCAAAGGGAGTGCCCTCTATTTGAGACAAAATATAAAGCACTCTCCTATCTCCTCAAAAAAAAAAAAAAAAAATTAATGGGCCTCATGAATTTATAAATTTTTCCTCCACAAAATTTCATACTTTGGCCTTAATCCTAGACCTTTAAACTATCCACAAAACCAAAACAGAACCCTTAACAATGTAGACTGTGTAGGGTGTAAATATGTAGAATATATGTGGCTTATTTAGACCCTTTATCTACCTTTTATCCATATAATTAAGGGTAAATTAAGACATAAATATTATAATAAATGTTATTTTAACCTTTAAATCCACTAAAACTCCAATGGTTTCTCCTCATTCCTTGACTGAGACAAGGTTGAGTTTCCTTTGCATGACTATGTTTCTATTCAATAGTGACCTTTATGCTATTAGGATTGGTGGGAACTTATATATAGTGTATTATGATCCTATAAAAGTGTTTATGTATTTAAAAATTCACATATATACTTTATTAAACATGCTCATACCTTTAAAATTTTATGACCAAACTCACTATCACTAATCACTCAACTCACTGTATTCCTTATCTTAAAGATCCTGCTTGTAGTATCTATGCATGTTTAGACATCAAAGGTAATTTTAAAAACCTCATATATCTACCTAAGGTTTATTTTATTTTATTTTTACTTGTATTGATACATTTTCCTAGCTTAAAATATCCTCAAAACATACTTCTCAATGACTGTCTGCCTACAGTCACATACAGGTGACTGTAGAGAATACTATATATGGCTTTTGTTCTCAAAACCTATTCTAAGAAACCATTAGAAAAATATTTAGGTTATTTTTAGTCATACATTTTTTTAAAAATTTAAATGAACCATTTCTAATGTATTTCCAATGCTCAAACAATACTCATTTAAGTTACTTCTTATTGACTTGCTATAGGTGGACTTTTTAGGTCACTTATATGGATGGATATGAGTAAATGGTATAAACATAGTTTTCCATCATTTTAGGTGATATTATTATTATATATGTCACCTTTAAACATTTTTAATCACATTAATGCATTTTCAAATCCTAATTTGCAACCATAGGTCTCTTTAGGATTCAGGCTTGTAGACAATATTGCCTATATTTAGTGTCTTTTCAAGCAACTTTGATATCTCAGACCATCACCCTAAATCAATATTATTAACTTCATACTTTTAATTATTAATCTCTATGATATGAGATATAATATTTACCAACTTATATATATTAAGACCCTTGGTAGACAAATTGTAAGAGGCATACAACAACCCCTAGGACCTATATTTTCACTTTTAAGGGACTGTGTCTCAAAATTCAATCATTGAATGTTATAAGGATTATTCACTCTTTATATACCCACTTAACATAAAAAACATTCAATTTAATGGTCTCCTTAACATGTCAAGACTTTAAGGATAATTCCAAATTGTTTCAACACTCCCATACATGCATTCTTAGTCCTTTGTTAGTATCACCTATAGGTGGCCCTTTTTTATACAAATAACAAGGTTTAAATAATGGGCAAGGTGCCTATTTTTTGACCTATAACATTTTCATATTCATTTTAAGACTTAAAAAGTACTAATCTCATAATTAATACCCTTATTAGCTTAAAATTTCTTTTTCAACATGCTTGAATTTGATGAGATACCTATAGATGGGCATCAATCATTGTCAGACTGAATAATTTACACATTAATACCATCATAAACTTTTTTTTGATATTTATAAGGATGAAATTGAATATTCATACACAAAAATATATCAAACACCCTTTAGATTTTCCATTGTTCATCTATAAGCATGATCAGAGTTCCAAAACATGATTGTAACTGAGTGGTAGGCAGAAAGCTAACTATGAGTATGATAAAGGACCAAGTTTTTGATATAATCATGTAATTATGAGGCCAAAAATGGAAATTAGTTAGTAAATATGGAATTAAGACATGGAAAGACACATATCCTATTCACACGAAAGCCTCTACATGTAATTTTAACTCCTTAAAGTGAAAAACTGATTGAAATTATAGATGGTGGTACAGTCTTATAAAGTGAGATATTTGGATTATAAAATAAAATTTAAACATTAAATAAACCATTTAAATCATTTTAAGATGAGATAAAAATCTTGTGACTTCAAAATCAGCAGTTGGTTCATATGAAATTTCTCAAACCAAGGCAAAACCCATATGGTGCATAGATTAGCAGGTAGAGTTAAAAGGTCAACTTCTTATGAATGGTTAATAAATATCAATAAATAATTAATCTACAATTAAAAATAATATGTAATATGACAAAGTTTTGAATATACTCCTAAGAGCATTTTTCTTTAAACCTCCTATGTTGATCGTACCAAGTCCAAACTTATAGGTCATTATTGCTTGCTAAGAAGAGTGAAAAAGGAGAATAATAGTTTTATCTCAAAAATGACACTTCAAAATCAAACCAATCATGAAATTGAGCATTGGGAAGCTAAAGAGGCACTTCTTGACCATTTCCCACATGACACACTTCAAAGATGTCATATAAGTGCTAAAATTTTCTTTTCCTTGAAGAAAACTCCCCTTTCCTTTGTATAACCTTCCACATTTCAATTTTTTTAGTTACATAAGACCTATAAGGAAACATTAGACATGAAATCATTCTTTGGAACCTTCATTCTTCCTAATAAATTTTTAAAACTCATTAAATGGTCAATTTTGACCCCTAAAATGACTCAAAAAGATATGCTGGCTAATGAAATTGATGACCAAAGCTAATATAACATTGAATGGAATGAAATTACATATAATACATCTTATGACCAAATTTTATACCCCTTAAAACCTTTAAAAACTTAAATTTTACCTATAAGTTCCCAAATTTGACTTGAAAGTCAAATTTGGTCAACAATTATCTTACAAAAATATTCATCAAACTCTGAAATGTATATGGTACACTTGTGAGGCCAAAATGCATGACCATAAATTCATAATGGCCTTCATGATTTTTTCAAGTTGTTTTAGGTATGTCCTCATCATAGATGTGAATATGATGATACCTACAACCAATGTCTAACTTGGTAAAATAAACAACATCATGTAATTCATCTAAAAAATCATCAATTAATAGAATAAGAAACTTATCTTTGATGTTTTGATTTTTTATTTATCTATAGTCTAGGCGCATCCTCCAACTATCATCCTTCTTTTGCACCATGATGATTGGGGAAGAATATTCACTTTAACTATGTCAGATGATTCACCCCTCTTACATCTCCTATACTATATTTTAAATTTTACTCTTCTAGGCATAGGGATACTTATAAGTTATGATGTTAGGTGGTGTGATACCTAGAATGATTTTGATGGCATGATCATGTGGTCAACTTAGAGAAATTCCTTTTGGCATGCTACCAAAAACAATAGAATGGTCATCTAGGACCATTTACAAATTAGGATGTGTATACTCCTTAGTGGGTTGAACCTTTATAGAAAATAAGCATGACAAAAATAATTATACACCTTTTCTAAGAATCTTCATCATTTAATAGGAATGAACTAGTGGTGGAGATTTAACTCATATTCCAAATAGTTTAAATCTCCTAACTCCTGAATGGAAACTCATTAATAATTTCTAGAAATTCATCTCAATAGTGATCAAAGTGGTGAGCCACTAAACTCCCAAAACAATTTCATATACTCCCATGGGAATAATAAACAAATGGGAATCTATCAAGTAGTCTCCCATATAAAGCTTAATGCTATAGAATTTTATAGAATAGTTAACTATACCACCATTTTCAATCATGACCTAAAATTCTTGAGATAGGTAAATGAAATAATTAAAATGAGTAGCCAAATTACTATTGATTAAGTTGTGTACTCCCATATTAAATTAACACAATCACCTTATATTTCTTTAGAAAACCCACCACTTTAAGAATTTTAGGTGTACTAATGTTTAAAAGTGTATGATAAGAAATAGTACATTGAGAATCTTTAGATTCATCCTTAGGTTATTCCAAACCTATCCCTAAAGTCTCATAATATTCTTCTTACTCATTGGTGCCTTTAATGTAAAACAACTTATTTTCAACACATTAATGTACTTTACTCCATTTTATATCACATACAAAACATAAAACTTTTGCATACTTTTATTCAACTTACTGAGGTGTTAATCATATAGGCTGTGGAAATGATGATGTTGGGAAGCTATGTTCATGCTCATTAGTGAAAGGTATTCATTTGATCAACTCTTTTTACTCAGCCACACATACCTTTGGTATGGATTTAAATACATTACTTGGACGAAAAATGTGAACCTCCAATTGGATGTTATCTTTGAGGCCACCTAAAAATAGGTCAATCATATTTTCCTTAGTGATGTTTTCCACACATAAAGAGAGATTTTAAAATTAATAAATTTAATCCTTTACCATGCCAATTTGGTGTAATTTGGATAATTTACTGAAGTAGTTTTCTAAGACATTATTACAATAGTATATCTCTAGCTCTTTGGAAAATATAGATCAAGAAACTAATAGACTCTTATTTTTATTTTGAGAACACAACCAATGATACACAAAAAAATACTCAAGTTCTAGATATAGAGTGGCTATGAACACCTTTTGTGAATAGGAAGTTTGATGTAGATCAAATAAAATTTCAATTTGAGTAATCCATGTGAGTGGATAATTACCATCAAAATTTCATAGGTCCAATTTTGGCAACATTAGCTTCGTACAATGGTTTGAATTGTGATTGTTTGGAGGAGAAGAACCAAACTGAAGTGGTGGAAGGTTATTTTGAAATTATCAAGTTAAAAAGTTGGCCAATTACCTAGTGATTTGATTCAATTGATCTTATATACTATTAAGGTCCCATATAAGCATTGCGAGGTCCCCTTTAATTTCATCAAGATCATAGTTTGTGTCATGCCCTACAACTCTGACTTAAGTTGTTGAACTATTTATAAAATACATAGATCAAAAGTTTTTAACTTCATGTCATCTTTGTGAGGATTTTTGGGTATTTCATTCACTTTCCCAAGACCATGAGTGTTAAGGCCTACCATGCATAAAACCTAATATATTTTTGACTCAAAAAAATGTATCATCATATGGTACTATTGTGATCACCTCACCAAGATAAATTCAGTGACTATTAATGTGCTCCAGGGTGAATACTTTCAACCCAAAAATGTGTAATAGTAGAATATACCATTGTTATCATCTCACATAGATGAATCTAAGGAATCTTAATTTACATAAAACTATGGTGATATAAAAATTCAATTCCTCCTAGATCATATTCTATGTATTTTTATCCTTCTAGTGCTTAGGATACCAAAGCCCAAAAAACTATATCATAAAAACATGCCAAAATCAAAGATCTAATAACACTTTTAATGAAATTACTTAGATGATTTACAATAATACAATTATATGTCCTAGAATTAAGTGTAGAATAAATAGATCCATAACAATAATTTTTGAAGAGTAGAATACTTGAATATTATGACTGCACCACTTTAATATGAAAACCTCCACAATAATGTAATAAGAACATAGTTCACAATATGATCCTAAAATACTAACCACTACCTCCTATATACTATACTTAGTAGGATATTTAATTGTAAATAAAAAAGGTCCCACCTCTCATGAATTTATGGATAATTATGGAATTTATTAATCCAAATAATTATGTAGTTAAATTGATAACCATCAAGATAGGTTTTTAAAATAAAATGAATTAATTATTGTAGATGTGTTATAGATTTAATTGTATAGTTTCATTCAAGTCCATTCAATTTTTATCCATGTAAAAATAAAAATCATGATCTAAATAGAATGCAAAATATTCATACCTCTATCATGAATACATTTTTGATTGTATAGTTTCACATAATATATAATAGAAAATGAATGATCGAAAGGGAATGAAAAATGCCCATGTTCCCATCATGATTGTGGATTTTATAAGTGTGAAGTGGAATGAAAACCATTTTCCATTCAAATTTTAAAAATGTGTTCCTATGTATGTGCATGAACTAGTATCATGCCTCATGAATATGAAAGTGTGTCTATGTGCATGAACTGATATCATTCCCTATGAATATATACTAATTGATATAGAGTGTTATGAATCTATACGATGAATTTGAGAAATTGTATGTCAAATACATGTGTATATGGAAAACATGTAATTGCTTTTCTTGAATTTGTGTTCATATGTACATACATATACACCCAAGTTTGTATGATTATGTGATTAAATATTTTTAGAGCATGTATACAAAGGAACATTTAGCTAACCTATCAATCAATCCTATCTCATAGAAGATAAATCATACCTACACTTTGGATTGTTGATACATTATATATTTGGGGTCATGACCAAGATGGATCCTATAGACCTAACCAAGGGATGCCTTACCATAATAAGATCACTAGAGAGGGTTACAAAACCTCTATTAAATTAATACCATGTAATAACCCTAGACAAGTTATATGTTTTCATATTCACTAAGTAAATGATGAAATAAATTAAAGACTAATATAGTGCTCACCAAAGATTTATACATAAAGTGGGGATAATAAACATAAAAATTAATCATGCATAGGATAATACTCATTAAGATATGTTTAGGTAAAGCCCTAATGCATGGATAGATCAATATATTTAAAATCCATTACTTATGCTACTTATATCTACTAAAATAGAGGATTAAAGTTAGAGATACTTACCTTGAAGATGAACCTATTGAGGCTCAATCTCTCCCTTGGACAAAGTTTATTCACAAGAGGTTTTTGTGGTTTGTAAAGACAACTAAAAAGGATTAAACATCTAATACATTTCCAAAAGATAATATTATTCTAAAATTGTGAAACCTAAGAAATAAATCCTCATGTAAAATTGTGGAAGAGTAGATTTTAAAGAAGCACAAATGAAATATTAACTCTTGACTCTCTAATAATGATGAAATGAATGTGTATATATATCTAAATCTAACCCTAAACCTTTTTGAATGTTTAGATGATAGGCTCTACCCAATTGACTCTATATAATTAATTGATAAAAATAAGTTAGGTCTCGGTCTAGGTTAACCAAATCTAACCTAAACCCATAACATGCTTTCAATAATTTAAATACAGGGTTAACCCAGGCTAAAAGTGTAATTTAAACTATCAAAAAAGGTCTTAGGCTTAGGTATGTTCTAAATAGGGTGGTAAAATTCTTGGTAGAGTATGCATGAGAGGTGTCAAGTTTTAGGGAAGTACATAAGAGAATGTTGTTGGTTTCAAGTGGTGGCATAGGGGAAAACAATCATATGAAGCACCAATGGTGTACCCACCCCATTCTTGATGTACACTTTAAGGTGTACATTGAGAGAGATTGAGACTTGATAGGTTCCTACAATAGATAAATCATCATTGATTAATAAAATTTGAAAATATTATGTGTATACAGATGTCCCACTCGAATCTCATAATGTGTCACTCAGGTGAAATATGGGATGGTGATTAGATAAAAGAACATAGTAACAAATGATGTTAAATGTAAATTAAATTTAGTACTTTAAAGCATAAAATAATTGGAAGTACATGGATAAAAAGAAATAACTAAAATTAAAAGTAATGTATGCATACCTTGACTTTTCTTTATTGATGGATGGGTATTTGTTGTGTGTGTATTTTTGATCATGGATGGTGTAAACATTACTTTGGAAAAACCCAAGGATACAAAAATAAATAGCAAAAATAAACAAACATATAAAACTAAGATAACCAATATAGTGTAAGAAAGATGTACATGGAAATTTGTAAGTTGGGGTAACAAATTCTATGTTAGGACCAAATGACCAAGTTAAAATTTATATTAAATTGGGTAATCAAAAATCCAAAGCTACTAAATGACCAAAAAACTCAAATGAAAGGTAAACAAACCAAGTAAAACCAAGGATACAAGTCAAAAATGGTAATCAAACATAAATGTAAATCTAGTAACAATCCTTACTTAAAAAAATATGGATAAGCAATGGTAAGAAAATATTGATGAGTGAGTAGTAATAATACTTACACAATCATCAATGGAAAATTTTCATAAAAGGGAAAACAACATTGGTGAAGGATAAGTAACAAGCCAAGCTCTCTCAAGAATGGAAAAAGTACATGAAAGTAGATATTGATGCAAGTGCCCAAAAAAAAAGAACACCAATGTAAACTTTCAATTAATTCAAGTAAAATATAGAGATGTAAATCAATGGTGTAAAGAAAGTAATCCATAGTGACTCAAACATATTATTTTGTTTTAAGGGTAGATAAAACTAAAACATAGTGATATCATGTTGTTAAGATGTGAATAAGAAGGAATATAAAGGCTGGAAAATATATTTAAAATCAAAAGTTATTATAAAGGGGCAAATGAAATGGGTGGATGGAAAATTAAGGAAAAATAAGGGTAGATAATCTCTTTATCAAAGTCAATACACTAAAATTAGGTTTGTCAAAATAAGAGGACTTTTGGCATCAAGGACTTTGAAGATATTTTCCTAAACAAATAAGTATTGGGTCACCAAATGAAGTATGAATTTTATCCCATGAAGGATATATGCATGAAAATTAAAATGGACCTACATTCCCACATGTTCCCCATTCTTCAGTACCCCTTATAGAGTCATCAATCTTCTATGGAGATTGGGTACTTACGTGAGAAATTAGGTAGTACTAATTTTTTTAATAAAAATTATATTATCCTAATCTATTGTCCTACCAAACTCTAATGGACCTTGCATCTATCATGAGGCTAACTGTAGAGTTTGATATTTGAGTGGAGAAAGGAAATGTGCTATTAATCATGTCTTTTGGTGTGATTTTGACTTTTAACTTTGTATATTACCTTTTTATCATTGGCTTTTGTTTAAAATGTTTTTGATTTTAAATTTTGATGGATTTTTCTATTCCTCCTCCATACATATTTAGAGAACCAAACATGGGTTCTAAACGTGACTATCATTTAAAAACATGGGAATTGGTTACTAAGAAAGAGAAACTTAGAGATCACGGTGTCTAAGAGTGTTCTTAATTCATTTAAATTAAAAGTTCTATCTTGAAATTGACCTTATTTTATCCAAAGTGGAATGAAAGGAAAGGAAATCAAGTGGAATAAACATGAAATAATTTTAATTACTTCAAATAGGAAAAAATTGACAAAGGTGAAAAGGGATACAATGACAGGTAAACGTAATTCCTTATAATAAGAATGTTGGAAATGTGGGGAAGCATGCTAACATAGTTTTTTGTGAAAGTTTTATTATCATTCTATAAAAATAAAACTTGATATAAAAAGTTGTTTTCAAACTATAATGTTGATTTTATGAGGAGATCCTGATCCTATCCATGGTCTTACACTACAACTCATAAAAGAAAAACCCAAGAGGGTGCAATAAAAGTAAAAATGGTATTTGTGAGGAGGGCCTGGTCTAATCCATGGTCTTACATTACAACTCACAAAAGAGGAAGCCCAAGAGGGTGTCAAAATCATAGGAAAATAACAAAGTAATAATAATGAAAGTAATTCATGTGGAATATCAAGTCATATCCACAGTATTACAATGCAACTCATGACAAAAATAAACTAAAGGATCAAGAGAAGGAATAATGGTTGTGAAAAAAGAAGATAATTATAGAGGGTGAGACCCATGAATAAATCCTAAAAAAAGTGTTAGTAATATATCACATATAATTACGATAATAAGGGAAATATCTAAACAAAATATTTCTTTAAAATGTGTGCATTGGTGGGTTCATTACAAACACGGCCTTCATTAGTTAGGAGGTGATAGGTACTAAGACCAAGAATATCTTTCACTAAATAAGGGAACTTCTATTTTTGGGCATATTTTCCTTCTTTATCATAGTTATACTCTAATTTAATTACTATATCACCAACATTAAAAGTGTAGGATTTAACCTTTTTTTAATGTTATTTGGAGTTACGAGCCTTGTATTGTTGATTATGTTATAGAGCTACTAAATGGTGTTAATCAAGAAGATATAGGGTATAAATGTGAGATTCATGTAATTATTCATTGGTAATTATTACATGAATATATATACATAAGTAGGTAATCTCAACTTCTAATGGGAGTAAAAATTTGGAACCATAGACTAGCAATAATGATGTTACCCCAATGGTAATACATATACTAGTGTGATAGGTCCAAAGTGTAGGATATAAATCAATATGCCAATCTGTTTAGTTTTCATAGATGGTATTTTGAGTATATTATTAAGAATTTTATTAGTGTCCTCATATTGTACATTGTAATATGGATGATAAGGTGTGGAAAAATAGTTGGATATTTTGAATTTAACACATAATTGTTTCACATCCTTTTTTTTCAAATTACTACCATTATAAAAAATGATAGTATGGGGAAATCCAAAATGATAAATGATTTGATTGAGGATGAATTTTTAAATAATATTTCTCATGATGTTGATGAGAGGCATGGATTTTACCCATTTGGTAAAATATTTATTAGATGTGATGATAAAAATATGCCCATCTTATGATCAAGGTAATTTGACAATGAGATCTATTCCCCACATGGAAAATGGCCAAGAATATTTCATATTTTGGATATAGGCTGGTGGTACATAAACTAGATCATCATAAATTTGGCAAAGACTACACTTTTTAGTGATCTTCATAGCATACTTTTTGAGAGCAGTCCAAAAGTATCCCATAGGCATTTTCATGTTGTAGCATGTTTGCTACAGTGACTAACACAAATTCCCCCATGTGATTGTTCAAGGAGAGGAGGGACCTCTTATTCCATTACATAAAATAGTAGGGTATATTCTATGTTTTTATCATAAAGGATGCTATATCGAAAGACATATTTGAAATATTGTTTGTGAATTAAAGTCTTTTCATAAGAATTCATATCTAGAGGATAATTTTTATGTTCAAGAAACTAGATAATGTATTTATACAATGGGCTTTGTCAAATGGTGATATCTTCAATATGATATATATGTGAATATTGATTTTTTATAGAGGGTGGGGAATTTATTATTTGAATAATGAAGTTATAATCATTAAGAACTTCATGTGGATGATATAAGGATGTTGAATAATCAATAAAATTAATGATGGAGTTTTGATCTCTTAAATTGGTATGGATGGTAAAATAATTGAATTCTTTGGTAAGGGTAATGGATATTTGAAGATAATAAATAATATTTTCACTTTTACATTGATAATCACCATTAACCTATCAAAAGATGAGTTGGGAGTCACTAAAAATGTGTAGATATACAATATCTAAGGCAAGTGCCACTCTCATGCCTAAGATTAATGCATCATATTCCTCCATGTTATTAGTGACATCAAGGTAAGTAAAAATTACAAATGGATAATTTTACCATGAGGAATAGTGAAAATACAACCTTCCCCATATCCTTAAAGGAATTTGGTGCCATAAAATGAAGGATTTTATGTATATTTATACAAATCAATGTTGATTTTAGGAAGTTCTTAGATAACTAATTTAGATTTATTATCATCAAGAATGATGTAGGAATCTTCTTGATTAATTGATTTTATATCAACATTTAAGTTATGAAAGTAATATTTAACAGAGATAGCTTGATTAATATCTTAAATATAAATAATGTTATTATCAATGAGACTATACTGAAGATGATTGATAGAAGGTATGGGTACCACTGTGAGTTAGTCAATAATGACTTGTCCTTTGATAACTTTTTTTATGATGATGTAGAGGTCAAATTACATTAAAATAACCTTCCACTTTCCAATTATATCTCTAGGTAAAAAGGCTTTGGATAAAAAGTGATGAAGTGGGTTAGAATGAAATATGATGTAATTTTTTTAATAGAGCATGTAGTGAGGAAGCTTTTCAACTGAGAAATAGATAGTGAGGAATTTACATTAAAATTTGGTATAAAATTTTTCATAATCAATGACGCATAGACTAATATATTATATATCATATTCTATTCTAGTATCATCTTATTAGGTAAACATTACCCAAATTTATACGGGTGTCAAAGAAGTCTACAAAATTAAAGGACATTCATTGGAAAGTGGATGAAGGGTAGGTGGATGTATTAATGATTATTTCATGTTTTAAAATGCATTTTGAAAAGGATTAGTCTATTTTAGAGCATTACCTTTCTTAATAAGGGACTTTATAGAATAAATGTGATAAGCCATTTTAGGGATGAATCATAAGATTTACCCAAGCTTGCCAATTTAAGTACAAATGCCTATAATGGAGTGAGGAATAGGCATGTTAACTATAGCATTTATTTTAGTAGAATCAACATCAATATCATAACTACATACTAAAAACCCTAAAATATTTACTAGATGTAATTCCATAAACACATTTATAGGGGTTAAGTCTAACTTTTTATTTAATGAGTTGATCATAGATGATGGCAAGATCAAAAAGATTATTTGTTTAGATTTTGGATTTGGAAATGAGATCATCAACATAGGTTTACATAATATTATGGATAATTTCATGAAAAATGTGAGACAAAGCCTAATAATAGGTAGCTCTAGCATTTTTATGTCTGAATGACATTTTAACATAGTAATAGGTGCATCATTTGATGGTGAAAATTATCTTGTGTTGGTATTTAGGGGTGATAAAATATATATTATATCCCAAAAGACCATTAATGAGGGAAAAAATCTTGTATTCATCATTGGAATTGATGATGGCATATATTGAAGGTAATGTAAATTTGTCCTTAGGACAAGTGAGATTGAGATTATGAAATTTGATGCAAATACAGATGACTATTGTGACTTTTTTTGTGAATGGAGATGATGTTGGAGACCCATTAAAAAAATTCCATATGTTTGATAAATTTGGCATCTAATAGTTTGATAATTTATTGATGGCATAGGGTATAAACTTTGGGAGTAGATTTATGTTGTTTTTGCCAGTTGAGTTTGGCATCAGAATATGTGATGATGTTATGTTCCATGATATTAGGATTGATGCTAGGAATGTCCTCATATGATGAAGTGAAATTATCATGATATTTATTAAATAATATACTAAAGTTATCATTTTTGATTGGTGTGAGTTATTTTAAAACTATTATATGTCGAGGATATGAGGGTGTGCCATACTTTATTCTTGTAGTTTCCTCGATTAGCATAACATTTCAATATTGAAAATGATATAGGGAATTGGGAAGAGATGAAGTTGGATTGGTTTTAGGATCAGTGCTAGCAATTAATTTAAAATGAGGTGCCTTGTGCTTTAAATTTCCAAGTTTGTGGTGTTAGCAATGGAATTTAGGTTCTTAGCAATGCAATAATTCAAGGATAGATTCATCATTAGGTAATGTGGGAAGAGGTCCATAATATTCCACATCTACTTAAATATCAATTTTTTTATTTCCATGATGATCATATTTAAAATGTATCTAGTCTACATCTATGGCCTTAGTATTAAGAGTGATCTCATGGGTAGTTAGAACTATTGAAGAAAGTTGATCGGATTCAATTCGGTTATCTTTAGAATTATTGACTAGAAGGGGATCAAATATAATAACCAATTATATATGAGGTATATAATGTTTTAGAAGATATTAATATGAGAGAGGTAAGATTTATTTAACTAGCCAATTTGTATCAAGGAGGGGAGAATTAACTAGAGGAATATGACCTTTAGGTTCTAACTCAAAATCCATGGAGATGGTATGAACATAATGACTAAAATCATGTATTTAGGCTAAAGTTTTATAATAGTTTTAAACATCAAAATATCTTGATTGATCTTGGGCTATATTGTAGTTATCATCATAATTTGGAGAAATAGTACATGCCTATGACTTGGAAGGAAATTCAGAAGGTGAGATGCCTAGTTTAATAAATTTAAGTGGTGACATAATTAAAGGGTCTTGAAATAATTTAGACAGTCCATAATCATTAAAAATTAAGTCATCTTCTGTATAAAATGCTTCATGTGCATTACATGGATGAGGGAAACCAATGATCTCATCAATAAGAGGGATGGTATGATCATAAGGTAATAATGAAGGAAGAAACCACTTTGAAATGTAAGGAGGAAGCTTAGTGGTATTGCATGTATTTTTCAATTCATTTGGTTTATCATCATCAGAATCATCAAGAGTGACTTGTAAATCTAGATTCATATTGATAAATTTAGGTAAATGGGAACTATTACTATTTAGGATAATGGGAATCTGATATTGAATTTAGGATTAGGAAACTAAATACTCTATGGGTTAAGATTGGCCTCATGTTAATACCATTTTCTATTTTGAATGAACTTAATGCACTAGCTTTTGAAAGAGGTAATATCCCTCAAGCGATGAGTCCATGGCCGTACCAGGAAAATATTGTAAGATAATGGTAATTAATGACCATAAGATTAGTAAATAGAGTTTTGGGTCCAATAGTGAGGGGGAGCCAAATACAACCAAGTGGATTTTGATTGGTCTTGTTGAGACCATGACATGTTCAATGAGTTTGCTTCAAATGATCTTTATTATATCCAAGTTGTTTAATGAGCCAAAGAATTGTCAAATTAATTCCCAAACCTTTGGCTACTAATAATTTAAAAATGAGGGTAGTATTAATGTCTATTTTGATAAAGAGAGGTGGATCATCAGGTTAAAAAAGTTTTCATCATTGATGATTTCTTATTCAAGGAAATTTATGAAAGGTTTTTAATAAGAACAAATAGATTAGATGGTATGAACTTCTACTAGTTGAGGCTCATGAGAAGGTGATTCCTCTTCTAAGGGAGATGGTTCTTTTATTTATTGGATTTATATTAGGATTTTACGATGATAAGGAGAGGTGAAAACTCACTCCATGAGAAGAATTTTTCAAGGCATAAAGTTGAGTTCTTCTAAGAAGAGCCAATGAGTTTTACAAAAAAGAATAACCAACACAAGGCTTTAAAGGTAAAATATGTTTAGGATTAAGGGAAGTGGTTAGAGATTTAAATGGAAGAAGTGGTTACTCATTCATTTTTGAGGATAATTCAATTGTATTAGTATCTTTGAGAATTTGATCTTCTAATTTTGGTTTCTTTAGTTTAGTAATGGGATACTTTTGGGTGGGTTTACATTGATAATTGACCTTATGCACATTTACATATTGGGAATCAGTATAGTATTGATCATAATCATAATCAATCATATAAATATCCTTTTTTAATTTTTGAGGATTATATGTAGATAAAGATTTTGGGTTGTTAGAGGAAGAAGCTTTGTAATGTTGTTTCTTTTGAGAGGCATTAGCATTATATTGATGACAATTTTTAATCATGGAATCATGATTGAATGAATCACTTAGTATAAAAGAAATAACAAAATTTGTAATCCCACAAAAATTTTCATTAGAATGACATAAATTGATGTGAAACCAAAAAAATTGATTAGGATCATACCATTTATGGGGATTATTGGGATACGTAAACGGTTTATAAGGTGCTAAAATTTATTTCATTTGTTGCATAATTAATGGCATATGGGAATGTTGTGGATATTTTAATTTGGATACTCTTAGTTTGGGTTAAGAAGGATTGTGAGTTATCCCATTGGTTGAATTTTGGAAAGATCCCTTGATTATTTTAGTGTTAGTTTTTAACTATTTCATTAATAAGTCTTGATGCTTAGCTTAGTTAAGAGCCTTTTTTAAAGTTTGTGGATAACAATTTAGAACCATGTATTAGAGTGAAGGTGTTAATTCAATTATAAAGAGTTTTAGAAAATTATCATTAGTCATTTTGTGGATGGCCTTGTGAGCCAAATATTTCCATCATTTGATAAAACCATGAGCTAATTTGATAGGGGATTTCTTATCATTGATGAAATGACTAAGACAATTTTTGGGAAGATCATTGTGTTAGAATTATTTGACTAGAGGATTGATTAAATCCTCTAGTTTCCATATAAAATGTTGGGCAAGTTGGTTATACTATTTTAATAAATCACCCATGTATGTTTTAACTAAAATTTTAGTTGTGGTGAAGGTATTTATTTAGATCCACTCTTTATAAAGATTACTGAATGCCATAATAAAATATGTGGGACCTTTATTCCCATCATTGGGTTAAGAAGGATTGCAATTTATCCCATTGGTTTAATGTTGGAAAGATCCCTTGATTATTTTAGTGTTAGGTTTTAACTATTTCATTAATATGTCTTGCTGTTTAGCTTGGTTAAGAGCCTCTTTTAAAGTTTGTGGATAAAAAGTTATAACCATGTATTGGAGTGAAGGTCTTAATTCCATTATGAAGAGTTAAAAAATATATCATTAGTAATTTTGTGGATGACCTTGTGAGCCAAATATTTCCATCATTTGATAAAACCATGAGATAATTTGATAGGGGATTGCTTATCATTGATGAAATGACTAAGGCAATTTTTGGGAATATTATTCTGTTAGAATTATTTAACTATAGCATTGACTAAATGCTCTAGTTTCCATATAAAATGTTGGGCAAGTTGGTTATAATATTGTAATACATCACCCATGAAGGTTTTAGTAAAAATTTTAGTTATGGTGAAAGTATTTATTTGGACCCACTCTTTATAAAGATTACTGAATGCCATAATAAAATATGTGGGGCATTTATTCCCATCATATTTAATAGTTGGATATATTACCAATATCAATAGAAATAATGAAAGGGCATAAAGGCACATTTTGAATGTGTTTAGTCATCTTATTATGCATGGTAGGTTAGGGAATGACATTTCTCATGGAATCTCTAAGAGGTTTAAGAATAGATTTTTTATTATTTTGGGGAAGAATAACATGAGGTTGATTATCCATGTTGATCAAATGATGGTGTAATTAAATCATTTGAGAGGTAATATATGTTTTCATGATGTTAATTTTTTCACTATTTGTACAAGAATTTGAGTTGTATCAATTGGTGGATTGGTGTTGGTAGGAGGATTTACCAAATTGGTATTAGGGGGAGGGTTTCCAAGTGGAGGATTTATTATGGTGAGATGATTGAATAATGTTATTAATAACTATGAAAAGGATCCAAGCCACCAATCTCATCTGTTTGAGTGATTTTAACCATGTTGAAATCAAAAGATGAAGGAGGAGAAGAGGTGTTCCAAGAGTGAGGATCCTCTTGGGAAGTGAAAGTAGGAAGAAATAACATCCCATATAACATCCAAATGGATTAAAGTTGTCCAAAAAATTTAGGAGAGGAGATTTGATGATGATTGAAGAAAAAATTAGAGATTAGGAAGCAAGAAGGAAAAATAGACACAAATTTAGCCGCACACAAAACATTGTTGGCCAACAGTTACAAAATCAACCAAGCCGGTAGAGTATATGAGAAGGTTATCAGAGTAAGAAGTAAATAGATTCATAGTTAATAAGTTTGATTGTGTTCTACAAAAGATAAAATTTAAAAAATATAGAGGGTTACATAGTTCTATGGGTTGACTACATACTATAGATGAATAAATTGAACACATGGGAAATATAAATAGTCATATGGATTGATAGTGTATTGAAAAAAGGGGAATTGATCAAGTTGATAATGATACATAGTCAGATAAACTAACTGTGTATTGAAGGCAAAGAAGATTGACAATATATATTAATAAAGATGCTAATGTTATGAAAATAGAGAAAGATTTTAGAAGATAATATTTAAGAAAATGAAATTAACACACAAATAATTGGATCAATATGGTTAATATAATTGCAACACACATCACAAACCTTACACCAACACTTGTTAATGTAAGTATTAAAATATAAAATGTTGTCACTTGAACTTACACCCTTTGAGGAGATGAAAAGTCTATCCTCATTCAAGTGGCACAATGGAACCACCTCAGGGTTGTGGGTGACCCACATTTGAGGTGGATCTATAGAATAGGGATAGTTCCCTTAATATACCACTATAGATCAAACCTACTACTAACTTTTGGGGGGGGGGGGGGAAAGGGGAGGAGGATAATTTAAAACAAATATAATATAGGGGACGTGATACACCAAATATATTGTCTACTCACACCACTTACAATGCACTTGAAACCAAAGAGAAGCCTACACATACACTTCATCTAACTGAACACTCCTCTTCTACATCAATATTTCAAGCATGGGGTCTTAAAGGAAGCCTAGGTTAGGAGGACTTACATAATAGGCCTTCTATAAACACTAATGAATAAGATACTCACTACACCTAAAATACACATTAGACACTTCTTGCTGACCTACAAAAAAGAGATTTCAAACTACACAAGGCACTAGGAATGATAACATGTGAAGGTAAGAAAAATACACTTTCATAAGACCAACAACCATAATATACACTTAGTGAAATATATAATGATGTAAAAAATAGCTTATTTATTATTTAAATTAAAAAATTGAGTAGGGATTCACCATACTCAGGTAGAGAGATTTGTATAACAACCAAAAATGCTAGTATTTATAGAAATTGTGGGAGGATAGAAAGAAGGTGAAGCTCAAGAGTCACTAAGACACTTTTCAAGTGAGGAGGAGTTATAATAGTTATATAATTAGGCATGAGATATTTATTTCAAGGAAACTATGGAAAAATGTCTCCCAAGTCATTAAACTCTTCCATATGTGGCATAGAAGCTCTTTGCTTGCATAAGAAACTATCTTCATGATTTGCATTCACAAAACTACCTCATAGCTAAAAAGGGTTAGGTATAATGATTTATATAAATGGGATGGGTTACTAACAATCCTCCACATGCATTTGATTAGTCCCTAACCATTCTTATTTCTTAGACCATGAGAAATCATTCAAGACCATCACAAATAACTCCTTCTCATGCACCTCTCACACTTAGAATTCAAAATCCTTTCAATTCTACAATTTGATCCATGAACATGTAGGACTGAAAAATGTCAAGAGTTTCCAAGTCATTAGGTTCATTAATCAAGCCTTAAAAGGCTTTCCAATTAGAGTTTCACCATTTTCACTAAGTGTTCACTACTTGTTCACTGGATTGGATGAAATGAAGAAGGTAGCAGACACACTTAGGAGATTAGATGGTTCATTTTATGGAAATGAGGACTTATAATAATTCTTAATATCTCTCTTAAATTTGTTTCACCTTTTTAATTTTCTCCATACCTCCAATTATTTTCATGGCCTTTCCACTACATTTGGATACTCCATTTTCAATATCTCTTCCATCGAGTCTAAGAGAGGGTTTGTGAGGGTTTTAGATTGACTTTAGGTATTATACTTTGTTCATAAAGACCAAAAATCCAACTCCTTGATTTATTATTTTGATAATACTTTAGGTACCCCATCTAACACCTCCAAATACCATGACCCTCCATGCAAAGTATCATGATAGTTCTAAGCATCTTAAGATGGTCACTCAGGTCATCTCTATACATTTTATAGGGTCTTAGTGCCTTTGAGATTAAAAAATTCCCTTTTTATGAAATTATTTACAAAAAATATGATCAAAAACCTTTTTATATACTACAAAAATGTTATCCAATAGATCTCGATGTTTGTTTTATAAAAGTCTGGAAGGCTTCTCACTTGGAAACCAGGCTTCACTTGTATTCTAGGTCTACCTACAACCAAGTCTCATCCTAACCCATTAATGGATTACCTTAAATTATTATGGTTTAAAAAAATCCATTATACTTCTCCAAACATTAATAAATTAATTTGGAAACTTTGTCAATATTGGGAATGAATATGATTCCCCTTTTGGCTCATAGGCCTTAGCTCTACCCATTGGGTTTGACTACAACTCTTGTAGCTTATAGCACCCTACGTAGTTTAATTTCTTATAGTTTGGTTTAACACATTTTAATATTTTTTATTCAACTCTTAAAATGTTTTTGACAAGTTACCAGGCATTCTGGTTCATGTTTTTAGCCCTTACTAAAAAATTATAGGCTTTGTGCAAATGGAAAAGTGCCATACCTATGAAATAGAATAGAGGAATGTTGTCCTATTTTATCATAAAATTTAGATATTTTAGATACTTTTAAAAATATAATTTATTATCTCTACCAAATTTTATCTCTTCATGATGAGTTTAGACCCCTTAACTTGCTCAATTTCGTAGGCAAACTTTTCAAGGAAACTGCCTATAGGGTTTGTGGGAGTGGACCATGTATGTCCAAATTGGATTCAGATTTGTTTGGTTTTAAATATATATATATTTAAAAAAATAAATTTTCCCTGATATATAAGGTTCAAATTTCATTCACCACTTTAACCCCACCCTTTTTTATCATATGCATGTTGAGAACATCACATTGGACTCTCTAACACAAGACTAAGATACCCTTGTTTGGTGGCTCTTGTAGGTCATTCATTCATTCCTTCATTTAAAAATTTAAAAAAAATGTTTTAAAAATATCCATGGTTTCTCCATATTTTATCAAAATATCTTATACCCATTTCCTTCATTTCATGTTTTTGCAGCATCTATATATATCCTATCCTTTAGGTCACTACCTACTGACTATGTTCTTGTTGAAAGGCCCCTGCCTAAAGGTGATTATATGAAATAGGCCCTAATCATAATGGTTTAAACCTCATTTTAATATTTATATGGTCATATATAATTTATTTAAACTATCATTCACCATAGGTATGGCATAAACCATCCTCATGATACCTGTCTCAGTTGACTGTTTCTTTCCTCTTAGAGATACTCTTGCTTTTGGTCATGTAGGTGACTTTAGCCCATTTATATCTTGATGATGATTTTAAATACTCCCCTTGAAAACTTTAAACTATATAAGGTCTTTATATTTCCTTATATTTATCTTGAAATTGTCAAAGCACTATCAAACACATGTTTATGGCTCATTTTCAACCTACCCTATTGTAGGTTACCCTATCTCAGTGTATAGACTGCTAGGTCTGTTAGAGAGTGAAAATAACTTTCAATGCTCCCTCTAATTTTTTATATGATTATTATGTGATATTTAGTTTACCTATATCATATCACTTTGTTATTATATATTGAGACCATTTTATTTCTTTAAATAACTGGTTAGCTCATACAACTGTAGAGATCACTTATGAATTTTAGTGTGTTTGAGAGCACTTTTAGACCTCTAGAATACCTTTCTCCACTTGAAATCATCAATTAAATTTTTTTAAACTCATTAAAAATGCCTAGTAATATAATTATAATGAATAATAAGTGACCAAAGGTCAATATGACACTGCTACAAAATCCTTCTAAAATAATTAGGGGCTCTATTTTGACAAAAAAGAGATCAGGGTCCTGAGCTTTAGTCTTATCATTTTTGAAGATATCCTTCATCCTTCACTTGTAAACTCACCCTTATCAAAAATTTTACCATGTTATTCCACAATATCAATGCAAAGGAAGAGTTACTTAAGTTTATCAAGGTCATGTTGACCCAATTTTGCCCCTCAGGCAAAATCCCGGTCACCTCCTACACCTGCTTCGCAGGGCCAGTCATTTCAGGTTGCAAGGTCCACTTTCAGGGTTCGACAGCGTCATTACAGAGAGTAGGCAGTGAAAGACAGAGTCTCCAGACATCCGCAAGAGAAGAAAGGAAAAAACAGAGTGTTCAACACTTAGTCAAAAGAGAGGCAGAAAAAATGCAGAGGGCGGCAAAATCACCGCCCACTACAAGGGCGGGTAAAATGAGCCCGCCTACAAAGAAAATGCAGAGGGCAGCAAATTCATCACCCACAACACAAATAAAAATCAGACATCGGCCGACGTCGGCAATACTACCGTCGTCAGCACCTTACAGAGACCGACGTCGGCAGAACCGCCGACATCGGCAGAAAAAAGGCAGGCACAAAAGTCAAAAAAGCCCGCCCTATGGCGGCGAATTGAAAAAGCCCGCCCTATGGCAGCAAATTGAAAAAGCCCTCCCTATGGCGGCAAATTGAAAAAGCTCACCTATGGTGGTGAATTGAAAAAGCCCGCCCGATGGCGGAGAAATTGAAAGGGCTGCCCACAGCACAATTCTATCGACATCGACAGCTTTGGGGAACTGACGTCGGCAATACTGCCGCTGTCGACAAGTTATCGGCTAACGTCGGTAGGTATTCCTACATGAAATCCATGTAAAGGGCAGCAAAACTGCCACCCACTACAAGGGCAGCAAAATTCACCTGCAGTGCACAAGAAAAAACCCACCCAGCCGCTGAAGGAGAAGACTAGCACACAAAACAAGGCAATAAGCATGGTCTTGGCAGACTTGTGATGTCATCAATAGTGTTTTTCATGCTTTCTGATGAAACTTCTCTTGGCTCTCCTGCTATAAATACAAGGACTTAGTCATTTTTTAGGGATCTTCCTGACTTTTGTAAAGAGCACTGCTCTGCAAATTTTCCACCTGAATCAATAAAAGATAGTTTTTACCTCCATTTGGATGGATCTATCAGTGTATGCATTGAATGTTAATCTGTGTCCAGTCACTGTCTCTTGATGCTCTCACAGGTTCAACACTAGCAAACCTGGGATCTATGAAGTGCCACTGTCTGCTGCTGCCAGGAGTAGAGTTCTATTTTGGAGGTATAAAACAGGTGAGGTCACTTACAGTGTGTATTTCTCAGCACCTTGGTGAGTCCCTATTTCTTGTGCTTTCCATAAGAACCTCCCTGTCATCCTAAAGACCTAGTCTTTTCTACCAAATTTGAGTGTATGTATGTTTTGTTTGGTCCTGAGTGTGGATCTGGAAGGTCACTCCTATTTTTGGTGTATCACCTCTTTTAGAGTAGACTGTTTGTTTTCATGCTTTTCTCTCTCCCTTTTCATCCCCCCAGTATATACCTATATACCTATATTTTTTGCACTGCCTGGAACAAACAAGATACATCAGAGGGAATTAGCCCATATCTAGAGACTCTCCTCTCCTACTTCACCGTCCCACAGGTGAGAGAGGGGTTTCCATGTTGCGGGGAGAGGGCAAGAATCCGTGTTCTTGCCGCTGGGTGCACTTTCCAGTCGTCAACAGTTTTGGCACGCCCGATGGGACTCATAATTTCTCCAAGTTTTTTAATGCAGTAAGGTTTCAGGACTGATGCTAGTCCTGTTACAACAAATCAAGTTTCTTCAGCGTCTGGCGACTCTGAGTTAAATCCGCTGGTTAAGCAGCCTTGTGCCAAAAAAAAAAAAAATCATCACTTCTTGTATGTATAATTCTTTTGCAAAAAATCATGGGTTTTGTTTTCCTTCATGTGAAAATGATCAGACTTCAGATATTTATGCAATCCCCTCAAGTAGCTCTCCTAGTTACCCTACAACTATAAGAGAGGTGGCGTTGGAATTTGAGAAGCAGACAAAAGAAATCGACAGATTGGAAGAGCAGCACAAATATCAACAGGAGCTGATGTATAAAGAGGAGTGCTTGTCTAGGCAAACACAAACCTTGCAGTCCATGAAGGAGGAGGTAAGAAAATGGAGAAATCCATCTTTTCAAGGCAGTCAGCCGTGCATACCCCCTCCTAACCTAAAGAAAACCCCCTCTTTTGCACCAAACCCATTTTATCAAATTGCACTGGCTCACTCTAACTCATCAAACACTGCTCCTCCCAATCCCGTGCGTCTGGCTTTTCAACACCAAAGGGCATCAGAGCAACTTCCCATGGAGGTCAATCTTTTCAACTCCTTAGATTAGAAATCTTTTGTTGAGAAAAATACCACCAGCCAGCATGTCCCTCTTCTAGAGGCTCCTCCAATGCACCAACAGTGTTTTCCTTGAATTCCTCAGCCTCCCCAAGTTTTCCAGCATGATGTGCAAATTCCAAGTTGGAGGAAGGAATGCCAAGGCCCAGCTCAGAGCTTTGAAGAGGATCATGCTAGCCACCTCCAAGAAAGACTCTTCTAGGAAAACCTAGCCAGACAAATTGAAGACTTAGAGGCTATGATGAAGCTACTCCTTGAAAGGGAGTTAATTTTTTCAGACCTTGCAGAAGAGCCTCAGGTCCTTATGGAAAACAAAGTTGCTGCCTGTTCACAAGAGCAAGATTCAAATTCAAGGGTCCTGAATTGGGGAAAGACAGTGGAATCATGGGGCAGCAAAGAAGAAGAAAAGCAAGGTTTTTCTCAAAACCTTGAAGAAGCTGAAGCTGTACCTTCCTATGATGATGCTGATAGCCTCCAAGAAAATATTTTTCAAGAAAATTTGAGTAGGAGAATTGCAGAGTTGGAGTCTAAAGAGAATTCCCTCAGCCAATGTGTGGTGGACGGTTCAGACCAAACAGCACATTCCATGCCTGAACACACCCCACTTACACATTTCCAAGAGAGTTATCAGGCTGTGTCTGATATAGATGAAGTGTTGATCAAGTGGAGGGAGGAGAATCATTTGATTCTGGCTCAAGGGCTGCCCCCTCTCCCACATGTTTTCTCCACTTCGTCCCTTCTCGAAGAAGACCCTATTTTGCAAGAGGCAGGTGAGGAACAAAAGATCCAATCTGCAGTCCTTTAGGAGGTTGTCATGAGTGACAACGAAGAAGAAATCGTCATTGATGCTCCTTGTGAAGACCTTATCAGTAGTGAAGAAGATGCAGGCCTTGTGTATATGCAGATGTTCCAACAATTCGAAGAGGAACAAATGTATGGTAAGCTCTCTCCTCCTCTGTTTGATGAACTTCCTTGCTGTATTGATGAGGATGACTACATGGAAGAACCTGAGAAAGAGGAAGATCAGGAGAATATTTTTGAAAATCTAGAGAGCCTGATCAGCAAAGAGGAAAAGGAAAAGTCCATCCTTTTGGAGGAATGCCTTGAAGAACTGAGCTTTAAACAAGAAATTGAAGTCTTGTGGGACGAACAATCATTTTGTGAGCCCCTTTTAGACATCACCACAGTCAACTTTCTTCAAGAAGGCCACGAAGAAGCAGAGGACAAGTCTGACAGAGTTTTCAAAGAGACAGAAAGAAACAAATCAGACCATGATACATTGCAGAAGAATTGTGCAGATTAGAAGGCTTACGGTGATAAATCGCTAGCCATTTATTTCTTGGTGGAGAGCACCAATTTGAAGGACCAGCATCTAACAGGCCTCTCAGAACAATCAGAATACGTATATATTAGAGGCATGTTCGATTTTGATCCCCTCAGTTTCTAGGCAACTCAGGTGACAGGCAGGAAGAGCAAGTCACCAAATCTCATTTTCTTTCAGCTACTTGCCTATCATGATAAGTCCCTTCACCAAGAAGGGGACTTGAGAAATTTTCCTTTTGATCCAGGAGGGATACGAGCATTCCTGGCTAGTTGTATATAATAGTTTGCTTTCAGTTGTTTCCCTGTTTTCCCTAAGTGCAGCTTGCACAGGTAGTTGTTTTTAGCTTTGTGTGTTTCCCTTTGTTTGGGGGTAAATTCTATGTATTTTGATTCTGAGATTATCAAAGCTGTTGTGAATTTGCTTCAAAGTCACCATATGACTCCGCACCCAATGGATATGCAAGGCAACTGGGTTCTAAGCATAGCAGGCACGCTTCCCCCGTGAGTCGCCAATTTGTTGACCCAATTTTGCCCCTCAGGCAAAATCCCAGTCACCTCCTACACCTGCTTCGTAGGGCCAGTCATTTCAGGTTGCAAGGTCCACTTTCAGGGTTCGACAGCATCGTTGCAGAGAGTAGGCAGCGAAAGACAGAGTCTCCAGACGTCTGCAAGAGAAGAAGGGAAAAAATAGAGTGTTCAACACTTAGTCAAAAGAGAGGCAAAAAAAATGCAGAGGGTGGCAAAATCACCGCCCACTACAAGGGTGGGTAAAATGAGCCTGCCTACAAAGAAAATGCAGAGGGTGGCAAATTTGCCGCCCACAACACAAAGAAAAAGCAGACATCGGCCGACGTCGGCACCTTACAGAGATCGACATCGGCAGAACCGCTGACATCGGCAGAAAAAAGGCAGGCACAAAAGTCAAAAAAGCCCACCCTATGGTGGCAAATTGAAAAAGCCCACCCTATGGTGGCAAATTGAAAAAGCCTGCCCTATGGCGGCAAATTGAAAAAGCCCACCTATGGCAGCGAATTGAAAAAGCCCACACAATGGCAGAGAAATTGAAAGGGCCACCCACAACACAATTCTACCGACGTCGGTAGCTTTGGGGAACCGACGTCGGCAATACTACTACCATCGGCAGGTTATCGGCCAACGTCGGCAGGTATTCCTACATGAAATCCATGTAAAGGGCGGCAAAATCGCCGCCCACTACAAGGGCAGCAAAATTCACCTACAGTGCACAAGAAAAAACCCGCCTAGCCACCGAAGGAGAAGACCAGCATGCAAAACGAGGCAACAAGCATGGTCTTGGCAGACTTGTGATGTCATCAATAGTGTTTTTCACGCTTTCCGATGAAACTTCTCTTGGCTCTCCTACTATAAATACAAGGACTTAGTCATTTTTCAGGGATCTTCCTGACTTTTGTAAAGAGCACTGCTTTGCAAATTTTCCACCTGAATCAATAAAAGATAGTTTTTACCTCCATTTGGATGGATCTATCAGTGTATGCATTGAATGTTAATCTGTGTCCAGTCATTGTCTCTTGATGCTCTCACAGGTTCAACACTAGTAAACCTGGGATCTACGAAGTGCCACTGTCTGCTGCTGCCAGGAGTAGAGTTCTGTTTTGGAGGTATAAAACAGGTGAGGTCACTTACAGTGTGTATTTCTCAGCACCTTGGTGAGTCCCTATTTCTTGTGCTTTCCATAAGAACCTCCCTGTCATCCTAGAGACCTGGTCTTTTCTGCCAAATTTGAGTGTATGTATGTTTTGTTTGGTCCTGAGTGTGGATCTGGAAGGTCACTCCTATTTTTGGTGTATCACCTCTTTTAGAGTAGGCTATTTGTTTTCATGCTTTTCTCTCTCCCTTTTCATCCCCCCCAGTATATACCTATATACCTATATTTTTTGCACTGCCTGGAACAAACAAGATACATCAGAGGGAACTAGCCCATATCTAGAGACTCTCCTCTCCTGCTTCGTCGTCCCACAGGCGAGAGAGGGGTTTCCATGTTGCGGGGAGAGGGCAGGAATCCATGTTCCTGCCGCTGGGTGCACTTTCCAGTTGTCAACAGGTCACTAAATGACTTCCATATTCTTTACTCAAGCCACCTGAAGGTATGCATTTCACTATGTAGATACGGAGGATGGAATTGAGAAATAAAAGTTTTTTTAAAGCCTAATAATTAAAAAAAATGTATTTTTCAATCCTAAAATGGATGGCATCCACTGATATCACTTTGAAATGAACTTAAAACACCCTTCTCCACTTCAAATTCACTTGCCTGTAGGTGAAAAGAGCAAACAATGAAGGAAAATGTGGACAATTTGTAAAATTAGGCCTCATGGGCAGACCTATCTCTTTTATCAATCCTTCTAGGGATGATATAGATCATGGTAATCCTAAAAACATTTTCCAAAACTTATACTCAATGTGATATTTCCCTATACTAAAATTTGTAATGTACTCTCATGGCTGCCTAGTTGAAACAAGTCTAGAAGAGACTTCTTGAGTTATTGAGACCTCCAAAAGATAAGATAATAATGGGAAACCTATGGATAGGCCCTGAGAAACATATAAAAAAACCAAAATTGTTAAAATAAGACAAAATATTTTGAAATAGGCTCAAATAGGGACCCCTCATGGATGTGAGTGCATAAAAAGTTATCTGGCTTCTTAGTGATGGTTCATAAAGGAGAAGCTATGAAACTAAAATTTGTTTCCATGAAAATGAAAATGAAAATGAAGATTACTTAGACCTATTTAAACTACCAAAAAAACTCCTCCCAACTTCACATGTATGGCTTTTAACAAACATGCAAAGTTCACTCTCCTTAGCTTGTAAAGGCAAGAAATAACAAAAACTGATTTATTTTAACTTGTCTCTACAAACCAAGCATCATAAATACTTTATGGAGATGAAGAGGCACATTCTCAAGTTTTTATCTGAAGGTGGACTTCCCAAGTCTGTACAAGTGCTATTAAGGGGGAAGTTTTTAGGAGTTTTCCTTATTTTAATGCATAAAACTACTTCTTAAACTGAAACTAACTATATCCTAACATATTCTGCCCTCCTCCACATTGAAATATTCCTTAGTAACAAATTTTCTTCTTTAACAAGTCCATACAAGTCATTAAATGAAAAAAAATGTGACTAAAAAGGCATTTTTGCATATTAGACATGGTAAAGGCTCAATTTATGACCTATGAACACCTTAGAACATTTAAATGACCATATTAGGATATTTAATAAATAATTTTAGTCTTTTACCATGTTTAACTAGAGTTGACTTTGGGTGACTAGACTAGTATAAGGAATATAGACTTAGACAAAGGCTAGAGTAGGGATAGGTAGGGTATTTAGACACATGAGATCCTATAAGACATATGGGAACTTGTGAAAATTTTCAATATGTATGGGTTAACCTAATTTGACTAAAATTCAAATTTGGTCATCACAAAATACAATGATCAAAGAGCAAGCAATAAACTTGAAAGTAAATGATAAATAATTCATCATTCATAAGTGTTTTTTAATTATAATAAGCTTTGAAATTAATGTGATTGGAAGTTGGATATAATAAGGAACTAGAAATCAATCTATAAATGGTTTTAAGAAGTTTAAACTTAAAAAGATTTGTATTAATGATGGTACTATATTTTTATTGGGGTCTACCCCCTTACTTCATAATCTTGCAATGATAAGGGTGTCGAGTGTTTTTCCAATATATACCATCCACCACATGTTTATACTTGGCTAGAAAACTAAGTTAGATTCCCCTTTGGTGATTAAATCTAAGTAGGTAGTCTTTAGGAAGACAAATATTTAATTTTTTTGTGTTAAGTGGTTTGGAAGTGTGTGCAAAAGATTAAAATAATGTGACTAAATCTATAAATTAAAAAACCACCTCATTAATCTATGTTTGTTACTATAATAATGAAATCAACTAAAATTAAGGTAAATTAATTACTAGCAAAAAGAGGTTAGTTCCTTGACTATGAAAAGTATAAAATTGGTTTAGGCAATGATCTATGAAGATAATGTAAAATAGATTCAACTAGGTCTTTATTGTTAAGTGGAACTAAGATCTATAAGAACACAACCATATAGGTCAACTATGTATTCTAGATAGAAAGTAAGCTACATAACTATGTTGATCTAGTTGACCCAATTGGCTATAGGGCTATATTTTTATAGACTATAAACTTGTGAAAAATAGTATTGGAAATGAAGAACTAAAATGATAGAGAAGGTAAGAATGAACCTTGGTGGTATTGAATATAATTAATTTGAAAAATTTCATGTTGTGATGCTCAAGTTCTAATTCAAAAAAAATTCTAACAGAGTTGAATGGATCGATGGAGTTTGCAAAACCTATGTGCTAGAAAGAAGTGCGAACAGAGTCAACTTGCTCAACTATGTTTGTATAAATGTATATCGATAAAGGAGAACTATGAACAGAGTTGAATAGTTTAACTATTTATGAAAATATTTAATTGAATTAGAATACTATGTCAATATGAGCAATCTAGTAATCTATATTTGGGGAGGACCTACACACATAGAATAAAGTCATTTTTAGGCAACAATGTGTTAAACCTACACATAAATTGTTATTAATATACCGATAGGTTTGATATATTACTATAAAAATAAAAATATATAATATCATGAAAAAATGTATGCATGATATAAAACCTAAAAGGGTTTGATTCCCTTAGGTTTACCATAATGTATATAAGTTAAATGCATCTGACCTATTAATCAATCCTATCTCGATGAAGATAAATCTTACATACACTTCTGATTATTGATATATTAGATATTTGAGGTCATGACCAAGATGGATCCACTAGAACTAACTAAGGGATATATTACCATAATAACATCAATAAAGAAGGTTCCAAATCCTCTAGTCAAATAACACCATGTAATAACCCTACTTATGTCTTATGTTTTCATATTCACTAGGTAAATGATAAAGTAAAGTAAAGTCTAATCTAGTGCTCACCAAAGCTTATGGAAAAAAGTGGGGTTAGTAAACATAATAAGTAAATATTCATAGGATAATCCTAATTAATCTATGTATAGGTAAAACCCTAATGCATGGAAAGAGTAATATATTCAAAAGCCATTATTTATGATACTTATATACACTAAAATAGAGGAGTAAATTTATAGATACTTACCTTGAAGACTAATCAATGGAGACTTAATCTCTCCCTTGGATAAAATTTCTTCACAATAGGTTATTTTGGTTTGTAAGGATCTCTAAGGAAGTCCTAAGCATCCAATATTTTCCCACAATACAAGATTATTATCCAAATATGAACTCTAAGCAATAACTCCTCAATTAGAATGGTGTAAGAGTGGATTGTAAATAAGTGCAAATGAAATATTAACTCTTGTATCTCTCTAAGAAATGATGAAGTGAATATGTAGATATATTTGAATCCAACCCTAAACCTTTCCAAACATTTAGATGGTAAGGTTGGCACAATCAACAGTGTATCACTAATTGATAAAAAGAAGTTAAGTACTAGTCTAGGTCATCTAATACTGACCTAGACCCATAACATGTTGGAATGTTATTTTCATTCCTGTCAAAAGGGTGCATCATGTAAAGGCATGATGGTCATTTATGTCAAAAGTTTGTTTGGTCTAGTGCTTGAGCATGGTAGTGGCATAAAGATAGTATTGATAAATGAGTGAATATTATAGATTTGAGTAACATGTTAAGAGTGTGATCATAGTTGGAAACATAATGTTGTCAAATGTGACTAAACCTAGTTTTAAATGTGTACATTGAGAGAGTGTTTTCATTGAAGGATGTTTTACATGAGATAATCTAAAGGCAAAAAAGATTTTGAAATCAAGAGAGAATTTGAATACAAGAGAGAATTTTAAGGTAAAAGAGAATTTGAAGGCAATTAAGTATTATGGTTTCATGGAAGTATAAATCATTTGTGTCAAGGTTGATATCAAGAAGAATATTATGAATGTTGATGTAAAAAGTGACTAAGGAAAGATCGAAGCATATGATATGGGAAGTTACATGAATGAGAGTTATCATAAATGTTGTGAGCATAGAAGGTATAGGTCATGAACACTGTTTGAAGACAACTAATGTCTATAAATTAAGAATAGTGTATGAAGAGGTATGTGCAAGTCATTGATTTAATAATATAAATAGGTATGTGTAGATAAATGTATGTGAATAGTATGGCATAGTCATGACATGAAGAGTTCTAGGTTGAACCATGTGAAGGAAGATTGGTCATGTGGTTTTAGCTCTATATGATGATGTGGAATATTTTTGTCATAAAAAAATAATGGTGCAATTATATGAGTGTGTTGTGATATATTATGTCTACTTGTTTGATGTTTTATTGAGATCATGCCATGGAAGGAACATGTCAAGGTGTCAAGTGCATTGGAATATTAAGTCTAATGATGACATGGTGATGATATGAGATGGTAGCATGATGAAATGAATGAACACAAGAATGTGAATATACTTTTTCACTATTTGAGCACGATAAAAAATTATTGAAGTATTAATGAGAGTTTCATGGTAACCCTACAGGGGTAGGTTCTTCAGTCTACATCTGCATCTAGTCCTCTCTTAGACCCTATCTAGCCTAATGAGGCATGGATATAATATTTCATGTCAATCATGCATATTTGAGCATATATAGAGGTAAAATATGTTTTTTCCATCATGTTCACAAACTTTAAGGCTCTGGTTTGAAGGGAATTGTGTGAAACACTATTTTAGGCCTTCTCAAGTTCATAGAATGAGGTCTCAAGACATGAGAAGCACTTTAAAATATTAATTGGAATGTGTAACCTATAAATGGGAATATTATATACTAAGGAGAGATTGTGAAGGGTCCTAACTAAGATCTCCATGCATTGGTTTTGGATTTAATTGGTAGTCCTTTATGAATAATCGTTAACACCAAAAATGATGTTAAACCTCCCTAAAACCCTAATGATGACCCAATGTGAAATATATTGTTAAAATAATCTTAGAATGGACTAAAATTCATATAAAATCTATTTTATAATGTAATAAACTATGCTAGGTACCTCCAAGTGGTGATGGTTAGTTATATGAGAGAGAAAATTTATAGATACAGGATTATTTATTAAGAAGTTATTATATCTCTCAAAATTTGCATTGGTAAAGAAAACCAAATGGATGGTGTAAATGGATAAATACTCATAATACATTAAACTAATGGTTTTTGGATAGTTTCCACCCTTAAATTATGTTAAATTAGTCATCCAAGTTAGCTAGTCACAAATAGACCTAATGGTGTGAACAATGAAAAACCTAGGTAGATTTGAAAATATGGAATTAAGGGTATAATAATGTAATATTAGTGAAAAATTACATCAATATTTTATTTATGAATTTTAATTCATGTTCATGATTGGAATAATTTTTGGAGGTCAGTGAATATGATCAAAAGTTATTCACAAAATGACTTGTCTAGTTCATATAAGACTGTGTGATATAGGGTCAAGAAATTGGTATGCAAGACCAATATTTGTCATTAGACCATATGATATTTCTATATAATAATTGTTTGGATATATCATATGATCATTTATATGAATTATTATTCATATAAAGTATCTACATAGGGGTTGGGGGTCTATGTCACCATGACTGGTCCTAAAGGTAAATTAGTAGTTCTGAGTAAGTTATAGAGATGTTCTTGAGCCTTTATCTCCTAAGTGAAAGTGTTTCAAGACTTTTGGGATGATATTTAGGTCATGTATTATATTAATACATGTTTAATTTGTCATATTTTAGTATCCTAAGTGTATTTTATCTTCATTTTTATAAGTTAGACTTTAGATTTACATAGGACTAATAGGGCAGGTTGTCCTAAAAGAGCTTTCATGGTATGAATGAAAGACACAAGTATAATTAAGTATGGAAAATATTATTATAGGTATTATTATAAGTGATTTAATGGTTTTTAGTTATTGGATAATGCCATTTCGGCCCAAGATAATCAAGCTTTGATGCTAATAAGATAGACTAAATGCATTTAGGTCTCCATGAGGCCTAAAAGAGAGATGAGACCCAATTGAGTGTTGTAGAACAAAAGGGGTCAAATTTCCATTTTAAAAATGTTCATAAACTGATATAAGACCTATTATATGGCTGAACTAAGAGGTTAAATGTGTATTTCTAACTAATTGGTGTGTAACCATGAGTATAGTATATATAAAAGGCATTTTTAGCCTATTTGGAGATGTAAAGTATAAATGAAAAAAATATTAATTTTTAGATCAAAATGAGGTCTTGAAATGAGACCATAATAGCACAAAAAATTTGTGATGAGGTGGATAATTTTATGTTGAGTCACTTAGGGATTTAGTACTTCTTTACAAGTAGGTGCTTGCTAAATCCTAGTCAAGTGGGATTTGAATTCATTGAGGTTGGTGCTCCAAGTTAATGGTCAACAAAATATGATATTTTGTCTTATAGGATAGTAGTCCATTTATAGGGATCATAGTGGTTTTTCATCCCTTTGAGGGTTTCCCACTCATATATGTGGTTTATGTGTTATGATCTTATTTCATGCTTATGTGACTGGTTATTTATGCATTGCCATATCATTGTATTGATTTGATGGTTCAAAGAATGTTAAAGTACATATGAAAGAATGTTTTAAGCACTAATTCAACCCCCTCACTCTTAATGATTATGGTTCAAAAAATTGGTTTTAGATCTTGGTCCTTTAAAGTAAGCCTAACAACTTAAAGGAGATACTAGAAGCACAAACATGTCTAGTCATCAAGCAAAAGGATGTTTCTAAACCAATAAGGTTCCTCTTTTTAGTGAAACTAATTATGCATTTTGGAGAATCAGAATGAAGACATATATAATGTCCTTGGGTTATGACATATGGAAACCTATTATTGATGGATTCATTCCACCTTCTATACCACCAATTGACATAGCAGGCAAAAAGGTAAGTGACAAAAAATCTAAGGCAATGAATACCATTATGTGTGCTATTTCATAGGTATAATTTATAAAGGTTATGCATTGTGATAAAACTAAAGGGATTTGGGAAAAAAATAGACCATTTATAAAGGAGAAACCAAAATCAAGTTGGAAAAGTTGATACCCATCGAAGGTAAATTGAAAGTCTAATAATGAAGGAGGATGAAAACATTGCATCTTATCTATTAAGAGTAGATGAAGTGGTAAATGTCAAAAGAGGTCTAGGAGAGAAGTTAGAAGAATCAACAATAGTTAAAAAGGTATTAAGATCCCTAACATTAAAGTTTTATTCAAAGGTGTATGTTGTGAAAGAGATAAAATATCTTAATATACTTTAGATAGATGAGCTTCATGGCATATTGACTACTTATGAAATGAGAAAAAGTGATGGAAGACCTTCCAAGAAAGAATCTAGATTCAAAGTTGAGAAAAAATCATGAGATAAGAAGGTCAAGTATGATGTTGACATAGAAATTGATGATAACATGATAAAATCCATGTTTGTTAGAAAACTAAGAAAAGGATAAGGTAAGTATAAAGGCAATTTTCCATTTAAATGTTTTAATTATGTTAAGATTGGTAACTTTGCCTCTAAATGTCCTAACAAAGATAAGGCTGAGCATGATGAAGAACATGATGAACATCATGGTGATTATAAGAAGATATATAAGGATGATATTAAAAAAAAGGGTTTTAATAAGTATGAAGGCATAAAAAGGTGATTCAAGAATAAGAGAAGTTTCTATACCAAATAATATAGTAGCTCATATGATGTAAGTGACACAAGCACATCTATAAGTGATGATGACAATAATGATCATGATAATAATGAAACCTTATTCATGGCTATAAAAATAAATAACAAGGGATATTCAAAAGGGAAAATTATTATGGATGATAAATAATCAAATGAATAAGAATATGGAGTGAATCTTGAAGTATAACTGGTGATTGCTCTAAAGGATTTGAAGTTTTAAAGAAGGAATAATCAGAAACTAAGATGATTGGTTAAGAGTTATGAGGATCATATCAATCTATTTGAAGAGAGACTAAGTTACAACACCATTGAACATGAAGAAATCATCAAATAGTTACAAACTCAAATTGAGATTATATTTTCAAGTATTAAGACCACGGAGGAGGAATTCACCATGTTTGGAATAGAAATGAAGTCCTTAAAGGTATAATTGGATCAAGCAACAATCAAATTGAAGAAACATCAAACATTTGAAAAGAGTACTAAGGTTATTTGTGATATTTTGAGTATTCAAAGGTAAGCACATGATAATATAGGCCTTGGATTCAAAAAAGACCAGAAAAGAAGGAGAGTCAGACCTCAAAGACCTATGCAAAAAATCTCAAATCTGAGACTCAAAGTGATCATCAACAAGTAAAGAGTACCAACATAAAAGTCAATATGAAGAGACCAATCAAGCAACCCATTTCAATGAGGTATTTTAATTCTTTCAATGATTATTGTTTTTATTATCATATATTTGGTCATAGATCAAGTGATTTTAGAATGATCTCAAGGGATGAGTTATCATGGGACCATGGGAGATGGAGTGATCAGTTTAGAGGTAAGTATAATAATGTTGTTTACTATAGTTATCCTAATATTGGACACATTTCAAGATTATGTGATAGTAGAGTTATAAGTCCCTCAGGACTTAACAAGGAATATGAAGCTCCTAAAGTGCATAAAAAAGGTCAAACTTTGATATGGAAGCCAAAAAAAGTTAGGATTGATCATGTTGAGTCCAAGAGTCAAGATGGATTATTTTCTAAGCTAGAGTAAGAATCACAAGTGATAGAATGTCAAGAACACTCTTTATCTACATATAGTGTCAAGGTATTCAAAGAGAATAAGAAGGATGATAAGTGTTATAGGTATGTTTTCATTGATTTCAAAGTATAATATCATATGTAATGATGCCAAAAGTTAATGACAAAGTGGTGATGTCATGATGGTGATGAGGTTGAGCATGAAGGTGTGAAATGTATTTTTGGATGCATATGAGATAAGGTAAGATTTTTTTGAGGTTTTTCATATTGTTTATAGCATGTTTATAGTGATACAAGTTAAGGAGAGAAGATAAAGTGTGATTGGCATAGGCTTGGTAGCCTTGTTTGGTGGCATAGGCATGGTAGCCTAGTGTGTTGAGCATGTTGAGACTAGGGAGAACATGGAGGGAATATGAGGAGTATGTCATGAATGTGTATGATTTTTTATTGGGTGTTTATATATTTTGAATTTCTTTCAAGGTATTTTCTTGTTTAAGGTTTAACTTTTTGTCCTAGATCTAGTGTGCATAGTGACCTAATGAGATCCAATTGGCAAGTCAAAGTGAGTTTTTCAAGATATAATATATATTTTAAGCATGGAGTGAGGTATGAAAAGGTTTTTCAAATATTTTTACCAATTTTTATGTCTTGATGATGAAGATAAATAAAGATAGTATGTTGGAAGGGCACTTGTACATTTAGATTGAAGGTTTCCTAGCTCGAGAAGAATGTTCTAAATGCTTATTGGAAGTTTTACAATTTGCATTGTGACTTGAGAATTTTTTTATAGGTGTAAAATTTAAATAAGAATTATTTCCAATTATATTCTAGTGTATTGAGGGATAAATCTTTATGAACATTCATTAAGAATGTAAACTGGTCAAAACCCTCCTAGAAACACTTATAGTGACCTGATTGGAGAAAGCTTGTTGGATATTGCCCAAAATTGATTGTTTGAACATGTTTAAATATATAAATGTGTATATGAATCTTATAGGAACCTATAGGTGGTAGTGGCATGTTAGGGAAATGAGAAGAAGGTATAGAAAGAAGCTTGTTTTTGATGTTTTTAGTGGATAGGTAGATTTGACTAAGTCAACACATGCAAGATATTGGATGTTGAATGTAAATAATTATTATTAATATATATGGATTTTTTTTTATATTTTAATATATTTTTTAAATAATTTTTATCATAAATTTTTTCTTTTTGTTAAATCTACAAATAGTGAAAATAGTGACAAAAAGCTAGTGAAAGTGAGAATCTATTTAGGGATGGGTTATAAGTGTTTAGGGATGATTTGAATGGATTTTGATTTTTTTTTAGACATATGAATAATTTTACCTTAATTTTAAAGTTATGGTTCTTACCTTACATAATAAATAAATTGATCTCAACTTGATCAGTCTATGTGAGTAAAAATTATGAAGGTGTATGTTCTAGTAGTTGATACATATATTTCATATTTGCCACTATATATATATATGGTTTAGTATTTTAATTTAATATAAGGGTTTTTAAGTATATAATTAATACATTTTTAGGTCATTTGAGTGACTCTATGGGTGTTAGGAGTCATGTTCACCATGACTATTTTTTGAGTCAAGATGAATGCTATAGGCATGCTAAGGGAAGTGAAGCATTTGAGGTTTCTTGATAATAATTATTAAATATAATTAATATAATTATGTGTTTTGAGACATAATTTATTTAATAAATATTTTTGGAAGCTATAGAAATAATTTGAGGTGTTGAGATGAGGAAGCCAAGGGGACTTGTCTAGTTGTGTATGTATAGTGTGAGAGTAGTCTAAGGAAGTGGTCTATAAGACAAATGAATGATGATAAAAAAAGAAGAATAAAAATTATAGGTTGATTTATATACCTCATATTAACCATTAATGATTATTATATGTCATTAATGTTCTCAAATTGATTTAAAGAGTTAAGATTTTTTAACTAAACTTTGACTATGTTTTACCAGTCTAAGTGTTCATGTTGTAGGTGTGGCTTAGAGGTGATTTGACTTGTGTTATTATTTAAAAATCACATAATTAGGTTTTAAAACTATTTAATAATATTATTTAATTTTTGGGTGATATTTTTTGAGGTGATAAGACATATTTATATCTCAGTTTATCAAGATAGTTTTCTAGATGCACTGATATCTCTAAGTAGTCTTTTAACAAAGATGTTCTTGAAGCTTATTGTCATATGTTGGAGTGTTTAAATAACATGGAGGTGTTATATATTTATTTTAATTTTACATAAATATTATTTTTTCACATTATTATGTGATAAAATTTATATTATACTTCATAAGTCTATGACTGTGTTTTTTGTGTATGTTACCTGAAGGGTGAGGAGACCTAATTGTTAGGTTCAAGGTGTGAGATAGTATTCTAGGTGGCATGAAATTTTTTTGGAGTGATAAATGGTATATTTGTGTCAATTTTTTATGTTTTTTAAGTGTTTATATAAGATGAAGGTGGATCAAGGATTCCAATTTGTAGTCTTTAGGTCTCACTGATTAGGGCTAATGAGGTAATGGTTGACCTATGAAGTGTGTGTCTCACCCATGTAACGTGTGTGGATATATATTTAAATTTTAATAAATTTTTTTGAATAATCTTGGAAAACTAATATGGGTTAGATGAAGAGGATTCATATAATTACAAGGCCTAATTTTCCTATTTGTGTTAGGGTAGTGCATGTAGAACCAAACGAAGGAGATAACCTTTGAAATAAAAGGTATAAGTAATTAAGGACCATCATAAAGTGAAAAATATTAAACATGATTGTCTGATAAAGGTGTAGAAGGTGAATTCATAGGTCATTATAGATAATGATCCTAGAAGAGGTTGGTTGTGTGAGTAAGCCCTAGAGGCTGTTTGATAGAGATTGAAGGATGAAGAAGAAGTGCAAGAAAAATAAGCCAATCATCAAGTGTAGAAGACATTAGATCATAGGTTAATATGTTCATATGTGTTGTTGTTTTATCTCACAATCTAGGTTTTTATAACCTCCTTGTAAGGTGAAACTTGCTAAAGGTATAGTTATTGTGGTTACTTAGCTAGATAGGTTTTGTAGCACCTTGTGGGATTGTAGTCTCACTAAATAAGGGATGGTAGTTTCTTGATTAGTTTAAGCTAGCCTAAATTGTATCTTTTTATTATAGGAATTTATTCCATATTACATGGTTTAGTTGTTTTTATCCCCCATGATGGTATCTCACGTATATGATGTGTTCATGTGATGTATGCTCCTTAATCATGCTTTGGATATATGTACTTTCATGTTTATGTTTCTAGATAAAGTTGACATATGATGCAATGGTTTTAGAATTTAATGTGAATTTTTGTCTACTAATTCACCCCCCTCTTAGTATCTACTTCAATAATTATTATCATATTCACACTTTTGGAAGAGTGTTAACATCCTACAGGTGAACCTAAAGTAGCTTGAGGTATGTTGAAGACAATATTCATCTTATTTGTAAAGATGGATAAGTTTGTGAAGATCAGAGTTAAAGTTTGTATAGAGGTATGTGTGATTGGACTAGAAAGGTCAAATAATAAGGAATTCTTGGAAGATAAATACAATATCAAACCTAAGTTGAATAAAATAGCTTATTAATGCTGGTTTATTGATTAACTAACGTGAAAGAAGAAAGATAGGCAATAGTTTTATTAGTAGCCTAGAGTATGAGATCTAATTTAGGTCTATCTGAATCTTCATGAAGTATCAAAGGTATGAGAGATTTTTCATGTCTATATTTTAATTTGATAATAATAAATGGAAGATATATATATGTCACATGAAATAATGAAGTGTTGATGTCTTTTTTTTGTTCACAAAGAAGTCAAAAGCATGTTTTATGAGTGTATGATAGTAGTACAGGTCTTTGAGGTCATGAAGGATGGTCTGGAAAGTCATATAAGATGTTAATTATGCTTATGGAACCTATGGAATTCAAAGGAATTCTTTAAGAGTAGTATTATAAAAATATATGTTTGACTTGTCTACATCCCAAATATTATTGAGCAAGCAGATTGATGACATCAACATCACATATGTGGAAGAGTCATAAGAAAATGGTCATATGGATTTGATCAAGTTTGTGCATAGTTCATATGTTTGAAATTTCATGTCTTCATATGAATCCTATAAAAATGTATGTCAGTTCAAATTTGACCTTCCAAGCAAATTTTTCTATTTTCATACTTAGCCCATTTTGTATGAAAATATGACTATTGGGATTTGAAAATTCAAATTTGTAAAGAATATCAGTTTTAAAAGAATGGATTGTATAAGTCATAGATGAAGTCATATCAAGGTGAGGTAAGAATAAAATTTGAAGAGGAATCAGTGTATAAGACCTATAAGGTGATTAAAATTTTTGACCATTTGTACAAGTTTAATAAATATGGGTCAAAGTCAAAGCTTGGAGTCTATATTTGAAATGATGAACCTAACTTGATGAAAATAGGATTAAAACATGACTAATGATATTATTATGATGTTATAACTATTATATGATATTGGTATCTTCATGAAGATCATTCCCATGCTTTGTAATTGATCTAAATGTGTGTTCTTGTGTAAGAAAGTCAACTTGAAGATTGACTGGGCTTGAAGGTTCATGTACTTGACACACTAGTGTGACAAGGTAAGTTGTTTGGTGATCTCAAAAGATAAAGGTAATTGGTCAATATGGATTAAGATGTTCCTAATGTCTTATATAACCTATATATGCTCTATATATGATCAATTTATTATTTAAAAAGGAAGATCTAACTCAAAATATGGAAAATAATGAATTGAGGGTTTGATGTTTTACAAACCCTAATATGGTTATTATTAATATAATCAGCTTGGTAATGACCTATAAAACTCAGTGATCCTTAGGTAAATGCTTTTACAATGTTTAATATAGTTGTATACATGCTCATGATGCATTTTTATGAGCTTAGATGGTGCCTTAGAAGACAAAGATAGAGCAAAGATATGAAAGTTGAAGATTGGTCTCTTAAGACCAATGACATTTTGGTATAGAGATGTTGTTCATTTATTATAAAGATTGAGGTGATCTAAGAGTGATGCCATAATGTTTAAATAGCCTTGAATATTTCATAATTTTTTTTAGGTGGTCATTTATGTAGTTTATCATGATTCCTATAGCTTGAAGGATATTGTCATAAAGTGCTCTTTAAGGTATGTCATATGATGTATTGTTGATCTCATATAAGCATAAGAATCTCAATTTTCATATGATTGAAGACATGAAGGAATTCAAAATATTCTATATATGATATTTTCTTGTAGCATATCTAGATGCTAATGATATAAATGAGAAAGATTACAGTTGTGCCTTTGAATGTTGTTTTGAAAAGATGTCTTGTTTCCTTGATATCCAAATGACCTCATAAGGTCTTAAAAGAACATTTTGGCATATTATAATTGATTTTAAATGATGCAATAGTCTAAGTATGACAAGATCTGAGTCATCATAAGTATGATTTTGAGTTTATATATCAAATATTGAAGATTGGTATTCGTAGATTTTCTTGATCATGAAGATGAGTTTCTCCATAAGAAGAAGTTCATCTAGTAAGATTATTTTTATGTTTGGAAACATTTTTTCATGATTACAAGAGGGATTTTAAAGGTTTGTTACAATGTATGAGGTTTCTAATACCTATTATTGACTATGTTTTATTTTAGAGGGCATCTTATAGAGGTAGGAGCCTTGATGACTTAAGGTTCTTGGAAAGAAAGATGCATAAAGGCATAAGATCTAAGCAAGGAGTGGATTGACATTGACTAGGTCTCCATGAGATATATTTATGTTTTAATGAGGACATTGAATTTATGTGAGTAGTACTTGAATATTTACTTATATACCTAAAATAAACTTGTTGAAGATGACATTTTATAGATGCAACATAAAGTTAGGGGGAAACAACTCAGTTAGTTTGAATTTATTAATAGAACTATACATGATGTGAGGGGGATCATTTGTGAATATTATTTAGTCTTGATTAAGATGTGGAGATTTATTCTATAGTTGATAATTCAATAAGGTTGATATGATTACTTGGTCAAACCAATTCATGAGGTTTTACAATGTTTTGATTTGTCATGCATAGACCAAGGGGAAAATTTACAAAAGGACACATCTTAAGATTAGATGACTGTGTTGGTAAGCCTAAGAAGAACATATGTCCACTTTGTCATTATTCAAAAAGGGGGAGAAGGAGAATAAGAGGTTTCCATTAATGAAAGATGGGGATATTGTTGTAGGTATGTTGTCATTGATGTCAAAGGATGATATCATATGCATTGACGTCAAAAGTTAATGATAAAGTGGTGATGTCATTATGGTTATGAGGTTGAGAATGGAGGTGTAAAAGGTAATTTTGTATGAATATAATCTAAGGTAATCATTTTTTTTTTATTTTTTTCATGTTGTGTCTAACATGTTTATAGTTCTACAAGTCAAGGAGAGAAGATAGTGTGATTGGCATAGGCTTGGTAGCCTAGTGTGTTGAGCAAGTTGAGACTAGGGAGAACATGGAGGGAAACTAAGTATTATGTAATTAAGGTATATTAATTTTTATTTAAGTGGTGAGATATTTTAAAGTGGTTTCAATGTGGTTACTTGTTCAAGGTTTTACTTGTAGTCCTAGATCTAGTGTGCATAGTGACCTAGTGAGATCCAATTGGTGAGTGAAAGTGAGTTTTTAAAGATGGAATAGATCTTGTAAGCATGGATTGAGGTATGAAAAGGTTTTTTAAAATTTTTCACAAATTTTTATTTATTGAGGATGAAGATAAATAAATATAGTATATTGTAAGGACACTTGTACATAAAGATTGAAGGTTTCCTAGCTTCCAAAGAAAGTTTTAATGCTTATTGGCATGTGTAGAGTTTTCATAGTGACCTAATAATTTTGAGAGAGGTTTCTAACTTATATAATATGTATTTAAAATTATTTTGTAGTGGATTGAGGGATAGATCTTTATGACCATTCATTAAGAATGTATTTATTCAAAACCCTGCTATAAACCCTTATAGTGACTTGATTGGAGAAAGCTTATTGGATATTTCCCATAATGGATTGGTTTGACAAATTTTTAATATTTGAAGGTGTATATGACTCTTTTAGGCACCTAAATATTTTATTGGTGTGTTAGGTCAATGAGCATAATGTATAGAAAGAAGCTTGTTTCTAAAATTTTTAGTGATATAGGTAGAGTTGACTAAGTCAACACATGAAATCTATTAGAGGTTAAAGGTAAAGGATTATTATTTATATATATAAATTTTTTTTAAAATTTTAATATTCTTTCTCAATAATTTTGAGCATAAAAGTTGGTTATTTGCTAAATCTATAAACATTGAAAATAGTGACAAAAATCTAATTATAGTGAAAATCTATTTAGCCATGGGTTCTAGGTGTTTATGGATGATTCTAATGGATTTGGGTATTTTTTTGAGACATATTACTAATTTTAACTTAATTTTAAATTTATGTGTTACCCTTACATAAACAATAAAGTGATCTTAAGTTGATCAGTCTATGTGAGTGAAACTTGTGAAGGTGTATGTTTAAGTAGTTAATCCATATGTTTCATATTTTACACTATAAATCTATGTTTTAGTGTTTTAATTTTATATAAGGTTATTTAAGGATCTCATGAATAATTTTTTATGTCATGGAAATGTATCTAAATGTGTTAGGAGTCATGTTCACCATGACTATATTTTGAGTCAATAAGACTGCTATAGGCATGCTAAGGGAAGTGAAGTGTTTGAGGTTACTTCATAAGATTTGTTGCATATAATTCATATAATGATCTGTTGTTATACCTAATTTATCTAATAAATATTTTTGGAAGCTATATAAACTATTTGATATGTCGAGATGAGGAAGCCAAGAGGACTTGTCTAGTTGTTTATGTATAGTATGAGAGGAGTCTGAGGAATTGGTCTGTAAGACAAATGAATGATGATATAAAAATAAGAATAAATGTTGGATATTTATATATATACATAATAATAAACATTAATTAGGATTAAATTTCATTAATTTTCTAAATTTATTTTAAAGATTCAAGAGTTCTTGATTAAACTTTGACTATGTTTTACCAATATGAGTGGTCCTGTTGTAGGTGTGGTTTAGAGGTTATTTACCTTATGTTACTATTTAAAAATAATATAAATATATTTTAAAATTATTTAATAATATTATTTATTGGTTTGGTATCTTTTTTTAGGTGATAAGGCATATTTATATCTCAGTTTGTCAAGATAGTTTTATGGATGCATTGATAGCTCTGAGTAGTCTTTTAGTAGAGATGTTTTTGAAGATTATTGGTCTATGTTGGAGTGTTTAAAGCAAATGGAAGTGTTTTATATGTATTTTATGTTTAATAAATATGATTTTTTCATAGGATTATTTTATAAAATTAACAATTTACTTCACAAGTCTATGACTATGTTTTATGTGTATGTTGCCTAAAGAGCGAGGAGACATAATTACTAGATTCAAGGTGTGAGATGCTTTTATAGGTGGAATGTACATTTTTTAGATATATAAAGGTCTATTTTATCAGGATTTATTTTTTTAAGTGTGGGTAAAGGATGAAGGTTGACCATGGAGTCCAATTTATATGGGTGAGTAGGCCTGATTGCTTTAGGTGTCACTAAGGCCTAGTGGATGATTTGCGCTAATGAGGTAAAAGATGACATATGAAATGTGTGTCTCACCCATGTAACTTATTTTAATACCTATTTCAAGTGTAATAAAAGTGTGTGAAGAATAGTTTATGACCAACATGGGTTAGACCAATAGGATTGGTATAAGTACAAGGCCTAATTTGCCTATTTGTGTTAGGGTAGTGTATGTGGAACCAAGGAAAGGACACAACCTTTAAAATAAAAGGTATAGGTCATTAAGGAAAATATAAAGTGAATAATATCATAAATTATTATCTAATCAAGGTGATGAAGGTTAATTCATAGGTCATTAGACCTAATGAGCCTAGAAGAGGCTAGTTGAACGAGTAAGTCCTATAGGCTATTTGAGAGAGATTGAAGGGTGAAAAGAAGTGCAAGAATGATAATTCCATCATTACGTGTATAATAAATCAGATCATAGGTGTATATGTTCATAGTTTTTGTTGTGTTTTATCAACACATAGGGGTTTTTAGCCTCTTTTCAAGGTGAAACTAGTTAAATGTCTAGTTGTTGTGGTTACTTAGCTAGAAAGGTGTTGTAATACCTTGTAGGATTATAGTCTCACATAATAAGGGATGGTAGTTCCTTGATTATTTGTAGCCTGTATAAACTAGATATTGTTATTATAGGTTTGTATTCCATCTTATAGGGTTCATTAGGATTTTTCACTCATGAGGGTTTCCCACATTGAAGATGTGTTCATGTGATGTATGCTCTTGATTCATGCTTTGGATGTATGTATTTTCATGTTGCTATTGATAGATCAAGTTGATGTATGATGTAATAGTTTTAGAATTGAATGTGCATTATTGTATACTTATTTACCCCCTTTATTAGTATCTATTTTCAACAACAATTTTTATGAGTTGAATGCCTCAGTCAAGCCTAAGTGGATTCTAAAGAGGGACTATGAGTCTCTTAATTTCAAGATGACTGCGAAGATTGGCTTGGAGATCTGGGAATCTCCTAAGTTCATAATGTTTTGAGATCTCTATGAAAATGGGTGACTTCATTAGGATTCATGGATACACCCTTCTATCATTATAATCATGAGGATGCAATCAAATAAGGATTCATTTCTAATAGATTCTAAGTTATCTATTTTTCAAGGTATGCATTATTTTCTTTATAGCTTGTATGAAAAATTGAATGGAGTTTTGGTTAGTATGAGCATTGATTCTTAAGATTAGTTCATGAGGAGTCATGGTATATATTGAAATTCAGAGCATAAGCTTGTGGTAGAGGCATATGGAATATGGATTAGTTTACAAGACTAATATGGTCATAGAGACAAGTTGGATGTTATTGATAGAGATAGAAGCATGATGAAAGCTTGTATAGTTGATTGATATATGAGAGATAAGAAAAAAATTGTTTTATGTTTCTAACCATTGATATCTTGATTTTTGTTGAGAATTGGTATTATTATCAGGAAAATTGATGTAAGTTGAGCATGGTTTGATAGTCCTGATGACTAAAGTGATGAGCATAAGTTATGAAGACATAAGGGAAGTCCCTAATTCTTTATTTGGTGTCAAATGTGGGATAGCATAGTGAGTGATCAAGAGTGGTTTCCATCTTGTGACTCTAGAGGAAAGTATAAAGTTAGGGTAAGATTTGTAGCTTTATGTTGTGAAGTATCAAAATAATGATGTATAAGTCATAAGAAGCATGGTTTATTAAGGTCCAAGGAGTAGATGATAGTTTGTGGAAGACCCTTTGTCATTTATGTCAAAAGGGGGAGAATGAGTAGAAGGTAAAAGTACCTTTTTGAAGTGATTTTAGATTATAGTGTGTTTTTCATGAATAACAAAGGGGGAGTTTGTTGTCATTTTTTTGTCATTGATGTCAAAATGGTGCTTCATGTAAAAGCATAATGGTCATTGATGTCAAAATTTTGTTTGGTCTAGTGCTTGAGCATGGTAGTGGCATAAAGAGAGTATTGATCAATGAGTGAGTATTGTGGATATGAGTATCCTATTGAGAGTGTTTTCTTAGTTGGAAAAATGATGATGTCAAAGGTAACTAAGCCTAGTTTTTAGTGTGTACATTAAGAAAGTGTTGTCATTGAAGCATGTTATCATGAGATAATTTGAAGGCAATATAAAATTTGAAGGCAAGAGAGAATTTAAAGTCAGGAAAGAATTTGAAGGCAACTAATGTATTATGGTTTCATGAAAGTATTGATCATTGGTGTCAAATTTGATATTAAAATTCATCTTGTGAAGGTATATGTCAATGGTGACTATGGACAGATGGTAAAATGTGTATGTCAAGGTACATGAATGAGATTTTTTATAAATGTTGTGAGTATGGAAGGTATAAGTCATGAAAGAGTGTTTAGAGACAAGTAATGTCTTCAAAGGAAGAATAATGTAGGAATAGGTTTGTACAAGTCACTAATGTCATTATATAAAGAGGCATGTGTAGAGGAATGTATGTGCATAGTATGGAATAGTCGTGACATGAAGATTTTTAGGGTGAACCATGTGAAGGAAGTTTGGTCATGTGATTTTAGGTCTGTATGAGTTTATGGAAGATTTTTGTCATCTAAAAGAGAATTTTTAAGTGATATGAGTGTGTTTTGATGCCTTATATCTACTTTGTTGATATTTTGTTGAGATCATGAAAAGGAAAGAAGAGGTTAAGGTGTCAAGTGCATTAGAAGATTGAGTCTAGTCATGACATGGTGAAGATATGAGCTAGTGGGATGATGTGAAGATAAGCATGAGAAGATATTTTAACACTATTTTGCATGAGAGAAAATAATTGAAACATGTAATAGAGTTTTAAGGTAAGCCTACAAGGTTAAGACCTTCAATCTAGGTCTACATCTAAAGCTCTCTTAGACCCTGACTAGACTAATGAGGCATGAAGATCAGATCTCAAAGAAAGTATGAATATGTGAACATGGATAGATATAATAAATGTTATTTTAATCATTTTAACAAATTTTAAGGCCATGATTTTAAGGAAATTTCATGAAACACTATTTTAGGCCTTCTCAAGTTCATAGAATGAGGTCTCAAGACCTAAGAAGCCCTTCCAGACATTTTTTGGCATGTGTAACCTATACATGAGAATTTGATATTTTAAGGAGAGATTGGGAAGGGTATTATATAATATCTACAAGAATTGGTTTTTGATTTAAGGGGTAGTCCTTTATGAATAATCATCAACACCAAAACCTATGTTAAACTTCCCTAAGACCTTAATGAGGACCCAATGTGAAATATATTGTCCAAATCAGCTCATAATGGAATAAAATGCCTAGAAAAGATATTTTTTCATGAATTAAACTCTCTTAGGTACCTCCAAGTGGTGGTAGTTAGTCAGATGAGAGAGAAAATGCATAGATATAGGCTTATTTATTAAGAAGCTATTATAGCTCTCAAAATTTTCATTATTCTAGAAAACCAAATGGATGATATAAGTATCTAGAGACTCATAATACATTCCTATGATGGTTTATTAATAGGTTCCACCCTTAAATTATTATAAATTAGTCATGTAATTTAGATAGTCATAGACATACTTAATGATGTGAATAGTGAAAACTACAGATAATGATGAAAAGATGAATTTGAGGGTCTAAACATGTTATATTGGTGATATAAAGTGCATGAATAGGTTATTTATAACTTTTAAGTTATTTTAATTCTTTTAATAATACTTGGAGGTCAATCAATATGATGAAAAGTTGTTCAAAAAATGACCTTTCAAGTTCAGATAAGACTTTGTGATATAGGGTCAAGAAATTGGTCTACAAGACCAATATTTTTCATTAAACCATATGATATTTCTATCTAATAATATATTTTATATCTCATAGGAAAATTTACATGCATCATGGTTCATGGAAAGTGTCTACACATGTGTTAGAGATCTATGTCACCATGACTGGTCCTTGAGGTAAATTGGTAGTTTTGAGTGAGTAAGTTGTGGAGATGTTCTTGAGCCTTTATCTCCTAATTGAAATTATTTAAATAATTTGGGGATTATATTTAGGAAATTTATTAATTCTTACATGTTTAATTTTCATATTTAAGTATCCTAAGAGTATTTGACCTTCATTTTTTCAAGATAGACTTTTGAGGTACATAGGCCTAATAGGGCAATTTGTCCTAAAAGAGCTTTCATGGTATGAAAAAAAGACACATGTCTAATTAAGCATGGAGTATGTTAGCATAGGTCATATTATAAGTGATTTAATGGTTTTTATGTTTTAGATAAGTCCATATGGTCCCAAGAGAATCAAGATTTGATGTTAAGAAAATAAACCTAATGTAATTAGGTATCTATGAAGCCTAAAAGAGAGATGAGGCCTGATTGAGTGGTACAAACCAAAAGGGGTCCAAAGTGAATTTAAATTTTTTTAATAAAGTTTTATAATGCCTATTCTATGGTTGACCTAATATTTTAAAGGTGTATGCCTAACTAAGTGGTGTGTAACCATGAGTATAATATATATACAAGGTATTTTAGGCCTATTTGAAGATGTAGAGCATAAATGTATAAAATATTGATTGTTAGAGAATAAGGAGGTCTTGAAATGAGAAAATAAAAAAATATTATATTTATGATGAGGTAGATGAGTTGGTTTTGAGTCACATATTGAGTTGGTGTTTTCTAGTAAGTAGGTGCTTGTTGAAGCCTAGTGAAGTGGGTGCTTGACTTCATTAGGGTTGGTACTTTGAGTTGATTTGGTGATAAATAAAATTTAATATTTTATCTTATAGGATATTAGTCCATTTTAAGGTATCACAATGGGTTTGCTTCCCTTTGAGTGTTTCCCACTCATATATGTGTTTTATTTATTATGCACTTGTTTCATGCTCATGTGATTGGTTCTTTATGCATTTCCATATCATTATATTTATTTGATGGTTAAAGTAATGTTAAAGTAAATATGAAATAAATTTTTAAACACTTATTCACCCCCATCTTAGTAATTATTCTTCCAACATAACATGCCTTTAATAATTTTAATACGAAGTCAACCTAAGATTAAAGTGTAATGTAAACAGTCAAAAAGGGGTTTAGGCTTAGGTAGGTGTTAATGAGGGTGGTGAAGTTCTCACAATAGTATACTAGGGAGGTGTCAAGGCTTAGGTAAGTTACATAAGAGAAGGTTAGATTGGTCTCAAGTGGTGGTATAGGGGATACCAATCTTGTGAAGCACCAATGGTTTTCCCAACCCTTTCCTAGTGTACCCTTTAAGGTATGCACTTAGAGAGATTGAGACTCAACATGTTCCTACAAGAGAGAAAGCATAAATAATTGATAAAGTTTGGAAATATTATGTGTATAAATAATGCATATATATGTCATATGCCCATGTAATATATACTGATGTGTAAATATTTGTCATATAACTAAACTATTTTATATATGAACCATTTATAATCTCTTAATTCCATATTTTGATTCAATATTATACTCATGGAAGAGTATGTCTCTGTGAAAATCCCATTATATTTCCTCCCTTTTGGAATGAGGGATGTATATTATAAGTCACTAATCTAAAAATAAAATCCAAACATATCATGTCATTCTTAAATGTAACATCGTGTAATATCATGTGAACATGTGGATAATATCTCATCATATTAGTGTATATCTTGATCAAGGCATATATAACATATGTAATATAGGGAATATAAGTGTCATGTCAAGATAGATGTATCAATGAATCACAAAATATAAGGATCTATGAATAATAATAATATTAGTAAAAGTGTAATATATAGATCATTTCACCACTCAATGTTACAAAGATTAACAAGAATAAGTTTTAGTGTCACACATAAGGCCAAAGGCCACATATAAGGGAAATGAATATGTCACAACAAAAAATTTCAAGGGACACATGTAAGGGGACATATTTGTTTTGTAAAAAAAGGAACATAAAATATGTTTCATCAAAGAAGGCCAAGGGCCACACTCAGGGGGATATAAAGATGTCACTAACATTCTAAAGGGACACATAAAATACAAGCATAAAGTAACCTCTAATGTAAGAGAGTGATAACATCAATGGAGCATAGAATAAGAGATCTAGTTTACACCATCAATATCTATCAATGTCACATCATATAATAATAACATATCTATGTAGCAATGTGTTATATATGAGATATAACAAGGCATATTTAATAAATTTAGGTTGCTTGAAATGGTAGAAAGGCCATAGAAAGATATAATCTATAATATTGAAACCTAGTGAGTAAGATATCCCTAGTATTAGCATGGATATTGGGTAGAGTAAATATCCAACATATGTATGTCCATATGTAACATGTATGTTTTTCATCAAACTCATATACCACAAAATTCATGTGCATATGAAAATAATATGACATCTACTAATCATGTGATTGTTTTACTATTTTTGCGAAATTAAATATTTAATTCTTAAATAATAAATGGGTCTGAGTAGATAAAATTAGTAAATAATATTCATAATTAAGTTACTAATTTGTGTGATTTAATTGTATGTTTTCCTTTTCTAAAAATAGTAATAAGTGAGATAAAATATAACTTAGCATATTATTAGTTATTTGGGCTGAGATAGGGTCTGGTAATGGAGGAAAAAAAATGGAATAGTATCAAAAATTGAGATCTAGAGTTTATTTATTTGTTGGATAGGAAAAACAAGACACCTTATTTTTTTATGTTGTAGTCCTAGTCTTGCCACTATTTTCTAATCTACTCATAGAGATATGATTTTTTTGGGTTTTATTCACAATGTTTTAGTGATACTATATGCTAAATTTTAGATCTTTATTATTAATGGAACTCCCTGTAGATCTAATTATTTGTTTGATTGTGTCTTTTATCCAATTAAATGAAACTTTATCAAATAGGTAAAAGGGGTTAGTGTGTAAATGATACACTAGATGCACTTCACAACCCATGTGTGGGCACATTGCCTACATAATAATACTCTAAGGAGGGATCAAGCTATATGTAGTTCTTCCATTGAAGTTCTTGGTGCAATAGTGTGATGAAAGTACAAGTAAATGTGAAACTAGGTGTACTTGGAATGACTAGGGACTAGTATGAGGGTTTAAATAAGATTGAAATACTACTAGATGGTTTTATGTAGAGAATAAGGATAAGTGTTTGAGTGATCTTTCTATTATTATTGTTTCTCTCTTAGAAATGAGTGCCAACCCTTCTAAATGGGATTTGAATGGCATTTTATAGGGGATTTAATGATCTTGGGTTAAATGAATTCACATTATGCTGACATGAATTAGGATAAGGATTTGGGAGGAAATGGTCATTAGAACCTATTTTTCACTAAGATAATAGAAATGGAAACTAGACACCCTAGGTTTTAGTGCTCATGTCCAACTTGGGCAATTTTTGAAAAAGGGAATGAGGCTTGGGGTGGAAAATCTATGCTTGAGAGAGATACCTAGGTCTGAAAAGGTTAAGTTTAGAAGGTTGTGGATGACTGAGAATCAATGAAAGAAGATCCTAAAAGGGTTTTTTAGGCAATAAAGAGGACCTATGGATTGGGTGTTGTTAGCCATGATCAAGTAGCCAAATTTCACATTTTATATGACTATATTTCCAGCCCCCCCTTAATTCTAGTGATAAAACAAAGTGATATAATAGGATAAAGGAAAAATAGAAAGTGTAGCTGAACCTACTTGTAAAGGTGAAGCTCATGAAACTATGTGATGCTATATGTGCATAGAGAGAGCATGATGTAAAGTGTGAATCTATAATGAAAAACATAGAGTAGATTAGTTCTTAATAGATAACTATATATAATATAAGAATGTATAAAAGTTGGGTAAGGGAGAGAGAGGAAAATAAAGGAATGAAGACACCTCATTAGGTACATGAACCAATATAATTTTTTCTTTGATGATGTGTTGTTTTGGGTGTGTGTTGTACTAAAATTTATATCTTAAATGGAGCGAAGGCTTAATTCCCTAGAAGTGGCTCAAGAATGTAAAGGTAGTCCCTTTGGATCCATTTTCACCTACTAGGTGAAGCTATTAAACCATGTGTGTGTTAAATGATGTTTGAACTATGTGTCTAATCCCTCTAAATAAGTGGATCAAGAATACAAAGGCTAGCTAGTCCTTTGGCTCCATCATTGCTCTATGAAGTGAAGCTATGAAGTGATACTGGTATGGAATAGATGTCATGTGAGATGGATCTTAAAGCTCATGAATGTAATGTAATATGATAATGTTGGCATGGATAGATAAATTTATGATAGAAAATAGGCCACTTTTGGCTATTTCTAAATATGGAGACTAGGCTTGTATGAAAGCCACTCCAAAACTAGTGCAATAGGTTTATATGGAAGCCAACTCAAGAACTTAAGTACTCAAGAAGTTAAGCTTGTATGAAATCCATAATCAAAAAAGGATGTTGACCACTTGTACTGGAGTAAGGCATAAAACTATAGATAAGTATGTAGAAGATAAAATAAACTCAAAAAAAGGGGAGGACCAATGTGTTGTGCACATTGCCCTCAATAACTAGTGTCTGGAACATGGATTCCTATCTAGAAGCTATATCAACTAACTAATATAAAACTAGAAGTGAGAGCCATCATGCCATGCATGATGCCCCATATATCTAGATTCTTTGAGCAAAATGTATACTAAAATATGTTAAATCTAGACTATACTATATAGACAAACCTATGACTAAACTCACCTTTTTGTCTATTTTTAGAAAAACTAATTTTTATACAGTCTAGACAAGAGTGCTAAAAATAAGACATCATGTTATTTAGCACTGTATTCCAACATTGGCATTGTTGCCTAGAGCTAACTATGATGATTATTTTAGATTCTTTGTTATCTACCTAGTTTGTTCTACTTAGTTTAATGTCTAAATTCTATTATGAGTGTTCTAAAAATTGTTGTTTTGACCACTAGGAGCTCTGATCTCTATGACAAAAAACCCTATTTTCCTCCTTTTTTGAGGGTAGGAATAAGTACCCTATAATGAATACCCTAAAAAAAAAAATCCCTACAAGTGTGTTAAGCTACAAATATACATGATATAGTAATGATAATCAACAAGATATCTCGAGATATAGAAATATTTTAATGAGAGATTATTAGATTAACAGGGGTAGGCCTAGATAGATATAACAATGTAATAACATATGCAATGTATTTAACTAGAACTACAAATTTTAGATGTTAGTTTTTAGTTATTAGTTTTCAAGGAGGGATGGAGCATGATGTGCATCATGTCATCTAAGAGAGAAAGGAAAATTCATGATATGGATCATGGAATTACAACAATAAAAAATGCAATCAAGAAAACAAGCACATGGATCAAGAAACAAGAAGCATACAAGAATGGCCAAGGGGACAAGAAAATAAAGGACATGGGCACATGTCATTCAAACTAAAAAACAAGTATAAAAGGCATGTTTAAATGCCAAATACACATACAGTAGAAACAAGCAAGATTGTCATGAGGGCCAAAAGTACATAAAAGAGTAAAAGCGAAGGACATTGGAAAATTTACAAAGGTACACGTGCACAAATAGAAGTAAAGGAAACTAGAAAATGTCCTAAGACATACATAAGAGACAAGCAAGTACTAGAAATGTAATCCAACAAGCTATGCTAAGCAAGAAGAGAAAGCATGTAATAATTGGAAAGATAGAATCACATATAAATAATCAAAGTAAGAGTGAAAATATGCAAGACATGTTTGTAAAAGACTAACGTATATGCTAAAGAGATACACAAGTGCTAGATACTAGTGAAATGTTGATATAGTAAATGTATAATCTAACAAGTAATGTACATAAACACGATAACTTGAAGTGTGTAGTGTAGGAATGACATAAATTAGATTGCATAGTCATGTAGAAGATGGCCATAGTGGGTATGTATATTGTAGACACCTAAATCTAGCCATTGATAACCACCAATCAAGCTTTTGACTAATTTCCACCAAAATGCACAATTTGGCCTAAAAGCACTGAAACATGCTAAATAATGTGAAATTGATGTATTCAAATGCCAATTTTTTCAAGGGTATCCATAAATGGGGAAATGTAATTTATGGGCCAACTAACTTTGATCAAATTATTTTGAGTCAAAATGCCAATTTTACACCTAGGTACTATGGATTGCTCTTTCCTAACAAGTCTCTTACACAAAACACATGCCTTTGTTGTTTATTTTCAGTAACTTCTTAAACCAAATACCGAATCCAATGCATCTAACATTGACTTCAAATTACAATCCAGTCAAAATTTGGACTAAAAATAAGGCATTCTAATCAATTTGAATAATTTGTGCACAAAGTGCTTAAAAATGCTTAAGAGCTAATTAACCCAAATCAAGCCCTAATTAATAATTCCATGGAAACATGTTGAAAATTGTGTTTTGGAAATGAATATTGAATAACGACATCATCATGTGACCTCATTTCTTGAGAAGACATCCCTAGGCCATAAATGCCATAAATATTAGGATTCATGCCCTCCATGCCCCATCAATACCTTATATGATGCCCTCCATGCCTCTTAATTGCCCCTTCTTTGAATGTCATGATGAGGATAATTATAAAATTAATTCCAAGAATTGAATTAATCCTCAACCAAACATCTCAATCTCAGGATGGATGATTTAGGTTGATTCTAGACATTCTTAAAAATTTATAAATAGAGAGGTCATGAACATTATTTTTAAGCTTAATTTATGCAAAGTTATAGTGAAGGATTGGTTCTAAATATTCATGAAAAAATAGTGTTACCATGCCAAATTGATTGCAATCCAATCCAATCTACAAGCCAAATGCGCCAAGGAGAGATGGACGTAGACAAGATTCCATTTGTAAGGACTTCATGAGCATGAAGCTGAGCAAGCCAGTAATACAAAGGCATTTAGAGCATCCAAGGAAGCTGAAGGAATTTGTTGTTGTTTTTCCTTAATTTTTAGTTTTATTTGTCATTTATTTTTGTTACTAAGCTCACCCTAGTAACTAGGCATAAAGATGTTAGATTAGTGTGTTTTTTATTTGGTTTCATTCACTAACACCATACTAATATCCTCTTCTTAGTCAAATTCCTAGTTCACATATGGCATGCTCGGTGGGACCAAACACATCCCACACATGAAGAATATCATTATAAAACTTTAAAATCTTCATTTGAATCATTAAAAATCTTGAAATTTGATTTTCTAACTTTGTTTTGCCATTTTTCTTTGTCATAAGTTTACACAGTAAGTAACATCGATTTATAAAATTATCATCGGTTGGCATAGCCATCATTGGCCACTATTGGTATAACCAATATTAATTAGATAATATTTATTGGTTATTAATTTTAACCATAATATATTATATAACTGATGTCAGTCACTGTGTTTTTATTTAAAACATAAAACTCGAGAGCTAATATGCCATTTTAAAATGCTTTGTTTGGGGTCATACAGACTCCATTTTGGATGATTTTTTTTAAAACCATGTGTTTTCTCATAAATTTTCAAAATTTAACATTATTTTAGATTCAAGTTTCATATGTTTTAAAAAATTTGTAAAATATATTTAAAATGTTTTTAATCTAGCATATTTTCTCTTGGGTTGATGCCTTAAGGGTAGACATGTAACTAGCAGATTTCAAGATTGATAAATCATGTTTTAGAACATATTTTATATGTTTTAAAATGAATTAGAAACATTATTTTGGTGCTTTAAAAAAAATTAAGGTGATTAAATAAGTTCTTTTATCATTATTTTTTAATGTTACAACTAAGATCAAGGGGTCAAATGAGCACCACCTCATTTTTCAAATTTGGGCTTAAAAATGAACTCACCTTTCTAAGCTTTTATTCTCACTTAGTTGTTTAAATTAGATTTTTGTATGGAAAAAAGAGGGGTGTTACATGTATGCTATTTCATTTGATCCCTTTAGGGAACCCTTGGAATCAAAATCATCATTCCAATTGCAAATAGCTTAGTCCAAGATTAAAAAGAAAGTCTTCTAAAGCACTCCTCAAAAAATCATCAAAGTTTGGGTGACCTTGAAAATGACCCTAAGGTCTTTCTATTTCATGCTTTCTTTATTTTTATGCAAACTTGGATTGTGAGGGGGACTTCATCACCTCCCATGAGTTCTTTTGGGAAGCTTTGACGTAGGGTTTCTCCTCTCATCATTGACTTCATTTGGCTCTTAATTGGAGTTGCACATGGGACATAGTGGCACTTTGGATATCACACTACACCGAGTAAATAATAGGATGTAGTGATTTCAAAAAGGAATAGACATTTTTACAACAAGCCAAGTGATATAGACCCAAAATATGTGCTTTTATTTTGCATTATTTTGCATTAAAATCATTATGTACTTGATTCCCCTAGAACATTTGAAAACTTGTAGATCTTAGATGAAACCCCACTTGTTGTAGAAGTATTTTTGGTGTAAGGTGCACTTCAAGGTCCATGTCATAGTAATATCATTTGAGAGAAGGGGGGGGTGTAAAATACCTACTATATAATGTGTTTTTACTTTTGTATGAACACTTAAAATCCTCTCAAATGATGTATATTGATGGATTCCAACAATACTAAGCAACCTTATCAATTTAGAGTCTAAGAGTGATTAATCAATTGGGTTTTATCCTAGAATAAAGTTGTATTTGAAGTCAAAACTTGGTATAAACAAATGATACAAACCAAAACACATGTTCTTCATTTTCCTTTAAATAAAGATGCATTATGTTGCCCATGTGAAGTCATCAAATTTGCCTTGTTCAAAGTCCATCAAAACTTGGGAGTCATATCATCCACTTTGGCATAGTTATGCTACCCAATTAAGTCTAAAACTTTTCCAAAGTTGTTTAAGTCATTAATTTATAATCTAAATTTGAAATTGCACCTTTATAAGTTCATAAGGTTGATGAGTTAAGTGGATTCACCATTTACACTAAACTTGAGGGAACTTAGGTTCAATTTTCAATTTGGGTTGAAGGTCATTTAAGACTCATGACCATTATCACCACTTGATAGAATTAATCCATTTGGTGCTAAACACTTGCACTTTGAGTCTATGTGCCATAACATTTTGAGCCTATAAGGATAGTGTTATGCTATAAAATTTATGGGAAACTAGTTTTGCCTAAGTGAGTTTTTGAAACAAACATTTTGTCACATCTTTTAGGTTGTCTAGCATTGTCACGTTGCCCAAAACATTTTAAATATTGTTTCATAGACCCTATTACATAGAGTTCAAATTTGTTCCTAAATTTTTAAACCAATCTAAGTATACTTTTATAAGATTTTGTCTAGCTTGTTTGTCAAAATAACCAAGTTTTATACCATTATTTGTGAGAAAAATAAACTATCTCTAATGTGCCTTTTGTTTCATACCTTATACTCAATTTCTCAAGTTTATATCCAAAACTCAAATGCCTAGTATTTATTAGAAGTGTTTCAAATATGTTAGATTAAAAATCATCTTTATTTCAATGTCTAGCTTTTGATGCCATTTGGCTATAAGTCATAGCACATGCCTTATTTGAGCCTAGATTTTGATGTTGTGATTGGCTAAAAGACCTAGTAACTTTTGATTTTCCTAGATTAGACTGATTTAAAACACTTCAACCTTAAAGTTTGGCATTTTAATTTTTGATCTATTTACTTGATTATCTTTGTGTGAACAATGAGGCATTATATACTTAACGCTAGCTTGTTTCCTCATAAATCTTTGCATAATTTTTTTTTATTTTTTTGAGAATCTAGACCAAGTTTGAACTTCATCTATTTCATACATTGGAATTTTAGAGTTTGAAGAACTATTTGAATTTTAATTATAAATAATTGACTATGGATCCCAACATGCATTCCTACACTCATAGTGGACTCATGTATAATTTGGGGATTAATAATGTGGTTGCATAGGAAGAAATGGTGCAATACCCCTATGTAGATAATATTACTTATGAGATCAATTTTTATCCCTCTTATAATACTTTATTAGGGGAAAAAATCTAAGATCCATTGGCTAACTATTTGGTTAACACACCACTTTATTCAAAACAAGACCAAGAATAAACCACACAATAACTAGCTACAATACCCATAGTGGAAGATCTAGTTATTTAATAGTCATATTCTACTAATACAGCTTCCATGTATGATCCATTTTTGTTTGAGTGACATTTTTTAGATAACAAAGATGAGATTTTGGTTAGAGCCATAATGGTAGGGGCCAAGTTTCTAGAAGAATTCCCACATGAAAATTTACCAAGCCTAGTAATAGTGCCCTACAACATAATTTATGATTAATAGGCTTCTTCTAGAAATCCTTTGGATTTAGTACAAATAACATATTAGGACCCTAATCTACCTAATAAAGGAAAAAACATCATAAAATACCACTTTAACCAAATTCAAATAGCATATCAAACCTAACTGAATCTAGCACATAATTTTAATCAGATGAACATGGTAAGTAAGCCTCTTATTGACCTAATTCCTTCAACAAGAGTTGTGATATAGTTAATCAGTCAAGAGAATTATATTTTAGACCCATTAATGTAAAACACTTTGGTAGACAACTTGCTACATATGTCGATTATTGAATAAGTGTCTTCTACTTCCATAAAAAATAAAAATAAAATATAGTGGATAATGTGCAAACAATGTCTAATCCCAATCAAAGTGGTACTACTGAACAAAAAACTAGCCAAAAACATGTGCCTATAATTAATACCATGAGTGGATCATCATACCAAGGAGTAGGATTTTCTACATCCCAACTTCAACTAGTTGCTTCCTCAAGTGTGCAACCTATGGGATTAGGTAGTAAACTAGTAACCAATGTCATGCCTCAATAATAGATTGTAAGAAATCATACTCCTCCTCAATAAGTGATGAGTATTATTCCATTAAATTAGGTGCAATATAGTGTATCAATGCAACTAAGGCTGATTGTATTACCACCTCAATAAGGGGCAACTAATGTTCCACCTTGCCAAGTAATGATAAACATACCTATTTAGTCTCAAACTAGTATACCAATCCAAAATGAAATAATGACTAGCTAATAATATGTAAATATTGGTCAATGATAGATGTCAAATATTCAACCTAATTTCAATTTCCCACAAGGATTCATGCATGAAGGGGGATCCCATGTTTCTCAAGTACCTACCAGACAACAATTGGTTCAAAATGTGCCACAAGTTTAGAGATAGGGTCTTAGTCCACAAGTTCCCACTCAATAACAAGGTTTGACTAGTTGAAAACATGTCCCTTTTCAACCTAAAAAGGTATAGTATAGTTATATCCCTCCATCCCAACCACAAAATCCTCCAATTCAAACCTATATCACCAATCTAAACTAAAATATTGCACAACCAAATGTGTAATTTCAAGTTAATCCTAATCCACATATGCATATTCCTGGTCCATTTCCTAAACAAATTAATATACCCAAATATATATCTCCATCATACCCTAGTCAAAGTGTCCCACTTGTGACACCCCAACCATCTACCAAAACCAATATTCTACCTCAAACCAATGTTCCTTTTAGTTTCCTATACCAGGAATTACAACAAATGAAGGATGCAATTATTGCCATTCAGGCTAGGAAACATAATAAATTTTTTAAGTTGGATGTCATGTGTTCTTATCCATTCAACATGGAGTAATTATAGATATTATTTCCTCTAGGATATGAACCACTAAAATTTGACAAATACAAAAGGAAAGGTGACCCTAAGGCTCAGTTGATTGAGTTCTTTGTCACATGTTAACTAGTGGCAATAATGACATATATCTTTTGTTGTTGTTTCCCAGGAGTTTGGATGGATAAGACTTGGAGTGGTTTTTAAAGTTACCCAATAATTAAGTGACAAATTTTGATGATCTTTTTGATAAGTTCATGTAGCACTTTTCCTATAATCTTGAGCATGATATTTCATTAGTGTACTTAATACAAGTAAAGAAAAAAGCTGGTGATAGTTTTGTAAGTTATCTAAAATGATGGAGAGCCTTGTAAGATGTTTCACCCATAATTTACTAGATAAAAAATTAGCCATTTTGTTTACCAAAACTTTGCATAGTGAGATATCATATCATCTAGAGCTACATTATGCACATACTTTCAAGGAGATCATTGAAAAAGGTTTGTTGATCAAGTGAGTGATCATCAATAAAGGAGTCATAAATATTAATTTAAATAATTATAATCAAAGTACCAATCAAGGAAATGGAAAAAATCAACATCCCATTTAAGTGCAAGCATTATAACTGGCACAAGCTAATAACCAAGAAAGATCGAAGCAATTCAATCATAATAGGAATTTTATGGGAAATGTAATAACCAAATCACATCATGTCCAAATGTTGAAAAAATCATCTACACCACCTTTTCAGCGTACTCCTACTTAACAACCTCTCTAACCAATGTCACAATCATAACAACCAAAGACCTGTGTAAAAAATATAGTAGCCTTTACCATTGCTAACCCCTCCTCCAAGGAGAACTATGCCTACACATCATGTCTTTAGTGACCTAGGAGATCCTATTGAATTTGTATTTTTTAATCTTACCACTACCAATATAATTATTTGGCCTATACAAAATCATTATCCACAAGGAATTCAATATCCTCATTAGTACCATGAAAATGAATTTTATGAATAACATCAGGTTAATAGGCATAATATATGAAGATGTGTTCTAATCAAGCATTTGATTGAGAATATGTTGGAAAATGGGGAGATAATATTAGATAATGGTTCTTCCACTTCCAATAAAACCCTTGTGATTTATCAAAACCCCTTTCCTTGACATAATATTCAGCAATAATAATAGCTAGTGCAACAACAAAATCAAGAGTATCAAAATCAAAGGATGAACCAATAAAATCATCAAAATCAATAATAAAACCCATAATGACAAAATAATAGACAAAAACAAGGTCAAAATGATAACAACCAACAAATCTACCATACAATTGTATATGAATACAATTGGGTTTTAGGATATATTATAGGGAGTAGTGTTAATACCATCTCCATTAATCCTAGACTAAGCACTAATTAACCTAAACTATTACTAAACAACAAAATACAAAAATATTACATGGATAATCCTTCTTTGACCTGAGAGTTCATACAGGCAAACCAAAAACTAGGACTTTCCCTTTTAGACCTTATATCGACAACTCATCCTTGCCATGTGACCACATGCAAGTACACTAGTAATTGAGACTTGTCTTATCTAGTCCCACACCATTCCCAAAATTTATTAGTAATAATGGTCCTATATCTAATCTTGATTGTGAAATCATAACTCAAAAGTCAAATATTACCATCCTAGAACCATAACCATCTACCAATTTTCCTATCATTCAACCAACCCTTTAGCCTTAGAATAAACCATTCAATACTGACCAAGATAAGAAGTTTGATATTATGGAATAATTGTAGAAGACACCAATATAAATTTCTATTTTATATTTACTATGAATTTCAACAATCCAAAAGAACATCTTGAATGAATTCTTAACCTAATCCACTATTTACAATGACATATCCATTAATAAATTCTAAGCTTTGGTTGGATACCTAGCTCTAGCCCAACAAGTCACATTCAACTAAAGTGATATGTCTTCCTTTAGCCTACTCCATAATAACCCATTATACATAGAATTTTATATAAAGTGACATAAACTAAAATGTGTCCTTATAGACAATGGATCAAGCCTCAACATAGTGTCTCTCAAGATCATTAAGCTTCTTGGGTACACAATGATAGATCTCCAGACATAAAATTATAACCATCAAAGCCTATGATAATTAAGAAAGAGAATCACAAGGCACCATTAGCTTGTCAGTTATCATTAGGCCTTTGACCCGTGATAGACTTTACCATGTGCTTGATATTGAGTTGTCATACAATATGCTTCTAGGTAGGCCTTGGTTACATGATATTCATGTAGTCCCATAAATGTTACACCAATGTATCAAGTTGTCCCACTTAGGGATGTAAGTGAATATTCCAGGATATTTACACCCAAATGAGCACTACAAACATCTTGAGGCCAAATTTCAAAGCTACAATTATCATTACAACATGAATCCAAGTTCCAAGTAAGATAAAATAAAGGACATACTTATTGATACTTCACTACATATTGCATAGATCCTAATGCATTGTATTCCCTTTATCACATGCCACCTCCTCAAGATTCTAATCATTTCACCATTTTAGATAATGGACATGGAGAGTATGTTACCCATGATAAATTTCATATTGCCAATCTTTCTCAGAATCTAAAAATCATTGGGTGACCTAAAGTTACCCCACATATGTATTGGTAACATAAGAACAAAGATAAGAGACTTATCACATTTATACCAGCATCTAGCCTAGAACCTAACCCTCTTGAAGGGGATGAATCATGGTTCTATAACAATGGCCAAGCTGATTATTATAAAACTGCAAACTATTTTATTCCCAATAAGATCATGAAGTGTCACAATTATGAAGGAAGAGTCCTCAAAATAAATCAATAAGGAACCATCAAGCCAATTTCTATGACTAAGTATGAAAGATCTTATGGACTTCAATTTAAACCACCTAGGGGTGACCCCACATATCTTATTCAAATTTCATCACCAACACCTAGTGAGGATGATGCTGATAATGAAGTAGAGTCTGATCATAGCCTCACCTTTGATGACCTAACTGATACTAAATTATTCAATACAAATTAAATTTATATCCTTACCCTAATCATTCATTACAATCCATTACCATTATACTATCCCCAACTGATAGATTAGGACTAGCACGAATCCTCTTTGACTTGATGAGTTTTAGAATGATGAGACATTCTGTGACTTTTTAGGCCTTAGAGATAATGTTCCATTAGGAGATCACAAATCAGGATTATCCATCACATTAGATCCTGAAGCCTATTTTGGAGAATGGGTGAACACCCTTAGCCAAAAAAAAAAAGTACAAAATTGAGGTACCAAAGTGAAAACCTCTTTGAGGCACTTTTTAACAAAGGCAAAAGTAAAGATAAGGGCCAGTCTAGTGGTGAAAACCTATTTCAAGTTCCATTAGATGGGGATGTTCATTCTTCTTTGAATTTAGACTAAGAGACCACCAGTGATGAACTTGCCTATGGATTTGATTGAATTCTTCAAGAATTTTTGACTATTTTTGTCACATGGCCAGATCTACCATTAAGGGAATCAGATTCATCATGCCTAGGAGAAGTTGAAGAACAAGTCCTACTATCAGACCCTGATATATTCCAATAGTTCATGTCTTTGCCTACTATCCTAGAAGATGGTTCAACCGTTCTAGTTGATGATATGATAGAGGTAAACATTGAGACTCCATTATACCTAAAATAGATAAAGTTAAGTATGTCCCTCATTGATTAAGAATGTAAAGTCTTTATAGCTCTGTTATGAGAATTTGTAGATATCTTTGCATGGGCCTATTTTGACATGCCAGGTTTGGATCCCACCTTGGTTTTGTACCACATTCTATTCAATCTTGATGCCAAACTAGTAAAACAAAATCTACGTAAGATGGATCCTCACATTATCATATTGGTAAAGAAAGAGTTAGTAAAAATCTTAAAAGTAGGATATATCTGATCCATTGATTACTTAGAATGGATATCTAAAGTTGTACCTATTAGCAAAAAGCTTGAAGGAATCCAAATTTGTACTGATTTTGAAGACATCAATAAATCTTGTCATAAGGATGAATTTTCATTGCCTAATATTGACATTATCATCAAATCTACGGTAGGTTATGAAATTATTTCACTCATGGATGGATTTTTAGGATAGAACTAGATTAGAATAGCACTAAAAGACCAAAATAAAATAATGTTCACCACTCCATGGGGAACATTTTGTTATCAAGTAATGCCATTTGGTCTTAAGAATTTTGGAGCTATATATCAAAGGGCCATGACTTTCATATTCCATGATATGATGCATGATATTACTAAATACTATGTTAATGAAATATTAGGAAAATAAAAAACTAGAGCCGACCATCCAATAGTGCTACATAAGATATTTGAAAGATTACATGAGTAAAAATTTAGACTCGACTTAAATAAATGTGTGTTTGGTGTAACCTCAAGAAAATTACTTATCTTCATTATGTATCATAGAGGTATTAAAGTTGATCTAGCTAAAGTCCATGCTATAACGAAGATGTTACCACTAACCCATTTAAAGTAAATCCATAGTTTGTAGGGTAAGATCTAATTAGTCTGATGCTTCATCTCTTAGTTAGTAGACAAGTGTCATCAATTTGCACATATTGTGAATAATGGATTTGCATTTCACTAGGATGATCACTATAAAACATCTTTCCAACAACTCAAAGACTATCTCATTAATCCACCTATTTTGTTACCTCTTATGCTCAGAAAGCCATTCTTGTTAAATCTATTAGATACCAATAATGCCATGGGAGAAATATTGACTCAAGATGATGACAATGGAAAAGAGCATGATATATACTACCTAAGCCATACCTTGGTTGAATATGAATATAACTATGCACCTATTGAAAAAGCTTATCTAGCCATGGTCTTTGCAGCTTAGAAAGTACACCATTACATGTTGAATATTAAAACCATGGTCATTTAAAAATTAGATCCATTAAAGTATCTACTATCTAAAATATCTTTACAAGTTAGAATGGCCAAATAGATCATGATTTTTAGTGAGTTTGACATAGAGTATGTCAATCAAAAGGTAATCAAAGAATAAGGTCTTACATATCAACTTTCTCAATCACCTCTTGTAGACACAAAGCCCCTCACATTTCATTTCCTTGATGAATCCATAATGACTGTCATTGACAGACCTCTTGAGGATCAACACTAGAAGATGTATTTTGATGGTTCATTTACTACACATGGATTGGGGGTAGGCCTATTGTTTATTACACCATAGGGGGATCTAATCCCTAAATCATTTAAAATTATATTTCCTTATGCAAACAACATGGTTGAGTATGAAATACTTGTTATAAGACTTTTATAGGTAGTGCATTGGAACATATATCATCTCAAAGTTTATGGTGCTTCTTAGTTAATCATCAATTAGGTCACATATTATTTTTAGACTGAACATGATAAGCTATTTCCATATAAATCCATGGTTGACACTCTTAAGCAATAAATTGCCAATATTTAGTTTGAGCACACACCAAGGGATAGTAATAGAACTTTAGATGCCATGGATACTATTGTCTCTCTAATTTGACAAATAGATAAACATCGAGATTATCAGTTCCTCATCAAAAATTTGTCAGCACTAGCTAATGAACCTTTAATCATTGTGATGATTTATGATATTGTTGGTCCTAATTATATCTAGTATTCATACCTTTCAACTTATCTCCATAACCAATTTTTACCACCCAAACTATATCATAAACAAACCAAATCCTTTATCCATCAATCCACTCATTATACTCTACTTGGATCTACCCTTTATCACCATAGTTTTGATGGAACTCTTCTTCATTATTTAACTTTGTTGGATTCTACACTAGCATTAAGAGAATTTCACAAAGGGGTATGTGGAGCTCATTCTAGCAGGGTAGTCTTATCCAAAAAGATCTTGTGTAATAGTTATTGTTGGACCACGATGGATAAAAATGTAGCTACATATGTAAAGAAGTGTGATAAATGTCAATGGTATGCTAATTTGATTTATTCCCTAGCACAAACTCTGAAATTGATGTTGACAACATGGCCATTTGCTACATGGGGACTTGACCTCATTAAGAAGATTAACCCCACTTCATTTGATGGCCATAAACATAACCTTACCACCACTAATTACTTCACTAAGTAGGTTGAAACTATACCACTCACTTACATGATTGTAAAGAAAATTTATAAATTTATCTTCAACCATCTCATTTTCTGCTAGGGTATCCCCTCTAACATTATATCTAGTAATGAAGGATAATCAAAGAATAAAGATGTAGACCAACTATGTACTGAATATAAAATCACACAATTTTTTTTATATCATATTACCCTCAAGGTAATGGCCATGCCCAAGCATTGAATAAAACAATTGTTAACATTCTCAAATATATTGTCAATGATGCTGGTCATGATTGGCATCTTGAAATATTCCCTACCCTTTGGGCATATTGTATCAATTATCATACCCTTATAGGAGCCACTATATACTGACTTGTTTATGGTACTGAAGCCATCCTTCCCATGAAGCTCAAATTTCCTTCAATGTGCATCTCTTTCAATCATATCCTAGTTGATCACAACTATCAAGTAGCTCACTTGCAAGAGCTAGACCTACTTAATGAAAAATGCATAACTACACTCAATAATCTTAAGGCATATTAGAACCAACTCAAAAGCCACTATAATTGGCATGTTAAGTATATAAAATTTTAAATTGGTGATCTTGTTCTTAAAGAAAACCAAAATAATACCACAATTGAGAAGAAGCATAAAGGTAAATTCAAACCAAACTAGATAGGGCCTGTCATCATTAAAATAGATTATTGATCAGGGGCATATAGGATTGCCACACTAGATGTAGATGAACTTCCTACGCAAATAAATATTATTCACCTTAAGTGGTACTATGCTTGAGAACTAAAGTGTATTATATGTAAGAACCATTTTAATTATGCCATTTTATCACTATTTTTCTTTGTAAAAATATCATTCTTAACCATTCTATTATCTATATCCATATTATAATTTCATTCTATCAACCCAGTGTATTCTAAATCATATCCCATTTGACCTTGGGTTTTTCCATTCATTAAACATTTTTAGCATCAAGGAATCTGATTAGTATCTTTAGTTGCTTCAAGTACTTCAGATAGAGATCATATTTTGGAGTAGTGTGATAGAAGTTTTGGTAGTTGCATCCTCCGTTTGTTATTCCTTTCTTATCACCGATCTTGATACTAATTATAACCACCTTTGGGAAAATTAGTACCATTATGTTGTGTCCTATTTATAACCACCTATGGGCAAACTAGGGGAAATATTTGTTTATTAATCCTTGATGTTCCAACTTGCCACTTCCTATGCCACATTGTGCCTTTTTACCAATTGTGCTTGTTTTGTTTGAATTGACTGCTACACTAGTCAAATTATTTCATTGTAGGGTGGTACTATATTGACTTGAGGTCCTACTCTAGGACTATGTAGGTAGTCCTTGGTACTTTTTGAGGTTAACTTAATCACCTTTTCCCCCATGCTCTCATCATTTTGTGAGTAACATAAGCCACACTCTCATCATTTTATGAGCAACCTAAGCCACACTCTAAACATTTTGTGAGCAACCTAAGTTTGAACACTCTCAATTTTTTGTGAGATTGAACCATTTAGTGTCTCGTCATTCTTGATCGGGTTGAGATACATCAAAAAAATCTAAAAACATTTGAAAAATCATTAGAAAAGAACAAAAACATTGACCACTTCTTTGCCTTAAAGATTTTGGGAACCCTTACTAAGTTACAAGAAAATAACTTGTCACTTAGTTTCCCACTCCTTTTTGTCCTTTTCTCTCATGTACTTGATTTTTTTCAAGACCATTCCTCTTCTTTTATCACATCCATTCTATTTTTTTCCTCAGTTATCACATTCTTCCCATTCCATAGGAGAACTACATTTGGCCTAAAGTTTTTTTTATTGAAAATTACATTCATGGAACTATGTAGGCAACATCCACTTGCCTAGTGCATATGGAGATAGCTTGGCCACCCCCTTACTTTTATTATATTCCCCCATTTTGTTCATATTTTTGGTTGTCACCTATTTTTTAGGGTAAATGTTCATATGCATTTTATTGCATTATTTGTTTATTTATGCTTATTTTATTTGTTTGTCTATCTATTTGTTTACTTTCAACACGGCTGCCTTGATTTAATTTATGTGTATTCATTACATGATTCCTTTCCCACACTTATACTCAAATCCATTCATTTTCATATGTTTACATTATCATCATTGTTTCTATCATTAATGCATTATTTTATATTGAGTATTGGATTATAGGAGTCAGTCCTCTTGACGTTATACCATGATTCCTACCGACATGTGATAAAACAAACCTCAAATTTAAAAAGTTTATTTAGTAATGGTGGTATCAACATCTCTTTGGCATCAACATCTTGATTCAATCCCAATCATATCCCAAATAGAGTAATTAACCACAAAAGAATTTTAACCTTTATTAGTTTCAATGAACATCTCCATACTAGTAGGTTTTTCCAATTCATCATTACCCTCTATGTTAAGTTATCATCATCCTTAGCCAAGTTTATCATGTTTACCATAATCATGGTCTAATGATTATAACTGCCTATGGGTAAATTATTACACACCATCCCACCTACATTTCTCAATGATTGTAACCATCTTTGGGCAAATCATTGTGTTGTCACCACTTTACTTTTTATACCCATATAGGGGCATGTTATTATATTTTTTGTCTCTCCTAACCAGGGCAGCTCTATCTTCTCAATGATTATAACTACCTTTGGGTAAATCATTGTGATATCATACCATGTTGCCACAATCGAGGTACAATGCTTATAACCACTTTTGGGTAAACCATTATACACCATCCCACTTGCATTATTAATGATTTTGACTACTTTTTCAATATCATTATGTTTTCACCTTATCATCTTTCCTTTCTTTAGTCCTCTTAGTTCACTTATTTCTTTTTAAGAGACTGTTTATTGACTTACTTTTTCCAACTGCTCCCTTGAGGGGGCATCATACAATTATTTTATCATCAATACAATTATAGGCATGCAAGCCATTTTAATTCTTTGAGAATACATTACTATGCTTATAGCTTATAATGCCTTCCCAAATAGGGGTAAATTATAGACACCTACATCTAGCCACCAATAACCTCCAATTATGCTTTTGACCAATTTCCACCAAAATACACAATTTAGACTAAAAGAATTAAAACATGCTAAATGATGTGAAACTATCACATTCAAATGTCAATTTTGGCTAGGGTATCCCTAAATGGGGCAATGTAATTTATGGGATAGCTAACTTTAATCATATCATTTTGAGTCAAAATGCCAATTTTACACCTAGGTACTCTGAATTGCTCTTTTCTATCAAATTTCTTACAAAATACACATGCCTTTGTTATTTATTATCAGTAACTTCCTAAATGGGATAATAGATCTAATGCATCTAACATTACCTTCTAATTCTAATACAGTCAAATTTTGGACCAATAATGAGGCATTTTGATCAATTTGAGTAATTTGTGCAAAAAGTGCTTAAACATACTTAAGAGCTAATTGACCTAAATCAAGCCCTAATAAATAATTCCATGGAAAATTGTTGAGATATTTATTTTGGAAATGAATATTGAATATCTACATCATCAAGTGACTTCATTTCTTAGGAAAACATCTCTAGGCCATAAATGCCACAAATATTATGATTCATGCCCTCCATACCTCATTAATACCTTCCATGATGCCCTCCATGCCTTTTAATTACCCCTTCTTCTAATGTCATGATGAGGATAATTATAAACTTAATTATAAAATTTTAATTAATCCTCAATTACACATTTCAATCTTAGGATGGATGGTCCAGGTTGATTCTAGACATTCTCAAAAATCTATAAATAGATAGGCCATGAACATCATTTCTAAGCTTAATTTCTGTAAAGTTATAATATATGATTAGTTCTAATAGCTTTATGAAAATGAGTGTTACCATGCCAAATTGATTCTAAGCCAATCCAAACTACAAGCCAAAGTTTCCAAGGAGAGATGGAGGTAGACAAGCTTCTATTGCCAAGGACATCATGAGCATAAAGCCAAGCAAGACACTACTACAAATACATTTGGAGCATCTAAGGAAGGTAAAATAATTTCTTGTCATTTTTCCTTACGTTTTAGTTGTGTTTTTCATTTTATTTTTGTTACTAAGCTCACCCTAATAACTAGGCATGAAGATGTTATCTTAGTGTGTTTTTTATTTGGTTTCATTCACTAACACCATACTAATCTCCTCTTCTTAGTCAAATTCCTAGTTCACATATATCAATGTGTGTCTCAAATGTAGAACTAGGATACCCCCTCAATGGGTAAGGTGAATCAATCAAGGATATGGATATCACTATACACACTCAAAGAGGATTAATTGAATCATGGCAATGTAGATAAATTGATAAACAATAACATGAAATAGCAAATGTATGTCCTAGCATAGTAGTATCAATGTAAAGCATGGATGATGCATGCAATCAAAATGTTTTTATGTTTTTGGATATATTTAAATGTTTTTAGATTTTGAAATGTTATATTGTTTTTGTATTTTTGAAATAATCTATGTATCGGAAATATTGAGAAGAAATGATACTAATTAATGAGTCTTGGATGAGACTCCCTATCACGGTGTCTTGTATTAAATAAAGATATCATGTGTGATCATGAAGCATGATGGAAAGGTTGAGATTGTGATTCTAAAAATTATGTGTGTTGTAAATTTTCTAAAATATATAAATTAGTAACTAAATATGGGGTCCCTCTATAACTTTGAGAAGTGGATGCACTTGTAGGGCTCATAGGGACCCATCTAAAAGTAAGAGAATATCTCTAAACATATGCTCTATGTATAGATGCATGAGATCTCAATGACAATGCTTTGGATATGAATACTATAGCTGAAAGCTATCTAGAGTATTGAAGTGGTCATGGTGTATGAATCCTCTATGTTGGAAATAGATGCCTCAATTATGTGTGAATCTATATCGAGAGAAGAACTGTAACTAGTGGAGAAGTTGGAACTGGTGATTGTAAACAAGGTGGCTCTAAAGTGGGGAGTGGTAACTCATATGAAACTCCACCAACTATAATAACTTGATTAACATGAATTAATTTCATTTATCTATGATCTATATATGATATTTCTCAATTTTTTTGAATCCATGGATGACCACGTAACATATCAAAAACTCCTATATTGGGAACTATAGTGAAATTTGTGGTCACATGTGTTGGACCAGTCTATAAAGGAAGTATAATCTCACCCAATGAAATCTATATGTACCCACTGAATCTATTGATAATTATATTTGTTAGAGTGATATCATGTTTATACTAGCCTAAATTATATAGTAATGTAATGGTGCACATGTGGACACTAGAACCATTATTGATGAGAACACTGTGAATGGGTTTACCATGAATATGTGCTTTGATAGAGAGTGTTTTATAATCTGAATTATCCTCAACAATATCTTTATCTGAGAAGGATATTGAAGGTTTATTTGGAACCCTAGATTCATAAACACCTATCATACCACTCAAAGGATGTGATTCAACTGAAGGTGTCTAGTGTATAACCGACGAAGGATGTGCATGGTATGTGTGGTGAACACCTGATGTATCTCCTTTCTCTTTCTTAGAATACTATGTAAATGAATTTAAGAAGATTTTCAAATCTTTATCTTGTGTTGGATTACCCTATGGAGGCTCAACTAAAGTTCCAAGATCAATTATATTTTCATCTATCAAGTCCTATATCTTATGTCTCAAACTGATGCATCTATTTGTAGTGTGGCCTGGTGCCCTATAAAAATTAGAAAATGCCTACTAATAATATACTTGTGGAAGATGCTTTTCTAGGTCAAATTCTTGAATAAGAGGGAAATTAATGATTTTACATTCTAATAACTACTGTAAAAATTTGGCTAGAGAAATTGGTAGATTGGTAAATGTATGTTGAGGAGTTACTAATAAAACCACACATTGAGGGGGCTCTGAAGCCACATTGACTATTGGTTGATTCTGATTCTTTTTATCATTGAATTTGAATTTGTATGGGAATTTTCTATTACTCTTATTTTTTATGTTTATAATGCTTATATAATTGATTTTTCCCATTAAAATAAAATTCACTTCTCTTTCCTTTTATGTATGCCATAATTTAGTGAAGGAAAAAAATCTTTTGAACATAATAGATTCATGCAATGTTGATAGAAGGCTATATTTTAAGAGATCGTATAACTCCTGATCTACCATGGGGCTAGTAATCTTAGCCAAGATGGTATTATATTATATACAAGATGGTCTTATATTAAAGCACATAGTCTGTGAGATTCTCATTTGATTTCTATTTCTGTTGTGTAATTTTTTCATAGGAAACCTTATCCATAATGTTGATACTAAAATGTGCTAGGAACATGTTAGCTAAAGGATTGAATGCATTGACTAACTAATTTGATAGACTATATAACCATTGTAAAGTATAATAATTTAAACTTCATGGAAATAACTTGGTAATTAGTCAATCATTTGATACATAACCCAATCATGATGTGTGAAAAGATCTCAAATGTCTCTCTAGATCACTCTTGCCATCATAAAGAGTAATCTTATGATGAACAAAACCTTGTGGCAAGGGTGTAGAAGCTATGCGATGTGCCAATGGTGTATACAAAAGAGAAAAAGAATCCAAACCCTATATAGGTCTAGTGGTACCTTGCTCAAGATGTAGCACCTTAGATTGAAGAGATATTATCTCTTACACAAGGGCTACCACATTAGGAGAGAGGGATGTACTAGCTATAACTAGTGGCATAGAGGTAGATTGGGATGCTATAGGGGGTTATTGAGACATAGTTTCCCCCTAGTGTCATTTTTAATTGGTTTCTCTATGGTTTGAGAATATTAACCAATGTTCACTTTTTTTTGTTCCTCTTGTAGAATTGTAAGCATGTCATATTGTACATCCAAATATTTGGTTAAGAGTTCTTAAAGTTTTATTTTATTAGTTTCATCAAAACTAATATATTTGGCCATTGTTAAAGTAGGAAAACAACTTGAAATGTGTTTAAATGTTTTTCAATAAGTGTTAATAGGAATGTGTTAGAAAGGGAAATGATTGAATATAAAAAACACAAGGTCCTAGAAATAGTGAATTGGAATTTGAACAAAATGTCTACTAAACTTGGCAAACATGTAAGGTGATACCTCAAGAAGAAAAATAGGAGATAGTACATGCAACTAGGAATTTTTTAATCTTTTTTCCAAATAATATGAATTTTTGAAATTAAAATTGAATTTATAAGCTAAGATGCAAGATAAATTTCAAAATTTTATGAGAAAATCCTCGATTTAATAGGACCTAGTAGATGTAACTAAGTTTTTGAGAATTTTTGTTTTTTGAAAATTACTATGAATTTTTGAGATTTGAAGTGATTTTTCTAATTTTAATATGCAACTAAAAATTCAAAAAATGATTATAAAATTACTAGGAGCTAGTTGATGCAACTAGGGTTTGAATTAGATTTTATTTAAAATTTACTACAAAATTTTCAAATTTGAGAGAAATTTATGATTTTAATATTCAATAAAAAATTCAAAAATTAATATGAAAAATTAACTAGGAATTTACCTTAGGGTTTCTAGGGTTTTTATGTGAAATTTGAAGTAAGTTAGGTTCACCAAATGTTTTACTATTTTTGGTAAATTAGATTTTTAATTCCTAAATAATAAATGGGTCTGAGTAGATAAAATTAGTAAATAATATGCATAATTAAGCTACTAATTTTTGTGATTTAATTTAATTTTTTCCTTTTTAAAACATAGTAATAAGTGAGATAAAATATAAATTAGCTTATTCTACATTGTTGAAGCTTTGATAGAGTCTGATACTGAAGGAACAATACTAGAATAATATCATAAATTGAGATGTAGAGTTCATTTCTTGGTTGGATAGGACCACCAAAAATAGGACACCCTATTGTCTAGTGCTATAGTCTTGGTTTTATCATTGTTATCAAAACTACTCATAAAGATATGATTTTTTTGGGTTTTGTTCATAATGTCTGTGTGAGCCTATGTACTAAATTTAAGGTCTTATTTATCAATGAAACACCCTATAGAGATGATTATTCATGTGATTATGTCTTTGATCAAATTAAATGTAACTTTGGAAAATAGGGAAAAAGGGTTATTATGTAAATGATATGTTAGACGTTGTTCACACCCCATGTGTGGGTACATTGCCTACATACCAATATTCTAAGGAGGGATCAAGCTATATGTAGTTCTCCCATTAAATTTTTAGTGCAATAGTATGATGAAAATGCAACTAAATGTAAAACTGGGTGTACTTGGAATGACTAGGGACAGGTATCAGGGTTTTAATAAGCTTAAAATACTATTGGATGGTTGTATACAGAGAATAGCTATAAGTGCTTGAGTGATCTTACTAGTATTCTTACTTCTCTCTTGTAAATGAGGATTTGAATGGACTTTTATAGGGGATTTAATGATCATGGGCTAAATGAATTTTCATTAGGTTGACATGAATTAGGATAAGGATATGGGATAAAATGACCATTAGAACCTATTTTGCACTTGGACAACAATGTTGAAATCTAAACACCCTAGTTTTTAGCATTCTTGTACAACTTAGGCACTATTTCTAGAGAAAAAGATATTTGTGGGGATGGATTTGGGCCTGAGAGAGCTACCTGGGTCTGAAAGGGTTGAGTTTGGAAGGTTGTGGATGACTAAGAATCAATGAAAGAAAAGCCTGAAAGGGTTATGCAAGCAAGTAGGATGACCCATGAATTAGGTGTCATTATCCATACTAAAGTAACCAAATTTCACATTTTATATGACTAAAATGATTAATAACATATGTAAATAGTTAATCTAGTAATCATGTCATGCTCGGGTCTTGATTTTATATCTTTTGAATACTTTAGATAATTTTGTGTTTTCTTAATTATCATATTTTTTAATAAATGTTTTAGGTTTATGCTCATAGATTTGTAAGTAGGTCATCCCTATCAGGATTAAATGCAATATATTTTATCTTGTCCTTAATATTATGTAACCACATCACTTCTTCATCATTTATTTCTGATCATACATTTTTTTTCACTTTTGAATATTATGTTTTTTTATGGTAAGCATCACTTTAATGTCAAATAATGATTAGTGTTCCTATATGTGGGTATATGTAAGATAATGGGGGATAAAAGGGGGTAATAAAGCAACACTTTTTTAAAAAAATAACAATAGCTGAATTTGGAGATAATGTTAGAGATACTTCAAAAAGGAATTTGACAATGACATAGGAACATGAATTATATAATTTTGAGTTTAGTTTCTAAATATATAATTTTTTTCAATACCTAGATGATAAAATTGTGTAAAATAGATGAATTTGTTACAATAGGTTGGTATTTTTTATTGAAAATATAATGAGATTGCATGTGTATGAACATACTTTATTTGAGTAAATGAATGAATTTTTTATGAAACTTCATATATATATATATATATATATATATATATATATATATATATATAATGTTTAATATTGTTGGGAATATTTTTTATTAATTTTTTATTATATATATAATTTTTAAATAAGTTTTCAAGTCAAGATAGTTGAAAATTTGAAACTAAATGTGTACGAACATAAATTTGTGACCTTAACTTCATGAAAATCATTTTTTTAAAATCATAGTTGAGTATGTGTAGATTATTGAGATATAAGTTTTAAAAACATTTGAATAATATTTGAAAAGTTATAAGGGAATTTGTGATAATTAGTATATAATCCATAATGAGGTATATTATGTAGAAATTAATTAATAATTACAAATATTATTGTAACATTAACAAATATATATTCTAAAAGTATACTTTCTCCTCTACAAACCCATATAATTTTCTTAAAAATAATAAAATATGCTTGACAAGACATGTCAAAAAGGATAAAAAAATCTAAATTTCTTATAAATCTCCTTGGCTGGTTCATGACAAAGTTTGGACCAGGTTCAAGACCTCCCAAGCCTAAAATTGTGGCAATTTTTGAGGAAAAGTGGGAAATTATTTTTGTAAACTTGAAAAGGGTGTATGCCCTTTGCAAACTAGCTTTGTGTACATTGATTATTTTTACCTTTTCTCATAGATCACAAAGGGCATGCATGATTTCAAAATCATGCATGCCCTTTGTGATTCATGAATTTCTCTTAGCTTTCCCACAAAATTTACTCATTTATTTTTTTCTTTGTGAATTATAAACTAATTTTTCTAATGTAACTATGCGAATTTGGTAAATTATCCATTCAATTTATTTGAATCACTACAAATTAGTCAAGTTTAAATCTAAAATTATTTTATTTTGGTAAAGATAAATAATGGGGTCAATAAGCTGTAAAAAATACCAATCAAAGAACTAACAAATGAGTCAATTGTAGAGAAAAGAGAAAAATAAAGAAAAAGACAATAGATAACAAAGTATCCATAAGGGATTCTAGGTAAGGTGAAGGTTCTTCCTCTACACTAGCTAATATTTCAAATGAAAATCAAATTCCCAATTTTATAGAATTTAGTTTAAATGTGTCTTAAAATAATATAAGAGAACTGAATCAATCTTTGTTGCGTGATGAAATTCAAAATTTAGAGCATGTAAGTAATGAATTTTTAATGAGTGATCAAACATATGGACAAAAAAATATAATTAAAAATTCAATTATAATGATTTTTTTATTATGATGATAATCAACATCAAGTAATGACTCCAAATCATGTGTCTCCTAATGAAGAGGAATTTAGTTCACCTATAGGGTCTAATGTAGATAGTCAAACCTGTACTATCCCTATTACGGTTGAAGTGGTAACATGAGCCAATTTAATATAAAATCTAGCTCTTACACCCACACCTCCAAGGATAATAAAACAAAGGTATTTGGATGAAATAGATAATAAAATAATAGAACCTATGGAAGGTAGAATCTCAAAAAGAACAATTCAACATCATGCTCAATGTGTATGGGACTATGCATTTGAGAATAAAATCCATACAAAATGATGTCAACTATTTGTTTAATTAATTAAAATGTAAAAAGTGTTCCCTATGATGCATAATTTGTGGTTAAGAAAATTAAACATGGAGGAAATAAATAATACAATATTAAAGAATCTATTTAATGCATTTAAGGCAATAAGAAATAAAAGTTTGAGAAATATAGTAATGTGGAAAGATGACTAATAATGGAATCTATAGTGATTAAGTCAACATATAAATCTCACACTCTTAGTGAAATAATTAAAGCCTTGAAATTAAATATAAAACTCTAATAAATACTATAAAAATAGGAACAAGGCTTGATGACCCTTCACTCATAGATTATTGGGAGTTTAGTGGTAGACACCCATGAAAAGATAAGGTATTAGCTAAAGGAACAAGACATTTGATTAAAAAAAATTGGAACAACAACAAAAGGATATAATATAATGTAAAATATATAGTTAAAATAAGAAAATTCTCAAAAAACCATGAGCCACATGTAAAACATTTCTTATACATGACCCAAACAGAATTTTATAAAAAGATTATTGAAAAATTTAATGGCTAATTGATAATTATCCAAAGGTCATTTGAGATGTGTGATCCTTTATATGTTAAAATAAACCAAACACACACCACATGTTATTATAGGGTACATTTTGAATTTTATATGAATTTTGATGTTTTTTGTCATATACATTATACTTTACATACTGACAAGATTTTTTAGGGATGCATGGTATTTTCCACACTTAAGACATCAAGAAATTAATCCAATGTATTTTATATCAATGACCTACTGAATAATTTTTTGTGCCAAACAATTTTTATATGGAACATGTAATAATTGTGGTGGTTTGTCAAATTTGACAAGTTGTATACACGAATAAATTTCACATGAATTTGGAAAGCATCTAGTTGATTATAAGAAGTACAAATATGTAAAGTATGTGTTCAAATATGGAAAAGAGTAATCAAGATGTGAATTAGTTATGACCAAAGTTTTTATATTTTATTTCATGTTCTAACTCAATAATAATATTATCTACCAATATCCAAGACATACACATAAATTAAAATTGTTAGATAATCAATTCAAGGTATGTAAGGACAACTTCTCAAGTTGGCACCATTATTTTGGTTGTGAACTTTGCTGAAAACTACACACTAAAACCATAGAATTAGGTTCCATCCCAATACTATAATTCAATTCAAGTTGAAAATTTTATTCATATTATATTCAAACATGCACCTGATAGCACAAATGATAAAAAAAATATTTCTAGGGAGTACCACTTTTATATGAGCAATGATAGATCACTTTATCTATAGTTTTTCTAAGATTGTTTTGAGATATTTTATATAAATATGAATGTAATAAAAATCATGTTTGATACGTACTACATTTGGTCAAACAATTGTTGAAGGTAGTTTAAAAATTATCAAATGTTTTATTGGTTAAGTATAATGTGTATACACATAATATTTTCAAACTTTTAACAATAATCGATGCTCTTTATCTTTCAAGAACTCATCAAGTCTCAATATCTCTAAGTACATGCCCTAAGGATTGAAACGAGAAAGGGGTAGGAAAACCATTGGTGCTTCACAAGATTTTTGATCCTTTTTCCACTTTCTATCCACACACTTGTCTTTTAATAACTATTCCCCTAAGTTTAGCCTCCTCTTTTTCACACTCATCTAGTCTTTTACCACATTAATTATTCCTTTCCCTAACTTAAACCACTTTTTGATAGTTTAAATGACTATGTCGGTTGTGTTGACCTTGTATTCTTATTGATAAAAATTATTAAGGGCCTAGGATGGCCATTGGCCAACTCATTCTATGACTTAGTGAGTTTTTATTAATTATGATACTAGGTTGATTGGGTCGACCTTGTTAGCAAAAACATTTGAAAGAGCTTAGGTTTAGATCCACCTATATAAAAACAACAATTTCTCCATTTCTAAGGGAAGAGCAAAATAATTAAGATATATTGTGCATCTCCTTATCCACCATTCTACTTGAGGAGAAAAGTTAGGGTTTCATATATTATTTGGATATATAGATCTTATCTTATAAATAAGTATTTTGGATGCATTGATAGGTTGTGTATCCTAAAGATTATTTATCCTTGCAATCCTTACATACCACTACAACCTCTTGTGAAGTGCCTTAGCCATGGGAGAGATTGAGGCTCGACAGGTTTGTCTTCAAAATTAAGTATTCCTAACTTTATTATTCCTTTGTAAAAATAGATAAATATACATTTGTACTTTTATTATATACATTAATATTCGATAAACATTGATGTGAGTATATGTATTCTATGCATGTTTATTTTTATTATTTATTACCCTCACTTTGTGCATAAGCTTTGGTGAGCACTATATTAGATTTTTTTATTTACTTGTTATTAGTATAGTGAATATGAAAACATAGGACTTAGTTAGGGTTATTAATTTTTTTTGCTTGATTGGAGGCTTTGTAAACCTCCCTAATGATATTATTATGGTAATATATCCCTTGATTAGGTCTAACGGATCCATATTAGTCATGACCCTAATTATCTAATAAATCCCTAATTAGAATTGTAAGAAGGATCTATCTTCTTTGAGCTATGAATTATTTATAGATTTGATGCATTTCTAATTACATACACTCTGGTGAACCCAATGTGAATCTAACCCTTGCAGGTTTTCTTACATGATTTTCATTTATATCATTTTATTATTTTTCTATATTTATGATACTAGGTCAACCAGGCCAATATAGTTATAACTTATGTATGTAAGTTTAGCACACAGTAACATCAAAATGAATCTATTATTTCTATGTAGGTCTTCATTAGATATAAGTTACTAGATTAAACAAATTGACATAGTACTCTTATTTAGTTCTAGATAGTAGACTATGTTAAATAGGTTAAATTAGTCTCTCAAAAAATTTATATAAAAACAAAATAAGAAATGTAGGTCAAATTACTATCCAAAAAACATCCAAATAATAAACCAAGTTGACCAAGTTGACTCAGTCATCTTAATAGGCTTTAACAAATAAGTTTTTCATAGAACTAGGTTGACCTAGTTGACACATTTAGCAAAACTAGCAAGCAACATTTAAGGCACTTCAATAGAAATTCCGCAATCCTCAACATCTTCCAACCCACCAAGGTTCATTTCTTTCTCTCTCTTTAAATTCAATTCTTTATTATAATTCTATTTTATCCAAGTTTGTCTTATAAATTGTAATCCTATAATAAATTAGGTTTACCTAGTCAACCTAGTTCTACATTCTATCTTCTATCTAAAATACTAAGTTGACTTGGTCAAATTAGTTCTTAAGGACTATTGATTTTACAAAATATTAGTGACCTTGTTGACTCTATTATATAATATTTGCATACAGTGTCATCTGAACTAATTTTGTACCACTCTTAAGTTGGGAATTAACAACTACATGCTATTAATTAGTTCACACTTTCATTTTTTGTTATTTTCATGTTTAGAATATCTAACATAGTCTAATTATGTTTTTTTTGAATATTGTATTTAGTTTCACTATTTGGCTCTTTTTGTACACACTACCAAATCACATAATTTCAAAACACATTAAACATTTGTCTACCCAAGGCCTACCTAATTGAATTTAATCACCAAGAGGGAAGCTAACTTGGTTTTTTGGAAAAGTATAGACATGTGGTTAATTTTATATATTTTCAAATCACCCAACACCCTTATAATTGTGGGATTGTGAAGTGAGGATGCAAGCCCTAATACCAAACTAGTACTATTGCCAACATAGATCCCTTTTAGCCTAAACATATGAAAACCATCCATATATTGATTTCTAGTTCCCTAATTTAAGTGAACTTCCCTATCAAACTTAAAATAATACTTTATAATAATCTAACAACATTCAGGATGACCACTTAGCATTTACTTCTTAGTTGACTGATTTCTCTTTGCTCGTTATATGTTGTGTTGAAAAAACTTGCATTAGATAATGTTGGTGCAAGGTTTTGTGATGTGTGCTAATTGGACCATTCTCATTGATCTAAATTTTTATGTTTTTGTTTCCATTTATTTTTTAAAATTACATTGAAAAAAATTTCCCTCTTTTTATTACACTATCATTATAGTCGACTTTGTATCCTTATTAGATAGTCTTTTACCATAATTGTAGTACTGAGTCAAATTGGTTGACCCAGTACTCCTTTTTGCCTATCAGGTTATACTATTAAGTTGACTTATTCAAATTTTTATCTTTACCAAACTATTTATTTTCCTATTTGCAATACTAATTTGACTTGGTTGACTTTATACTCTTATATGTATTTTGCCTCTTTTTACTTTACATCATCTTTTCCTTCCCTAATCTCTCCATCATGAACTCCTATTTAAATAAAAAACTAAGTTTAATTCAATATATATGATGATTCTTACCAACCCTAATATTTTATCCCATAAGTAGCTTGTGGATCCTACCCTAGATGCAAGTAATGTGCATGTAACCAATTTCACTACAAACTATGGGACCCCTCCTCATTTCTCTTCACTTTGTAACCCTATCTTCTCATTTAAAGATCAAACTAAATAAGAGTATACACCTTAAATGTTCTTATTCATTAATGAGTTTACCCAACCTTAAGGAAAATATCCTTCTACTATTTATCATTTCATGATAAGAGATCAAGTTGAGGAGCCCCATTCACCTTCTCCCACATCCTCACACATATTTTTGGATACTAACATTTTTTATTCTCAGCCTCTTCCCTCTATTATGACCCCTCCTCATACCATGACATCTTAATTTTTAATTTATTCCACCTCCATTCCTATTATCTCTACTAACATGGCAGGTTTTACATCTAGTGGGCCTCTTCCAAGACTTGCTCTTTTCAATTCTTCCACTAGTGCATCATTTTCTACCCATGATAATCATGCCTCTAGTTTTTCTTCTTCTCATCCCTCTACTAGTACATATTTTCCCACATAATAAAATTATGTAGCTAGCGCCTCACTTATTAATAATTCTTCTCGATATACTATTAACACCCATAGTGGTACCCAAGGCACTACTACCAATTCTAAATGCTTCAAACAATGTTAATAATACAACTCAAAGCCATCAAATCATATTACAAAATCTTAATCAACTAAATTCTCTCCAAGCTAATAATGCAAATCAAATGATGCAATTGCAAAATAATCCTATCCATATTCAAAACCACCCTCAACAGATGCCATGGGGAATGCATAACCAAAATTTCCCCCACATTCCCTTTCAAATTTCCATGGTAATCTTATCCCTCAACCTCCCCTTGTTAATAAAAAAATAAATCACTTTCAAAATGAGCCTCTTAAATCTCAAATTTATAATATAGATATAGAAGGTATCACCCTACCATTGCTTACAATTTGCCAACCGGTCCTACTCTTAACTTAAAAACATTTGGAAATCTATATAAAGATTGGGTCAAATTGAATACCTTTTCCACTACCAAGATAATAAAAAAAAATCTCATGGGTGATGATTTATATTGGTACAACCAACTCAAATCTTATTCCATCACTAGTTTGGAAGACTTAGTCAATTCTCTAGTCTAATATTTATAAACTAGTGATCTAAAAGAGAATACCCTAACCCATTTTATCAATTGGAAGCAACTTGAGACCAAAACTAAAAAATCTTTTATCAAATGATGGAAGACATTATCTAATAAATTTGAACATAATATGGCATATGATAACCTTTTTCATTTGTTTACTAATGCTCTTTTTCCCAAATTAAAATATCATGTTCAGACTCTCTCTTCATGTACGTTGGAAGAGGCTATTAACCAAACCAAGCATCAATATTTACTCATGCATCAATTCTATCCATCCCAAACTTCTATGGGTACTCACATGTTAATTAATAATAATAATCATCATGCTACAAATGATGGTATCACTGACTCTTGTGATACCATTCATATTATTCAAGTTGTTATTCCCAACTAGACTTTGAAACAAGCTTCCCCTCCTAACCAAATAACTAATTCTCAATTATCCTTAACCAATAACATCAATGTTCATAAACCTTTATCCTTAGTTGAATTAAAAAAGTGTCTACTAAGGCCTCTTCCATGATAACTTGATCCCACTCATCCCATGAAATATTGGTATGATCACAATAAATTTTGTTGATTTCATGCTAGTTGAGGTCATTCTCATGAAAATTGTAGGCAACTTCATAATTTATCTATGGATTTTCTTCTTGGTCCCTACTTTGACCATGATTCTATCATTCAAAAATGTCAACAAGCATATGACATTGCCTTCAAATACCATGAAACACAAACTAAATCTCAATCTTTGAACTAAGATAATTCTCATTTTTCATCTATAAAGATCATCTTCAAAATCACCAAGATAACCAACACAAGCCTAACCATTCTACCAATAATGTTGAAAGTATTCTTGACTCAACCCTTGAAGATAATGTGGTTAATATGACTAATATGTAAAGGGTGGTTACTTTCATTGAACCTCATCCTATCCACACCCCTCAATTGTCTCACACATTTTGTGTTATCCAAGACACTTATCCAACTCACTTAAAAAAGTTGGGGAAAGAAGATCTTATATTTTTTAATCAACCAATCCAAAAAAATACATTAGATAAAACTCATAATACCATCTCTACCACGTCTCCTACCACTTTGCCTATCAATAATGATACTCAAATTTATTTCAACACTTCTTCTCAAACCAAACCTACATCAACTACCCCATCTTCGCAAGATGATCTAAAGACTTGTCATCCAACTAAATATTCCACATATTAACAACATAAATTCATGTGCTCTTTGTCTCATAATTTTTAGGACCTCATTCAAAAATATGCACCTCTTTACAATAGTCTTATTATGGATTATGATGAATGAGATCCTATCATAGATCTTACAATATCGCATCTCAAATCCCATTTATCAAACTTATGCAGACCTCTCTACATCATCATAATAATCTTATGTATCTTTTGTTTGAAATGAACATTCCTCATCCTCCCCTAGTAGGATGTGAAACCATGTTATATGGATTAGAAGATAACATATTACAACAGTGCAAAGAGATGTCCATGCATGTTGATAAAACAATAGACACTTCTCTTTCCCTTAAATTCCCCATTGCTTTTATGATCCCTGGTGAGATTCTAATTTATGTGGATGATCTTCCTCTTTTTATCAGTGTCCAAATTGGTGATATCCAAGTCAATCGTACCTTGATTGATGAAGGCTCTATCATTTGTGTTGCCTCCCTTGATTTTATCAAAATCCTTAGATATTTTGAATGTAATCTTAAATCTACATGCAACACATGTCAAAGCTATAACTGAAGGTAAATTCCTCCTATAGGTTGTGTGTGTCTCCCCATTACCATCCCACCTATCAATATTCTCATGAAGGTGATGATATTTAACTTTCCTATATCATATAACATTTTGCTTAGTAGGCCATGGACTCATCACATGAGAGAAGTTGTCTTTTCTTCCTATAAATGTGTCAAATTTTCTCATAGTGGAACCATCTATAGGATTCAATGTGACACTAATCCTTATAAATTTGAACAATTTCAAGACCATGGTGTATTCAAGATTCCTACCCTTTAAACCTTGCCAAATGTTCTACTTCATGAATCTCAATAATTTAACTTTTCTATCAATTCCACTCAAGGTTACAATGGTCACCCCAAAATCATCAGGAATATACCACCTAACCTCCTATATTTTGATGATGATGATCCTAATGAGATTAATATCAAAATTAAAACTTTAAATCTCTCACATCATCTCATCCCTCAACTTCCTCCTTCTTTGTAACCTCATTCCCATCAACTCCCTTATTATTATATACCCCTTATCTTAAATAAGCCTCAATATTCCATTCACCACACCACATAAAATGAAATGGTTATCCCTACCTATACCATTGATCTTCATAAACCTAATTATCATGATGAATATACCTTAGATGATCCATTCTTAAGAGGTCTTATTCAGGCCTAAGATGCTAAAATTATTCATTACAATTCCTCTTTGCTTTAGCCTTTCAGAATATATTCTAGTATTCCATCCTATATAATTCCTAATTTTAGTAATTTTCCTCTTGATCATAGGGTAGAGATGGTATTCACACCTCCATATTTTGAAAACCTCATAAGATTATGTTTATGGATCGTGTTATGACTGGTATTTATTGCTTTGCTAGATACTAAGACCCCTCTAGCCAACTTACGCTTGAGATGCTTGTAAGTGTCCTTAAAAATTATATGCATCCCAACCCTCCCTCAACATAACTCAATTCATATCCTATTCCCACACACTCTATATTTGATTCTCTTCCTATTTATGATCCTATTTCTCCTTCAATCAAGACTTATCCAGTCTCTATGCTAGCCCCACCTTCTCTTGGTGATGCTTTGATCCCTTTACCACAACTTGATCATTTTCACACTAAATGGGTTTATCATCATTATTTTTATATTCATAAAGTTTTGAATCACTAAACTAGATATTTTTTGATATACCAATCTTCTTCATCTTCTATTTCCACTCTTTCTATGAGTACACCTACCAAGTCTACTCACAAGAATATCTGTTGCTTCCAAAACATAGATAATCATTCATCCACCCATTATCATAAGCTCTAAAAATATATTGATATCTTGTGTCCCAACATGAATTATCCCACAAACAAGGCTATACCTCCCCTAAAAGTGTAACCCATATATCTTACTGAATATGGAGAGGTATATTAACTCTAGCACTAGTGTGGTACACATCACACTAATCGATACCACATCCTTCAACAACATCTCAAGGATCACCTCATAACAATTATTGTGCCTTCCACCCTTCCTCTCATAGGATTACATCATAAGAATTATCCCCATTATTCTCATATGGCTCTACCTCTTATGGTACCTTCTCTACCTACCATTTATCCATCTGTGAGTCCATCACATATAACTCCACCTCCCATAGATCCCTATTCATCGATGACTCCTTCACCTTTGGAACCTTCCCCATTGGTAACCCATTCATCTCTAGTAGAATCCATTACCATGCATTATCTTGAGTATCCCCTTCATGATATCCCTCATCAAAATAATCTTTTAGGAATTCTTACATAATCTATCAAATGGATTCAATTCAAAGTATTTTTAAAACTTTCCTTGAAGATCAATGAAACTTTGGATGCAGTTCAAATTTAACTTCATAAAGACATATAAAATGTTATAGATAATGTGTTTGGATAAATATATTAGTACTTGTGAATATAATCATGGTGTTCTTACATTTTTTTTTGCATTTTGATTTGATGTGTGCTCAAACTTTACATTTATCTATATCATTTGACATTATGTCAAATCTTATCTATCTTACATGATCACTTTTATTTTGCATTACATGTTGCTTTTGATGTTATTATGTTCTCTTATAAATTATTTTTCATAATTACATAGTTTTTCTTCTTAAATTTCTTTTCTATGGTTCCCAATTTGGATCTCCCTTCTTCCCCTTTATTCCCTTTCACAAACTAAGCATAAACATGGTTGAGACTTGAGATAACATGATAGTTCATAGTTAATCCTAAGTGTTCTAGTCAGTCATATCTTTGCTTACTTAGATTTATTTAGACTAAGCCTAAATTTCATTTGTGTGTATCACTCTATCTCTCATGATTATCAATTTATAGTTTTTATGGTGGAAGAATCTTAAAAACCATAAAATATTCAAAATCCAAATCATTTAACAAAAGATAATGATCTATCAGGCAACATTAAAAAATTTCAAAAGTCAAATCACACTAAAAGACATGATTATAAGCATAAATCCTCTTTATAATTGAATTTAAAACTCCATCATTGGCCTCATGATAGAGACAAGGTCCATTAAGGTGTGGTATTCTAGTATATTATAAAAGGAGAATAAAAAATCTCTTAGTGCTACATACTTTCTCATACAAGTACCTGATATTTATAGTAGACTAATAGCTCTGTAATGGGTCTTGAGGAAGGGAACATGTTGTGGAAAGGTAGGTTCATTTTAATTATCTTATTTAAAAAACCTCAAACATGAGTTTATCTTAGTACTACACTCATTTTCCTACATATCTTTGTACCTATAGCAAACAAGTATCCTTTATCTATTGATGGTCACTAGTTTCTTAGTATCTTCTCATGTCCTTAGTACTCCTCATGTATCCTAAGGTCTTCTCAAAATATTCCTAAGTTATGATTCTTACATTCCATTTTCACTCCCTATAATCCTAATATTTACCCTTGAGAAATATTATCATATTCAATTATCACTCCCTTGGGAATTCCATTTGTGAGTTGCATTATAAGACCATGAATAGGACCTGGCCTTCCTCACAAATTACCAAAAATTTTACATTACCATTCCAAACATCCCATTTTTCCATATTTTCACATTATTTCCATGTCATTGGTGTTTCCTTTGTGAGTTTAAGTGTAAGACAATGATAAGACCTGGCCATCTTCACAAAATTATCCAATACCCAAGTCAGTACAAAATTACATGTGTCAAATATGAGATGAGATGTGATTAATTATGAGTTACATGTCATTGACATGCTTCCAATATTGATTTAGTATGTTTTCTACTTTATTAATCTTTCATTTTTCATATTCTTATTTTCCAATTGCATGTAAGAATCCAACCACCTTTCTTCAAAATTTCATACTTCCCAACTTGAATTAGTGTGATTAATTTAAGAACTTTTTTTACTAATTTTGTTTCTCTTTTATACTTCCCAACATGATTTAGTATGATTTATTGATTTAATTGATTTATTTTTATACCATTAGTCTTTCACATGATTCCCATTTTATTACATTATTTTCATACTTTCCAATGTGGTTTAGTGTCATTTTACTTGTTTTAATTTGGTGCCAATAATTTACATGGTTTACCCTCTTATTTACCACATTTTTTTGGTTTATTATTCTTAGTCATATTTTGGTATTACACATTTCCCATTGTGATATAAAGTGGTGTGTTCATTTTTGATTGATTATACTTTTCAAATCTTTTTACCTATTTTTCTAACCATGCATGTAGTATATAAAAGAGATAAACATACATATATTTCCTATAGCATATACAAAAAAAGAAAAAAACATGTGATAGAAAGAAATATATCCATGCATTCACAACCACAACCAAAATATAACACATAAGATCAACATCTACATGTCAAAATATATATATATATATATATATATATATATATATATATATATATATATATATATATATATATATATATATCTGTGTGTGTGTGTGTGTGTGTTTGTGTTTTAAATACAGAGTAAATAAATACAATTCCCCAGATCTAAGGTTAGGCTCCATCATGTCTATCTTGTGGCCTAGACACATTACCCATAGATGCCTCATACTATCCCCTCTAAATAGTGCATTATAAAGAGGCTATTTGATATCTTAAACTTGCTAACTATCCTTGTAGTTTGGCCACCTAGGCCTATACCTATCCCAACTAGATAGTGGTATTTATATGCACAACTTGCACTTGAACCAAGATCTACCATGCTTATACCTCTCCTGATCCCACCCATGATAGTGGATGTAGCATATCTCTATGTGTCTATAGCTACCTCATGACCTCCCCTACTATTCTAAACCAACCTACGTGAGATGGATAGATGGTACCAAAGGATCATATAATATGGTGGGGTTATATGGTATTATCACCCCATATAGAATATCATGGTGTGTTCCCATCAATAGGGATCCCCATATGACCTCCTCCTCATTTATAAGATCTACAAAATTCAAATTAGATAGATATCAACTCAACTATATATCTCAAAAACTATTTATTTTTAAATGTTATGCAGCTAGTATTATATATCATAACCTAAAAATTATGACATTTATTACATATCTAGTGTCACTAATAACCATCTCCTTATTTTCTCACTTGTCAATCACAGTCTCTCCATTGGCTCATCCCCCAAGTATCTCATCCATGAGACACCTTTAAATCAAATAAAACTATAAGGTAATGATCTAAAGGTCAATTCAGAAAAGTTTCCAAATTAGATTGAGACCTTTACTATCACATAAGACTCATCAAGAGATTTCCAATGTTATGCATAACTCCAAAAATAGAATTTGTTTGATCCTTGTGTATCCAATCCACATTTTAATAAAATTAGGTTAATAGATGGTCAAAACTAGTCAAAATAGAAAAATTGATTATTTTAGAATGTTTATGAACCAATTCCATGGTTTAGAACTCATTAAGAGCTTTATGGCATATTTTACGATAAAAAAAATGGAGTTCTTATGTGCAAGTTATAACCAGTCAAAGTGATGATGTGGCCATAAAGTGACATGTCAATAGAGTTACATAGCAAATGAAAATCCATTTTAATTAGGTTAAGATATAATCTATTTTATATTTGTGAATAATTATTACCCCATATTTTTAAATACATTGGATATTATTAAAATTCCCATATTAAAATGTAGAGGGATGTGTCGTTAGACTTGTGCTCGATGGGGACATTAGAATGGTTTATGTGACTGATGATGTAGTACATCGATTGGGCTTTCCAATGTTGATATTTCCATATGCCAAAATAGTTGGCACATAAAATGGTATTGTCTAAGGTATGGTAACATTTTATTACACCTTGTGATTTTTAGGTAGAAGATAGTTCATAGATAGGTGACTCTTGATATCATCCCATTAGAGATGAATGAGATGGTTCTAGGAAATTTGTATCTCTTCAGCTCTAGTATAGATTCTCCACTTTCCTAGAGCAAACCTCTAAGACTATATAAATTCAAAAATAGACCTTTGAAAAGTGTCAAAAGTCATGGATAGACCTTCTACCTTCCTATCAATAAAATAAATCTTGCATTCCTAAATTTGTCCACTAAAAGTCTTACTTTAATAATTTAAAAAGTGTCTCAAATGATCTCAAATTAGGAAACTCAAAGTCAGAACTACACTACTATTAATGACAAGAAGTTCATGCAGATCTCTTTTAATTCCTTGATCATAGTCTCTCCATTGGATTATCCCCAAAACACATCATCCATGAGACACCTTTGAATCAAATCAAACCCTAAGGTCACCAACTATGTATGCCTTGGGTCTTTCCTAAGTGGTGCCTCTATAGACTGGCTCTACCCTAGGATGATTGATGGGTTATCCTAGATAACCACCCTCTATGTTTGATCCCATCATTAGCATCTCCATTAGTGGTGTGACCAAGGTGGTTGATTTTAATCCTAATATGGTTCCAACTATGGTACCTTTAACACCTCTACATCTATGACCATCCCTTTCTAGCTACCAATTATCATGCTTGACTAGCCCATGGTCTCACATGCTATGGTCTAATCTCTAGTTTATCAACTAGTGCTCTTATTTCTCCTCTCCCCCTCAAATCTCATATGATAATATGAAAATTTAGGTACTACTATAGGATCTATTGGATGAGGGAGTCTAAAATATCTTGGTAAGTGCTCCACTAGATGTGGCTCTACCTAATAGGTGTAGTGGCCCATAATCCACATTCATGCTAACCTTGGTGCCATAGTTTCCCAACTTAGGCAAACAATCATAATGTGTTCAGAGGAATTCCATATAATATTTACTTGTGTGACCATCTATAGCATTAGCACATAGACATAACCTATGCTACCTGATCTTATCTCTATCTCAAAACTTGATGCAACCAATCATCAACCACATGGGGCAACTTAATTGGATGATACATTGAGAACCTATTATATTTCTAGGTACTCAATAGTAACATTGGTCTTAGGTTTTATACCCTCTGTATAAAATCCCATACATATGATGTATGAGCTATACCTAAATGATAGAACCCAAGTCATAGAGTACACCCTGATCTAATATGAACTAGCACAAGGTTATTGCATACATTTCTACCTTGATATCTAACTTGTGACATATAATTAATGATATTATAAGTCCTATCATAGCCTTCTAAATATCCATAATATTTACAATAGACACATTAAATAGGCTCACCCTTAATCTTGAGTAAATCTTATCTAAGCACATCACCCATTGGGTTAGTGTTCATCTCTCCTCTTAGTCATTTGGTGTCCCTATGATCATCGATGTTCCCTTTCAATATTTTAAGAAATTCATGGACATCCTTAAATGTGATACCAACCTATATGATATCACCATCTATCACCCATCTAAATGTGTTAGTAAAATTCTTCTAGTTTCCCAATAACATGACCATAATTATAACACTCAGTGGGATCTGCTATATCTCTATGATGCCTCCCAAGTAAAACACTATCAATCTCACTCTATCTACAGATATCAAGAACTCCATTAGATCAGGTAGCCATGAAATATCTAACACTCACCAAAATATCTAGTGTCTCTACAAAAATTAAATAACAAAGGATGTATTAAACTTCCATGTGATTCATAATCAAAATACACCCTTTCAAAAATTAATAAAATTAAGCTAATTTACCTTAATTAACCCATTATTTACCAAATTTCAATATTTATAACTACATCATCCCTTTCAGTGCTAAGTCATCCACCTTATGGCTTAATAGTACTATATCAACCCCCTTCCTTTATTTTAGTACTATATCAGCCACTTAGAAAATAACTGTTAGCCATACAGTACTATGTCAACCACCTTGGACTTAAAAAATTAAGTCGGGCCCCTTTTTCCTTTAATAGTACTATATCTGCCACTTAAAAAACATACTAAGTCAGCCATGTAGTACTATGTCCACCCATTTAATCAACAAATTATGTCGGTCATGATCTACTAAGTTGGCCCATTCAAATTTTTATTTTCTGCCAACTAAGTCAACTTGGTCAAATTTGTTATTTCATTGCAATAAAATTTTGACCAATTTCCATAAATTCTCTAGGCATTTAGTAATCTAACCCCTTCTTACCTAGTACCTCATTTGACCCCTAGTGTCCCTAAAAATTTCCTAGGTTCATTCTAGTAGCTAGATTTTTCTTAATTAACAATTTTTTATAAAACACTCAATTTTAAATAAAAATGCTTAAAATTTAGAAATTCTTAGTCGTTTACTTGTGCTACACTCATTTTCACTGCTATGCATCCTCCCTATCTCAGTTGTCATCTCCTCACCATCCTAGCTCTCTAGGCTCTCACTAGGCTTATCAAAGCACTATTTTTCTTAGAATAGTAAATAATAAAAAATAATTTTTTTTTCAACCTATTTATATTTACTATTTAAAATTCTTTAACCTTCAAAAATTTATCATTATATTTCTTCTTTTGATCATATATTTGTTTATACTAACTCATTTTCCAAACCATAAAAAGTTATGGAATCCTGATGTCTTACAAAATAATTTTAACTGTTATATGCCTATGTTACATTTATTTTTATTTTTTCACTCTTTTTATCTAATATCTATATGTTCACCTAATTTTCTTTACATTCAACACCTTTACATCTCTCATATTTCCTTCTTTATCTACAACACTAAGATAAGTAAATGTATGTGTTTTTCAATTATGTCCTTCGAGTTATCATGTTTTCTCCTTACTGCACTTTGTTTAGCATCAACATTATGTGTCATCATGTTATTTTCTTGAAGCACCATCTCTTATTACACCTATGTGACATGTGATGAGCTTCAAGTGGTGTATATGTAACCACATAATATTTTCAAATTTTTATGAATTACTAACGCTATTTATATTATAAGAACCCATCAATTCTCAATCTCTCTGAGTGCATGCCCTAAGGATGCACTAGGAAAGTATTGGGTAGGCCATTGGTGCTTCTTATGATTGTTTTCCCTTTTCCCACTTGTTATCTACACACTTGTCTCCTAAAAAAATTCCCCTAATCTTTGTCTCCTCTTTTACGTAGTCCTCTAGTACATTACCACCTTCATTATCCCTTTCCCTAACCTAAACCCCTTTTTGATATTTTACATGACTATGTCAGTTGTATTGACCTTGTATTCTTATTGATAAAACTTATTAAGGGTCTAAGTTGGCCCCTAGCTGACCTAGTCCATGACCTAGTGAGTTTTTTTCAATTACGATACTACGTCAACTAGGTCAACCTTGTCAGCCAAATTTTTTGGAAGGGTTTAGGGTTAGATATACCTATATAAATATAATAATTTTAAAAATTTAAAGATAATAATAAGTAATATATATTGTGCATCTACTTATCCACCATTCTACTTGAAGAACAAGCTTAAAGTTTCATATTTCTTCAGAGATATAGATCTTGTCTTATGGAGAAGCCTTTTGAATGCATTGATATATTGTGTAGCCAAGAGATTATTTATCCTTGCCATCCTTACATACCACAAAAATATCTTATGAATAAACTTGGCCAAGGGAGAGATTAAGGTTTAACAGGTTCATATTCAAAGGTAAGTATTCCTAACTTTGTTCTTCCTTTATAAGAGTAGATAGATATAAATTTATACTTTTCTTCTATGAATTAGGATTCATATACATTGATGTGAGTATATGTCTTCTTATCATGTTTAATTTTATTTTTTATTACCCCACTTTTTGCCACAAGATTGGGTGAGCACTAGATTATATTTTTTCTTTACTTGTTAATAGTATAGTAAATATGAAAAAATAGGACTTAATTAGGGTTATTACATAGTTTTGATTCATTGGAGGATTTTAAACACTCCCTAGTGATATAATTGTGGTAATATATCCCTTAATTAGGTCTAGAATATTCATATTGGTCATGACCTTGATTATTTAATATATCCCCAATTAGAAGTGTATGAAGGATCTATTTTCTATGAATTATGATTTATTTATATATTTGATGAATTTCTCATTGCATACATAATGCATAAAAATAATGGAATTCAAAATTTTTGGAGATTATTTGAGGTTGGGCATGAAAAAGGGGAACATGATGGTGCAGTTGCATGTGTAAAAAGAGCCTTTAAAAGAGAATAGGAAAAAACAGAAGGATGGTGATAATTTGATTGATGCTACAAGTATTATGACTTGGAGTAATGCAAATATTTGTCATGAATCCAATAATAATTCTCATGTATAATAATTCATTTGGATAATATATGAAAAACATAAGTTAATGTATGAATATTGTTGTATAGTACTTAGATTGAGTGTTTTCCACTCCATTTAAAGCTCAAATTCAAGTTCATGGTCTATTTATACTAGGGATATGGCATGTTTTTGTTCCCCAAGCATGTGATTTAATTTTCATGATTTTGATTCAAAATAATGGGTTCATGAATGGTATTATATACCTATATCACCTATAGAAATTAGCCATTCACTCCAATAATTGATAGATCATGAAATGGTATCATTAGTTAACTCTGACCACATGTAAGATCGTGTACATCTAGGTATAATTTATTATTTAATAAAATATATAACCTTAGTTATATATTATTTATATTTTCTTTTTTTATTATATGTGCTTAAAATTTTACTATACTTTAAATGCAGGGGATGTTTTTGTAGTCATTGCACCTCAAGACAATGATGAGAAAATAGACTACTACTTGTGTCATTGTGTATAGGCAAAAAAAATTAACCACAAATGTTATTAATGGAGAATATATAATTTATCCCAATAGATCCATAGTATCTACCAAAATTTGGCTTCATAGCTACTATCATAAAAAATAAAAAAATTGCTATTTGAGGACTTTGAATCACAGAGGGTGGTGCTTCATTATTCAAACCTAGTTGTTGCCACATATATTTAAATGATCAAATATCATGGAAAACCTCACAATATAATTTTTTGGAAAGTTTTGGAATATTACCATGAATCAATTATTCAAACACTTGAAAATAGAGATGATTTTGAAGGTATGTTAGATTGAATTAGTAAGTTTATTTGGTGTTTTAAATTAATATAGTAAAATTATTTGTTTTAACGTACTTTAATTTTCAAATATTTTGTGATTATTTTTTAATTTATATTTAAGTGTTTTACTAATTTTTTTAATGTATATTAGTGGTACTAGATGAATTTCCACCTTGATGTAGAGCATGCACAAGTTTCCTTCTAATGTCATAGAACAAAGGATCACTTCACTAGTCTTAGGCTTAACAATTCTTCCACTATGAAAAATTTTAATCTCTCATGAATTTTAAAATATTTTAGGATATTTATATTTATTAATATAATCTATAGTAACCCTTTATACCCATTTTGAAACTATCTCAAACACTTGCCGCTTATGCAACTTTGCTTACCAAACTAGCCTTCCTTATAGCCCTTTTTTTGCCTGCATATAGGTGAGTATGGAAAATTACTAAGGATTGTGAATTTTAAATGTTTTTGTCACATTTAACCTATTTAAATACATGTATGTCTCAAATTTTAGTTTCTATCTCATTCCATAACTCCTCTTTCCTTCTTATAGCCTTCCAAACTAGGCCTTTTTAGCCCTTTCCCCAAGACCTCTTGCTTGAAATCCATACTATAGGTAATGTATGATATTTAAACCATTTTAATAAGTTATTTAATTTCAAAATACATAATAATAATTTTTTTTTGAATTTTAGAGGGTTACTTTTCTCATAATAGGAAAAATCCTAGTTGTCAAGGTTTAGGATAAGTGAATAAGCCGAGAGTGGTCTAAAATAAATATATTGAAAAATAAATGGTTTAAAAAAAGATAAAGGTTTTAATATGAATTTATAGTCTCCATTTAACTTTTTCATTCAATAAACAACTCACAATACTCCATGGATCATTCACAATAAGGTAAACTCAATTATGCTTAATTGTATTCTTTAGTAGAAAATAGGTATTTCAATAGGATTTCATTGTTTTCAAATTTAGGGTTATTTACATGTATAAAGACTATTTATACCCTTTATTAACTACTTTTGAGTCTAAAACAAAAAACCAAGGTAAGAACATAATCAATAACTCAGGGTTTCTATCTAGTATACTAATAATGAGAAAATAACTCTAAAAAAATAGAAATCACCACCTTTCAGACCTCCTATAAGTCACACAAGTTCTATATATAATTTTGAAACAATTAATCTCTCCATTAAACATATAAACTAATGATAAAAGGTCACATTATCAACTGAGCAGTTTGCACACTTTCACACATTGCTTGACAGACCTGTATGCCTTCTTATAAGGGACTTATTTACAATTTCAATACCTAATATATGTCTTAATATATATATTAGAGTTTTATCACAATAATAAAAACAATATTATATTCAAATTACTCACCACCTTAAGTATTCAAGCACACAAATACTCTTTCTCATCCTTGCAAGGTCAAGATGCACATAATTTAACATAACACAACCCTTTATTATTTAATTTTAATTATATACATGTTCATTCTCCTTTAAATTTGAATTTAATACACTATATTCACACCAAAATATTTATACCACCTTTTACCAAGATGTATAATTGAATCTTGGAGGTTTTTACGTGAAAGTAACTGAAAATTACATTGCTTTTTTAATGTTTTCCCACAATGAATATTATATGACCATGCCTATAGACTAAATAACTTGTTTATGAAATTTACATAGTCTTAAGTAAAATTATACATATTTATACACCTTTAAACCTTCATAACATGCATGGAATTACTTCAACAAGGTTCAAAAATTGAAATTTTCAAATAGTGGCATTTTTGGAGAGAAACTCAATAATTTAAATTTTATGCAGCTTATGATAACCTATATCACAAATAAGTTAATATTAGGAACTAATGAACCTATGAAACACCTAAAGGACTACTTAAATCCAAAATTGAAAGTATTTTATGGTCCATATATGATGCCCCTATGTCATACTACAAAGCTGAAGAAATATTTTCCATATATGTCAATTTGGTATATGTTTCTATTTAGATGATTCGTAACTCTTGATTGAAGGTTTCTTATATTATTTTACTATTGTAGAGTTGAACATGTTATTGGGACCAATAATTATGCTTCCTCTAGTTCTTCTTCTTCATTGGTTTACTTGCACATGTAACAAACTTGTTAAATAAAACACTGTTGTTTCCTTTTATTGTTTGCTTTGGTTGTGCAAACCATGCTTCTACTCCTTCAAACTGATCCTTCACTATACTTATTCCATAAGACAATACTACTGAAACTATATCTTCTTCATTCTTCACCCATTATTCTTTCTTGGTACACTTCACCTCATGTATATCAACTCTTGAGTCCTTACATGCCATCTATTTGCTTAAGTGTTTGAATTGATATTTCATATCATCTTCATAACTGCTCTTAACCTCCTCTATATACAATTATTGCATTCTCTCATCCACATTCTCATGATCTTGACTCAAGACTTTCATACTATTCTATTCACTTGGTTTTCCTTCTTGTACATATTGTACACTACTCAACTCTTTTCTATCTCTTTCCTTTTCAAGGCTTTCTCTGATGTATTAGAGCTTGCCTGTTATGCCTTCTATGAATTAAAAACTAGAAATATTCACCAAATGTTGAGACAAACTTTCTTGAAAAAATATTACTTGTCATAGGTTCACATTCCTCAACTTGGGCTTCCTCAATCTCCTTGGGTCATTCTTCCATCTTCACTTCTTCATCTTACTACTGCACCAAATCCTGACAACCTGCAACCAATACCTTAGATTAGACACCAACAACTTTGTCATGATTATTCAAAGGAAATAATGTATAATTGACTCCCTTGTGCTCCAAATAATAGGTGTTCTTCACTACATCATGAGTATTTGACCTATCAAACTACCAAGGCCTCCCTAGTAGCACATTACAAACATCCATAGGGATTATATCACACATAAATTTATCCCTATATGTACCATTCTAAAAATTGAGTAAGCACTACTCATTGACAAACACACTATATCCTTTCTAAAGACAAGAAAATTTGTAAGATGTAGGATGAGGCAATATTTTGAGACCAAGTTTGCTTACCATCTCATTTGAAACTAGGTTATTTGTACTTCCTGAGTCTATTATCATCATAAAACATTTACTATGGGACTTAAATGTTGTTTTGAAGAGTGTTCTCCATTGTGTAGGCTCTTTCTCCTTTGATGGATTCAACAAGGTCCTCCTCATCAAGAGTGACTCATTATTTAGGTGCCACTATATGTGAATATAATCTAAAACTCTCTTCATTTATAGGTTACACCACTTGTTTTTACTCTCATTTATATAACTCCTTTTCTATTTCTCCTTTGGACACTCCCAATACTTATGACCTGCATATTTGCTACATTTGAAACATTTTCCTATGACCAATAATATGTATTCCTCTAGCATATTCACCTCTATAATATGGTCTCCTACCTTTATAATCACCTCTTGGTTATGATTCATGCCTTTGCCCACTACTTTCACCTTCCTCATATGCATTATTATTCTCATACTCTCCTCTTCCTCTTGCTTGTTGTGTATGCCTTCTTACCAACTTGTCCTCAGCTTTAAAGGCTTCCTAATATTCTTATTTACCTAATTTAAAACTCAATATAATAATCTCCTCTTGTATGGAGAACTTGATACCATTTAGGTACCTTGCATCTTCTCATCATCTTCTTCCAAGTGTCCTATTCTGATTGTCAATCTATGAAATTCTTTTGCGTATTCCTTCACTGAATGTTATTTTTGTCTAAGATTATATAATCCTATAAACAAATGTGTATGGTAGTCCTTAACCAAGAAGTTTTCCTTCATCTTCATCACCATCCTATCCCATGACTAGATTTTGGCTTTACCTCTTCTCTTTCTCTCTTCCTAGATTCTATCCCACCATAAAGAAGCATGTTCTCTCAATATTGTGACTAAAAATTTCACTTTCTTTGTGTCATACACCTCATCAATCTAAAAACACTTGTCCATGGATTCTATCCATTCCACCAACTCATCCACATTTAGATTGCCTTCATACATTGGCACATTTAGCTTTGGTTTTGAAACCATATTCATCATGGATTTGATCAATATTTACTCCATTATATATTCTCTTTCTTCCTAATATTATGATATAATAACTTCCTCTTATCTATCACTATCATCTTCATCTATGGCGCTTCTTTGAGCTATCTCCATAGCTTCCATTCTAGCTTGCATGTTCCTCATCTCAATGAGCATATTTGCTATATTCTATTGCATTCTTTGAGCTGATTTAGGTTTACTTTGCTTTGATGCCATTTTTTCCTTCTTATCTACTCCTCTAAATTTATTTAGGCTCTGATAAAAAATGATGTAGAGCTTGAACAAGATTCCTTCTAATGTCCTTGAATAAAGGATCACTTCAGTAGTCTTAGGCTTAAGAATTTTTCCACTATGAAAATTTTTAATGTCGCATGACTATTAAATTTTTTTAGGATCTTCATCTTTCTTAAAATAATATATATTAACCCTATATACCCCTTTTTAAACTATCTCAAACACTTGCTTGCCACTTATGCAACTCTACTTACTAAATTAGCCTTCCTTATAGCCCTTTTCTATCTACATATAGGTAATTATAGAAAATTACCAAGGATTGAAACTTTTAAATTTTATTTTCACCTTTACCCTATCTAAATACACTTATGTGTAAAATTTTATGGTCTATCTCACTCCATAACTCCTTTTTCGTTCTTATAGCCTTCCAAAATAGGCCTTTTAAGCCCTTTCCCCAAGACCTCGTGTAAGAAATCCATAATACATGTATTTTACGGTCTTTAAAATATTTTAATAAATTATTTAATGTAAAAATACATCAAAATATAAGTTTTTGTGAAATTTTTATGGTTATTTTTCTCACAATAGGTAAAACCCTAGTTGTCAAGGTTTAGGATGACTAAAAAGGCTGAGAGTGGCCTAAAATAAATATATTGAACTAGAAATGGTTTAAAACAAAGATCAGGGTTTTAATAGGACATTTTATATTATATTAAACTTTTTAATTCAATAACCAACTCACAATACTCCATGGATCATTCACAACAAGGTAAACTCAGTTATTTTTTATCGTATTCTTTAGCAAAAAATAGGGGTTTCAACAGGATTTTGTTGTTTTAAACTTTTCAATAGTATCTATAAATTTTATTATGGTTATTAAAATGTATAAATACTATCTATAAATTTTATTAACCACTTTGGAGTTTAAAACAAAAACTAAGATAAGAACAATCAACAACTCAAGGTTTCTTGACAATATACTAACAATGAGAAAAGAAGTCTAAGAAAATAGAACTGACCACCTTTCAAACCTATTATATGTCACATAACTTCTCTCTAACATGGAAAATAATTTAATATATCCATTAAACATAATAAAAAATGATAAAATTTTGCATTATCAACTAGAAGTCTACACACTTTCACACATTGCTTGATAGACCTATCTATCTTCTTATAAGGAACTTATTTACAATTTAAAAACCTATTATCTATCTAAAAATAGAGATTAAAGTTTTATCTCAACAATAACAAAAATATTATATTAAAATTACTCACCACATTAATTATTCAATCACACAAATACTCTATCTCAGCCTTGCACTTTCAAGGTGCACAAAGTGTCACATAACACAGTCCTTTATTCTTCAAATTTCATTATCTACATGTTCATTATCATTTACCTTCAAATTTAATACACTATATTCACACCAAAACCATTTTTTCCACCTTTTCCAAGACTAATAACTAAATCTTGTAGGTTTCTACATGGAAGTAATTGAAAATTACATTACTTTTTTAATGTTTTCCCATTATGAATACTATATTACCATGCCTATAGACTAAATAAAATGTATATGACCTTTACATATCATTAATTACCCTTATAAATTTTTATAAACCTTTCCACCTTCATAACATTCATGTAAATCCTTTAACAAGGTTTAAAAATTCAAATTTTCAAATAGTGGCATTTTCGAGGGAAACTTTATAATTCAAATTTTATGAAATTTGTGCTAACCTAGATCACACTTAAGACAATATTATGACCTAATACACATATTAAAAACCTAAAGTACCACTAAAAAAAAAACTATTTTTGGGTCCATATAGGATACCCCTACATCATACCTTCACATGGTTGGTGACATGAGTAGATAAGATTATCTTCTTGAAATGAAGAGAAGTCAAAAATAATTCATATTAATGTTAACTACCTTAAGAAAACTAGTCTTCACCTTGTTTATGTTTATCCTTTCATTAAAAGATGAAAATAGTCTTATATATTCTCTCTTAGAGGACTTGTCTATGTATGTTTAGGAGCTGATAGTTTGTCTTTATTCCTCATAATTTTCCTATAATGTGTGATAGAAGTTTTCTCATTTCGTACACTCACAAATGAATGGCTTATATTAAAGGATGCCTCTAATCAAATTTAACCTTCATTCCTACCCTAAACAATACTGAATAATCATCATTTATCCTTAAAATGCCTATTTAGATGTGTCCACATAGATGGTTCATTGATTGGGCTAATGAGTCAAAATATACGGCCCCCACTGACCCACTTTTTGCCTATTATAAGATATTTGGATACAAGATAAACCTAATTACCACATCTCATATAATTTAATTTATAGATAATAATATTGGGATCTCTTATAAGACTTGTCCATAAAAGTGTAGGATTTGATGGTTCATATCTATCCCTCACAGTTCTCTTACAACTTGTGATGGAAGTTGTCTCATGTTGCACACTTAAGGATGAGTGGATTCTCTTAAGGGATACCTCTGATCAACTAAAACCTTTTATTTTAGATCTTAATCAAGATTGTACAATGATTTTTCTTGCATTAGAATGCCTATCTGGATGTGCTTGTGTGGACAATGTGTTGATTGGGCTAATGAGTCATAATATACATCCCTTGCTGATAACTTTTGACCCATTTTGAGAGATTTTCCCTTGAGAGAAACCTAATTTCCACATATTTTCTATCTCAAGTTAGATAAAATCATCTTGATATTTATTATAAGACTCATCCATTCATGTGTAAAAGATGAAAGCTAGTATCTATCCCTCATAGTTATGCTGCAACCCATAACTAATGTTGGAGGATGATTTGATGGCTTGTCTAAAGCTTTAAACTACCTAAAACATGAAAGGTAGAGTTTATAGGTATTGAAAATAACTTTAATCTATGACAGGATATTTATTACTAAAAACACACTATATACACCATGATGGATGATGCTCCTACATCACTTGATGACCTTTGGTATTTCTTACTCTTTCACTTTGAACACACTCTTTCTAGGTCTGATTTCCAATGAGTTTTAGTTAGATTAATTTTTTTGTTCTCAAATATATTATCAATATATATGGTTTTGGTAAGTATGTAAGATTATATTATTGATTTCAAATGAGTAAGAAACCAATTTTAATTTTTTATTTCTTAAGATATTAGCTTAAAAACTCTAAAACTCTATTTTCGGATTCTAGGCCTAATAGATCACTCAATAAGTCAAAATACTATTTGAAACCAATTTTAACACTTGACTTAATAAACCTACAAGATACATACCAAAATTGATGGGTTTTCACTGGTTACAAATAAAAGTAAAGGTCTTTTTATACATGAAACCTTGTTTTACACCTAGTAAGCCTAATGGCTACTAATAGATCAAAACACAAAATACTCCTTTCTTAATGTAAATAATGAACCTAAGAAGTCCATAAAGGCATGGTAAAGGTGATACAAAATTTTATTCACCTTTATATACTCAAATTTGAAAATTTTGAGGCAAAATTTCCTTCTCGTTATCAAGAACACTGAGATATTAGGGTTTTCATAAACTCAATTAGTCATAAATGTTATTATTCATTCTCATTTAACCTAAAACCACATTAATCTTCAAGATAGTTATAAACCTTTATTGGCATGTATAAAACCATTATAAATTTATTAGACTCTTAATAATTTATAAAGCATTACAATTTATCCATAACCTTACCTATTTATATTTGAAAATTCAAATTGAACTTTTGGTGGGAAAACACTAAAGTACCATCTAGGATCTATAATTCACTCTTTGAAGGCCAAGTGAGACCTATTATTGAGTAAATAAAAGTTATAAGACCTCTAATACACTTTAAAAAGGACCTCATTACATGTTGTAGAATGCTCCTACATCATCATTAGACCTCCTAACAACTATGATCATGTACAACTTATAATATTTACATCCTTGAAATTGATCAGAACTCTACTTACATCACAATTATAAATTTATATTTAATTAAATGTAAATGAAACAAGTAAATTATAAAATAGTCCTTTATCAATAGAACTCCTAAAAACTGAGATCAAGTACAACTTATAATATTTACATCCCTAAATTTTATCACAAATCTACTTACATCACAATTACAAATTGATATGTAATTAAATGTAAATGAAACAAGTAGATAGTAAATTGCTCCCACATCACTAGAAATCCTAAAAACTATGACCAAGTGCAATTTATAATATTTACATGTCCATGAAATTGATAACAAGTTCACTTGCATCATAATTGTAATTTGATATGTAATTATATGTAAATGAAATAATTAAATAGTAAATATCATATATAAAATATACATAATGATGAATAACCTAACTTAAAGAATAATGTAATTTTTTTAACCCCATATGAAGTAATAATGGTATTTAACAAATAATATGTGTAAACATTAAATGATCAAAATATAAAATATGTATAGGTAAAGGAATCATATTGTTGAATATTATATATGTGATACATGAAAAGTTATATGTCATAATTCAACATAAAAATATAAAAAATATCAAGAGAAAATATATAAAATAACATCTACATAGAAAAAATTCACCATATATCCATACAATGTGGGCCATATCGGCATACAAAATAGATTGTGCCTATAAATAGACCCCTATCACAACACCTAGTTCTTATGCTCCTCATTGCCTCCAAGTAAATCATACTTTGTTTGCATAGACATAGAGTCGATGGTGTTGGATGCCTCATTATGAAGAGAGACACTCCTCTCAGCATTTGATTTTTCCATTGTTTCGTCAACAACTACTAAAAATTGGTGTTTTTATACAACATATGAAATATAAAAATTAATGCATTGACATTGTATATTGAAAATTTGATAATTTTTTCAAGAACAAAATTTTATAAAATTATTTGACACTCATCGTATTCCATGTAAATGGTTGTCTAGGTCTATGATATTACATATTCACCCGTGATGGGGAATCGTATGGAGCATACATATATTTTAAGATCTAGATGTGCATATAATTATGTAAATATGACATAAAATATCATTATTTAAAGATAAAAACAATTTTACTATGTGTTCTCACAAGTCTCTATCCTTGAATCATGACCTATTGTGGAGATAGTAGATTCTTCAAAGTAGATAAAACATCAAAAAAACATTCTTCTCATCCATGATGGCTTCCCATAAAATCCATCATCATCTACAAAACCAATAAATGAATAATGTGTGAATTTAATGAACATGTTAAAAATTTATGAATATAATATATATCTTACAATATATTTTTTTGTTCAAAGGAGAATAAACATGTACATAAATGAATATATAATTAAATAATTTACAAACCTATGTAGAGTGTACACCCATTCTAATTTCAACCTCTATAATAGAGTCAAGGCTTTTTTAGCTACCCAAAATATCACCAATCATCTATATAAGCAACAAATAACAAGTTCAGTCAAATAAATTAGTTAATTAAGTAAACACATACTATAAAATAAACTTAAAATTATTTTATAAACATAAATAAATGATAATTAAAATTAAATATGTGTATCAAATATAGATGTCAAAGTCAATAGCTTTTACATAATAGGTTGACATATTTTGATAGGAGCCAATGAAGCTAGTATATTCGGCATAGTGTCTGGCATGCTAGTGTCATGCATTATTAAAACATTTACATGTGGCATCTGATCTAGCATGATAATGTCTATAATGGTAGTGTCATGAACTACTAAATCATTGATAGGTAGCATATTATCTCGCATGCTAGTCTCCATAAATGTATTCAATATATGTCTTAATTGAAAAGGAGGTCCCATACACTTCCTCCCACATGATATGCAATGATGCACATGAATTTTAACATGAGTAGGAGGAGGGACACTATAATCTATACCAAAAACACTAAAACCACTATTTACACCACCAATACCACTACCACCAATAGTACCATTACCACTAGCACCACATGTAGGCTGAGTATAAGTCTTCAATGTATGCATAACATGCTCAATCATAACTTATGTTAGACTCATAACTACCTCAAGGGTGTCTATATATATGTTATGATGAAATTTTTTAGGAATAGAGGCATGTGATACTATCTTTCTATTTGCCTTATCTTGATTATGATAGTTTTGGTCTCTCCTAGCACCAAGTCTATCAAATGAAGACCCACCTCTCTACCTTAGGTGGCCTTCATGTCAAAATAGTTTGGAATTTCTTGAAACACAAACTCAAAATATAATTTTCTCAAAATGTATAATAGAACCTCATTATTGTTTCATGGAGGTCCATCAAATACCATCCACCACCTATCCCAAAAGTTATTTTTCATCTCCTCATAAATGCTCCAATCAATAGTAATATGCTTGAAATTTGTTGATGGAGGTTGGTTGGTTCTAGGCTTAATAAATAAATTGCACAGTTTATTTTACTATTTTTTATTAACATATTCATATGAAAATTTCTTGGAATAAAATAATTTCATGGACTATCTTTGATGCAATATTGCATCAAGTTATGAAGTTACATTTCCCACTTCATTAAAAATAGTCTTTAGTCTATTAACAAGTGAAATGTATGTACTACCAGCTACATAGTGATGTAAAACATTGATTATTATTTTTAATTATTTACATTTTGAATTGTATTGTTCATATAATTAAACTTCTTGTGTAAAATCAAATTGTTCTAGGTTCTTTCTAATATTTTATTCATTTAATGGATCCATCAAACTTGTGTATATAAATTTACGTAGAAATACAAGTTTTTCTAGGCAATGGAAAAGAATCTAATGTAAAATTAAATTTAAAACCCTACTTGAATAAATAAATATAAATAAGAAAAAAATTAAAATCTATAAATCAACATACTTGAGCTATAACAACCTGAATGTTGAATCCCATTGGTGAGATGCAGCTCTAAAGTGTATACATGAATATAAATTTTACAAATACGAAGAGAGGAAAAGGACCCAAAATTCTACGGCCATGAGTTTGCTCTATAGGGAAAATAAAATGAAAACAAGAAGGGAGTATGCCCTTTATGATTTATAAAGGGTGTACACCCTTTAAAAAGGGAATACACCCTTTCTCAAGGGCATGCACCCTTTGATTTCCAAATTTCATATGCCCTTCATAAAGGTTATAAACCTTTTGAAAATGGAGTATACCCTTGAGACCTGAGAACAATCCCGAGCCTCAAAAATTTTTAAAAAAGGTGTACACCCTTTATAAAAAAAATTAAAATTTGGGGGAATGTCATACTTTTTGTCCCCCAAATTTGATCATCAACCCATGTGTAAAGGTGAGATATTAATTATTTGTATCCAATCTATCCTAAAAATTTTTGTAACTATTTTTTTCCTAATGTAAAGGGCACCTTATATGTAGGAGACATGACCCATATGTGTTTGTCACCCAATTTGTTCATAAAATTTATTAGTAAAATGATGTAATTAAGGGGTCCTTATTAATGTATGATATGTTTTAATTTATTAATGACATGTCAAAACTTTTGTTACCCTTAAACACTCTATATGGATTCTTGTTTGTTTCCATCAATTTGAATATTTTTATAAAATTTACCTTCCATGTATATTATAATGGTCAATGGCCCTTGTCTAGGATGTTTTTGGGTTATTTTATTTCGAGATGGTATCTTTTTAGAGGTTGATGCAAGGGATTCCTATTAAATTTGTACTAAATTAATAAGGCCTTCATTCTTGTAACTTTAAATCGATTATGGTAATTCATAGCAGTGAATTGTGTCATGTCCAATGATTCTATGCTAGCCACAATATGATGTTAATTCTTATTATTTAAGACATCCTAAGGATTGATGTTGAATACCTAGTAATATGATGATATTATGATCATTTAATATTTGTAATATTACTCTTGGTTTATTTCTAAGGCTTGTTACTTGAAATGGTTTGGGTTCCTTGGCATCTTCCATTTCCACATTGTTTACTAAAATATATGATTTCTTATTTTTACAAGTAATTTTTTTCATTTTTGCCTATGAATAATGTGAAATAGTATTATAACTACCATTTGTATTTATAATGTACTCATGATATGTCATTGTTGCATTTACTTTACCCTAGGAAAATTGTGCTTGAATAAGAATTTTTTTATATTTGCCTATTTATTGTATATAAATAATCTTGATATTATACAAATCCAATAGGTGTGAATAGAGTGTGAGACCAATACTTATACAATGTATTTAAATTTAAATTTATTAGTTGATAATATATCATATCTACCATGTTGGTATCTTCATCATCATTATCATAATAATATGTTTGTATGCCATATTGATATTTTGAATTTGATAGTAAAGGAGGATTGATAATAGGTTATGGTTGCTAAATATTTTGTTGTAGCTTATGCTATAAAACTACTTTATATGTTATGACTAGTTATTTTTTATTTTTTAAACTTGATTCACACACCCATATGTTTGCATCTAAGCTATTGGAATGGGTTTCAATGGAGAACAATAATATGATCTTCTAGCTATGGTTGTGATTTATCCTTATTAGTAGATTTAGTCATATTATAATATAGAAAAGGGTCATTATTTTTTTATTATTAATAAGAATATATTTTAGGCACATATTTGATACATTTATGTTAAAATTTTAATTGTACTAATTTAATATCATGCATCCATGTTCTCCCAAAAATTAAGTTATAATTTAACTTATTAGGCATAACATGGAAAGTAATAGGTATAATCTTGGGACTTAATTTCACATCTATTGATATGGTTCAAATTATTTGATGCAAAATGTAATCAAATCCATGTATGATTTGATATATTTTTAAAATTATAGTGATGTTGGTCTCCAATGATTGTATAAATTTGGTGTTATAATTATTAAATCCAAAACTAGTATCTATCAACATACACTTGACCAAGTTATTTTTGAGATGAACTTGGATAAGTAATTCTAGATTTTGATCTATTGTGTGTGAATATGTAAATATTTATTTATGTCAAGCAATAATTTTTTTATTATCATTAAATGTATCCATAATGTAGGAAAATGATGTAGGTTTTGTATCATTAGGTAGAGTTTTTTATTGTAATGTCATGTATAATATGTATTTGTAGCAGGGTAATTTTTAGTGGTCCATATAAAAATGAACTTGGGTTTTTTTTAGCAAATTTTTAAGTATGTGTTTTGAAAGTCTATAAAAATTTAACAAATGATTTTTTTGCATGTAGGTGAATGGACATGCAAAACATAAATTTCTGTAGAAGGTATGTTGATGTGTGAACATATGGAATACTCATAAATGGATGGTATTTATATTGATATGCTTTAGAAAATTGATCATAAAATGATTATATATTAAATATAATGGTGAATAAGATCATATTTACTTTATATGGATTTAAAAAATATATTTATATGCATGAAATTTATTCCAAATAGTAGGTGGGTCGACCTAGAAAACTTACACCCAGATAATTTAGGTGAGTCCACATTGTTCACTACCCAATAAAAAAGCCAAATGGCAATTTCTAAATCCAAAATATTTATGAATTAATAAACAATAGCCACTAAAATTTACCTTGATTTCTATATAATTTATCTATTCATTAACTCAAGTATAGAAATCTTATAAATTGTGTTCTTTAGTTGATTAATGATGTCATATCCTTTAGGTCAATTAGCTTCCTTTTAAGAGGTGGATGAGGGTAAGGAGGAACATGTTAACTATATTTGTTTTATCACTCCTGATGGGGGACCCTACCTAATATAGTGTTGACAATATGTATTATGAAATAAAAAATAAGAAATGGGTAAATAATGGGATCAGGATGGTAGCTAGTACAACATTGAGCTCCTTGATAAGAAGGAACAAAAGGAGTAAATCATGCCTTTCTCATATAATAGTGACAAAAGGTATCACAAATTATATGTGGAAATCATATGATTGAAGGAAGTGTTGGCCATTTTGGCCAACATACCAAGCTCATTTCTAAATAGATTAGATTGTTAATGGATGAGCAGATCAACAAGGTTCTAAATGGAAGAAGAAGTGTAGAATATCAAATTGCTCACAAGGATTTTAAGACACTTTGGGTTCACTTAAAGTCTAAATTTCCATTTATTGAGGATAAGACAAGATTTACATAGCCCTTAGGGATGTTAATAATTCTTGGAATGGATTATAAGTGTATGGGATCTACTTGGTTCTTCATTGTGTTCATTGAGACACATAGGCCTAGCAATACAAATTATGAGTAGGCACTTTATTGACATCACCATTTCCATATGTTGAAAAGTTAGAGAGAATTGGTCATATGGGTTTATTCACATTTGTGCCTAGATCATATATGCTAAGTTTCAGGTCCTCGATCAGAGTAAAAATCGATTTATGCAAGTGTAAAGTTGGGTCCTTAGTCAAATTTTGCTATGTTTTTCATACTTAGAAAAATAAGCTTGACCATTGTCAGGACATCCCATAGGATCAGATATGAACCAACCAAATTTTATATATAATATCTTTTTCTTAAAAATCTCTTGGGACTAATAGATCAAGTGGATTTATCCTAATTAGCATTAAATATATCTCCTAAAAGATTGGTTCCTCCATGAAATTCATGCTTAAATATCTAGGCCTTCAAAGTTGGTAAAAATTCATAAGACATTTGTATTAACATCAAGTTAAAGCCACTACAAGTAACCTTTGGAGTTTAAATTTGATGGTCTATAAGATGTCAAGTAAATCCACATAGATGTCAAATGATAGTCACATGAATGTCAAGTTTAAGATAGAGTAAAGGAAATCCTATTGAGATTAAATTTTATTGTCATGTGAATGTCATGTGTTTGGAGCAAGGATGTAAATTTTAAGATCATGAACTAACCATTATATTTCAAACAATGGGTCCTTGTTGACCTCATAGTTTGCATTCAATCATACACTCAGATCTAATGATGAGTGGAGATCAAAGGGTTAGAAAATATCAAGAGAGAATTTGGGCATCAAAAGTGTTAAGGATGAATTAAATTAGTAGAGGATCAATGGTTCTTGGGCATTCATATTGATCAAAATAAATGGAGTGAAATGAGTCAATGTGTTAATGATCTAAGTTAGATTTCAACAACCAATTAGAGCAAAGGTGAGCCCAAGTTTCTCAATAAAGGTTAATAGTATATTTTTTACCATGGATAATAAGGTTTTTTAGGGTCATACTGATGCCACTAAAGCTGGTTAAAATGCCATGTATTGGTAATATGATGTATTCAAGAATGGAAATCATAAAGGGATCACCCATATGGCTAAATATAGATCTCTATCTCATGGGTTTGCATGATAAAGGGATCTTACTCTGACAGTGTCCACCATTTCTAGATAAAATTAGTTAGATTTTCAAAGGGTGCCACAAAGGCAAGCAAGTCGACCACAACAGATCATTCCCAAGATCAACTACATGAAAGTGACCTATCTCTCCACTATACATTCCATGAAAATAAGTTATAATTAGTTTTCAATAAGACATGATTCTAAATGGTGGATTTGAGTGTTATAAGTACACTGATACCTTCACCCAATTGGAAACAACCTTATGTTACTATTGTATCTACCATGACACATCACTAAGATAATATTGTAATGATGCAATGACCTAGAGTGACCAAAGACCAATAAATAAGGGTTTAAGTGATCTTCAATTATGGAGGCTATTGTAACATCTTTTCATTAAGATTTGAGCTCATTTAATTCTCTTTTAGAGTGATGAAATTCCCTCTCTCTTAATTCCTACCTTCTATAAGTATAGCTTTTGAGCTATTATTTTGATCCCTTTCTTAGGCATGAATATACTTTGCCAAGATTGAGCCTTGTAACCTCTTGAGTTAAATAATATGACTATTTTAAGATTTTATGATATTAGCCTAGCACGTTCATGTCAGTTTGATTTTTATAAGTGGTAGATCCTTCTCCTTTGCCAAGTCTTGATCTCACCAAGCTGGTATACTATTTGGTTATAAAGGTTATGTTTAGTATTCTATGTCATTTTATTAAATCTAATAGTGGACATATTTACTAGATTACTGCCTTGAACTAGGACTCTCCATCACTTCCCTTAGGTTTTGCTAACATGATGAGCCTCTACATGAAATGTTGATGCATGGTAGGCATTTATACTTGTATATCCCATTATTTGTTTTTATCTCACAAGTGTTTTATAGGCTCAAGTATGAGTGGATGGAAAATCTTCATGGTGCATCCCCACCCATTAGAATAGGTTTTACCTTATGAAAATATCTTAGCTATTTTCATCCTAACCAATTTTAGGCTTTAGAAGCAAATGTCTAAATTATAAAATCTGAGGGGCTAGCCTTGTAAAAAAACTTAGAGGTCTAGTCTAGTTATAGGCATCCCATAAGCTTAGACCATTCCCATGTTAGTCAAGGTATGGGTCAAACTTTAAAAAATTTAAATTTTATTAAGGTGTTAGCTAGATAAATAATAGTTTTGGTATGCCTGGTGGGACTGCTTTCAAGTACCTTAAAGCATAATTTGAAGACATTAGAGGGAATTTGGAAGCTCAAGACATCAACAACATCATTTATAGTATATATTGATCAAAATCAAGCATCTTTGGGAGGTTTTTAATCAACCTCAAGTTAAGAGATACCAGTGGTTGCATGGTCACAAAGGTAAGAAGGATTTATCATGATTTTGATTCAATTCACATATTACATAAGGAGCCATGGCATCCTATGAGGAGTGTCTATTCTTGCCACCCCCATATCCACCTTATCATATCGTAGATGACCCATATAATCCACATCCTCCATTTATTACCAAGACCATATACCATATGTTCAACCTCCTCATCCTACTGACCAATCCTATTATAAACTATCTACCCCTTGTAATCTACATGTACCAAACACTGAATACATAGATTTATAAATTGAGAGATTAAGATAAAAGATATAAGTTATAGGAAAATGTGATCTAGGATTTTGACTCAAGAGAGGATGGTTAGTATGGTGTTAGTTCTAAAATGAAAGCAAGATGAAATAAACACACTAATAGCATAACATCTCTAGGCCTAAACACTAGGGAGAGATTAGTTAACAAAGACAAATGATAAATGCAACTAAAAAAAAGAATGAAAACACAATAATTCCTTCCCCTTCCTTGGATGCTCCAAATGTATTTATATTGGTGGCTTGTTCGAGTTGTGCTCATGAAGTCTTCATCAAAGGAGGCTTGGTTATCTCTTCTTCTCCTTGGCACCTTTAGCTTATGGTTTGGTTTGGCTTAGAATCAATTTGGCATTATAAAACTATTTTATTGAAGCTCTTGGAATAATTTGTGCATTATAACATTACATTCTAAAGTCTTAGAAATTATTTTTTGAGGCTTCTTATTTATAGATTTTTGGATTTGATCAGAATCAACATGAATCATCCATCTCAAGATTGAGATGTGTGGTTGATGATTAATTAAATTTTTGTAATTAAGTTTTTAATTATCCTCATCATGGCATTAAAAGAATGGAAAATTAAGAGGCATGGAGGGCATCATGGAAGGCATTGATGAGGCATGGGAGGCATGAATCTTGATGTGTGTGGCATTTATGGCCTAGGGATGTCTTCCCAAGAAATGAGGTCACTTGATAATGTAGATACTCAATATTCATTTCTAAAAACAAGTATTCAACAAGTTTATATGGAATTATTAATTATGCCTTGATTTGGGATAATTATATGTTAATCGTGATTAAGTAATTTGTGCACAATTACTCAAATTGATCAGAATGCCTTATTATTTGTCTAAAATTTGACTAGATTGGAATTGGAAGGCAATGTCAGATGCATTGGAACTGTATTCCCATTTAGGATGTTTTCAATAAAAAATAACAAATGTACATGTCTCATGCAAAATATTTGATAGGGAAGAGAAATCCAGAGCACCTAGGTGCAAATTTGGCATTTTGACTTGAAATGAATTGACTAAAGTTAGTTGGCCCATAAATTGCATTACCCCATTTAGGGATACCTTGGCCAAAATTGGCACTTGAATATGTAAGTTTCACATCATTTAGCATGTTTTAATGTTTTTAGGCAAAATTATGCATTTTGGTGGAAATTAGCCAAAATCTTGATTGGAGGTTATTGGTGGCCAGCTTTAGGTGTCTATAGTTTACCCCTATTTGGGAATATGTTACAAACTATAGGCAAAATAATGTCTTCTCAAATAATGAGAAATGGTATGTATGCCAAAAAGAAGATGATGGTTGAAGAATAAAGCTCCAAATAGTTTTGGGAAGACTATGATGATGCCCCCTTGAGGAATTGGTTGTCACATTTTGTGATGGATGGTACCTCAAAAAGAAACAAGAAGAAAGGTGGAATTAACCTATGGTTGAGACTAATCCAAACAAGAAAATGCTTACATGTATTGATGTAAAAAGGATATTGATTTACCCAAAGGTAGTTAAAATCAAGAATAAAAGTCAACATAATGATTTGTCCATAGGTTTTTATAATGATTATGAGGACCTAGATTAGATAAAGATGATTGTGCCCCAATTAACGCTGATTAGCAAGCATAACTCAAAGATGTAACCTAGAATATAGATTAAAGATGAGCAGGTGTAAATTAATGAAAGATATGAATAGAGGAATGAGATTAATCAGTGTGAATGATTTAGTTGTACCTATCAATGAGGAGATGCATTTCCTAATTAAAAATGATACAACTATAATGTTTAATGGGTTGATTTGATCAAGATGGGTGAAAATATTTGCCAAGGTGCTAAGGAGAAACTTTTATAGCTCAATTGATTGTAGAACTTTTTGAAGCTAATTTTTTCTATAGCATGTGATGGTATGATTCATGATAGAGCACCATGAAGACTTATCCAAAATATGCGTAAGGATGGAATCCTGATATCTAATAAGCACTCAAAAATAAAAAACCAATGATAAAAACCATGACAATAATATTGACGTATGAATATGGATAGACTCAAGAATAATGTGCTGAAAGAATCACCCAATGAACACATATATACTGAGTCAAGGTAACAGTGTTGAAAGCAAATAAATAGGAAAGTGAATAGACAAATAAAAAAAATAAACAAACAAACAAAAAGCTTGAAAACAAAATCAAAAGAAAGCATCTTAATAATGACAATGCCCCAGTAAGGTGGATCGAGCATAAATGACTAGGCTTAGATAAGAAAAATATTTTTGGATTTTTTTAAAATATTATGAATGTTTTTTTGGCCTTTTGAGGTATCTTAACTCATTAGAGAATGACAATATACTTACTCACAAAATGGTGAGAGCATTTGGCTTAGGTTGCTCACAAAAATAGTGAGAGCATATGGAAAGGGGGACTAAAGTGACCTCAACATGAATTTGGCATGACCTACATAGTCCTAAAATGACCTCAAGTCATAGTAATTCCATCTACACAAAAGGTGTGGAAAAACCTATTAGGTCCCAACAAGTTCTCAAATCTAGCAAATGGCCAGTCAAATGAAAATAACGAAGGCAAGGTGATGCGGTAATGCATGATAAACAAGTGTTTCCCCTAGTTTTCCCATAGGTGGTTATAACTAAGATATAAAGGCATAGGTTAATGATACTAATTTGCCCATAGGTTATTATAATTAATATCAAGATAGGTGAAACATTGATTTGCCCATAAGTGGTTATAATCAAGCTCACATAAAGAAATGTGGATATAAGATGAAAGATATCTTTCCAGATCAACTGTCACACTACTTTCATACACTATCATTATAAAAATGGATTGGATTTATTATTGAAACTTGATTGGAATCCTCCCACAAAATGTGTCATAAGAACCAAAGTAACCAAGATCAAAACAAGATTAGATAGGATGACTAAAAATAGGCTTTGGTCTAGATAGGAATGGAATGCTAGGATGGTATGGTCTTTCTACAGATAATGGAAGTATAGATATATTGGATAAAATGGTAGGAGAGCTTCCCCATAGTGATGGGGTAAATGGTTTGGATCTACAATAATGGTAAATAGGCATATATAACAATGGAAATGACATGTGAAATGTTATGGTACATGTTTTTAGCTTGGGTAAGTTTTTTATTCTACTATTCCTACTGACAGGGAGATGAATGTCCTAATCAACAAATGATACAAATATAATACTGAATCATGCTAATTTATATCCCACACCTCACTTGAATTATTGCTCTATTAAAAATTTCTTGTAGATTTGGATGCCAAGAATGTTGTTATGATCTTCCTTGGTCATTGATTTTGATTCCTTTGAATGTCAAGACAAGGTATCTTTGTAGCCTCTATAAAGGAAAGTGTAGCCATAGATGGTAAACAAGGGAAAATAATAGATGGTAGGTTTTATTTTTAAATGGAATGGTAAATGATAATGGAATGTGGAATGGTAGGGAAACAAATAAAGATAAGAATTTTAGTCAAACGTAATGTTGTTGATACCAAATTTGACATAATTTTGGTTGTGGCAAGGCCAAAGACTTATTATCTTGATAAGACCACTAGATTTTTCTATTTTTTGACCTTGAGAGTAGCTACCATATGATTAGTTTGTAGATAGGAAGCTATTTTAATTTGATCTTTGATTTTGTCTTCATCAAGCAGTGAATAAATTTTGTACTTAGCTATTGGTACCTTAAAGAGGTTTTCACCAATGAAGTTGTCTTGATTGTCCTATAGTGACTTCAAGAAGGTTTCATGAATGAACATTATATTTTTAATTTGATTGTATTCTAATGCTTCTAAAAAAGTTTCACTAGGAGAATGTTCTTCTTCTACATGAATGTTGTCTTAGCCTCCTTACTCTTCTTCACCTGTTATGTCACCATAGATGTAGTTCAACAAAGTGTGATTCTATCTAGCCCAATCAACATTTGTGGGAGATGGAATGTCAATAATATGGCTATCCTGGTTGATGGTAATGGCATATGTAATGGTAATGGAATGGGTGTTGGTTATACAATCCTCATAGAAGATACTAGGAGAACTTATGTCAATGTTGAATTACTCATCCTCAAAAACTATAAAAGGATCACAAATATATTCAAATTGATCTATGAGGCATGAAAATATTATAATATCCACTAACATATTTTTCTTTTTAATTTGATTTTGAAGTGAGGGACTTTGAATCCAATGTTGCAACTGATGTTGATTTTATTTTTGATGCTAAATCTAATGTTAGTTCAAGAATAAAACCTGACTCTAATTTTGATTCTTCATCTGATGGGTACTCTATTACAATGATGTCTTATTGAATGTTTAGTTTTGGATAAGTAATGGCCTGTGATGACATAATGGGATCCATAAAGACTGGTTTGTAAAAGTGAGACTCTTCTAAGATGGGAAATAGGTCAACAGACAACTCCTTAGAGATTGGCTTGTCAATAGGAGGATCTTGAAAAACAAGCACATGGTCAAGGTAATTATTTTCCCAAAGGTGGTTATAATCATTAAGAAGTGACTCAATAAATATTGGCTTATCAAAGTGAGACTCCTTGATAATTGGTATTAGATCAACAGGTAATTTATCATAGGTTGAATTATCACAAATGATTGTTTCAACAAAAAAATATTGGATTAGTTGGTTCTCTTGGCCTTGGTTTCTAATGAGTTGTAAAATACTAGTTTTGAACATATCTTGGTCTTTTAATGATTGGATGGGTTGAGGTTTGGTTGGGATTGGTACTAGATGAGGAATGACTTGTAGTTGGATAATGGTAGGGCATTAGGGAACATGATTGATTCCATGAGCCAAAGGACAAAGTCTTGAGATGGTAACAATAGGGTGGTGTGGAGCATGACTTGTCACACAAGCCAAATGACTAGGTCATATAATGATGAAGGGGTATTGTGGAGCTTGATTGCTCATACAAACAAAAGGACTAGGTCTATGAATGGTAATGGTATTCCTTGGGTATTAAGGAGCTTGATGGATCATATAATCCAAAGGATGGTTATGGGTAGTCGATGATTGGATATCAAAGGAATGCCATGAAACTTGATTGCTTGCAAAATTAAAAGCATCCAAGTCTTCCTCATAAGCCATATCATCCTAGTCATGATTTAGATCATAAGCTAGTTCTTGATTATGTTTTATGTACTATTTTTTTAAAGAAGGTATGGATTCATATCCCAAACAACATTATCTATATTTAGGCCTTGAAAGTCCACTTCATAAGCCTATTCATACCAATCAAGGTCTCGAGTTGAATCGTAAGTTGATTTATGACTTTGTTCCCATGATTGATTAATATGAGGTAGATAAAAATATATCTCACAAAGCATATTAGCATCATTGGGGTCTTGAAAAAAGCCATAAAATTCATTTTATGTAGCCATTCTATCATAAGTTAGATTTTCCATGATTCCACCATAAGTTTAGTATGACATATCTGCATAAATAATTAAAACTCTGTAAATAGAAGGACTTAGAGTTCTACAAACTTTGAAAACTATGTCCAAAAGACAATGGTTCAAGCTTGGTATAACTTGGTCGAAGGGGTGGAGTTGTATCTCCAATATGGTCTAAAAGTGGATTTGTATCTCCAAAATGGTTTTTGTTAAGACTTAACATAAAATAACCTAACATCAAATGTCTAACTTCAAATGTCACACACTCAAAAGGTCAAGCATCTAAATAAAAACCATCATATCAAAGGTCTAGGTCAAACTATTCCAAAAAAGGTCTAAATAATGAAAACTCTAAAAATAAAAAGGACTTAGAGTTCTAAAAACTTTGAAAACTATGTCCAAAGGACAATGATTCAAGCTTGGTATAACTTGGTCGAAGGGGTGGAGCTATATCTCCAATATGGTCTAAAAGTGGAGTTGTATCTCCAAAATGGTTTGTGATAAGACTTAACATAAAATAACCTAACATCAAATGTCTAACTTCAAATGTCACACACTCAAAAGGTCAAGTGTCTGAATAAAAACCAGCATATAAAAGGTCTAGGTCAAACTATTTCAAATAAGGTCTAAACTAGGAAAGGGAAAAGTTGAGTTGTTATGCCTTTTGTCCAAACATGAAGTCAAAATCTAGGCTCAAACAAACATGAATGTGCTAGGAATTTTAGCCAAATAATTTCAGAAGCTAGACTTGAAACAAAGGATAATGTGATTTAATTAAATCTAACAAGTTTGGAAATAATTTTGACATAGACCCGACACACAAAATCAAACATAAACATGATCAATTGGCATAAGGCATAAAACAAAAGGCTCTTTGAAAAATGATGTGTTCTCCCAAATAAAGGCACAAATAATGATAAGGAGAGGCATTAAATAAGCAAACCATTAATAGTTTTCAATTTTGGGTAATCAATTTACCAAAGTTATGCAACCCAAAAGAGAAAGATCTCTGTATCATCCCCATGAATTGAGGCTTAAACAAAAATCAATAAATGTTTGGATCCAAAATTAATATGGCTAATTAAAAATTAGGATTTGACTTAAATAGGATAGATAAGATTGGATAGCATGATGACACAAGATAAAGGTCTAAATGGTATATACAAAATGGTTTGAAATAAATGGTTTTGATAAAATGTTAAAAAAGTCTTAAAACAAATTGAGTAGCCTAACAGTGTAAGTATGCTCAAATTATATGGTCAATGTTATGCTTCAAAGACCAAAAAGGCTCAAAAATGTTTTGACATGATTTGGGTATCATAGCACTACCCTTTGCAACTCAAATACATTTTTTTGACATGGCTTACGAATAAACAAACAAGTTTTAGTCTCAAATTATACTAAGAAAATAATGACCAAAATACACTAAGTATAATCATCCAAATCTTATCAAGGGTATGACAAAATGGGGTTTAATAAACTATCAAGTTTCAACATTCTAGGGGAATCAATTACATAATGACTTTCATGTCAAATGATGCAAATGACAAGTATAAAAATTGGGTGACTACAACATTGGCTAGTTATAGAAAGGTCTAGTCCTTTTTACAACCACTATATCCTATTATTTTCTTAGTGTAGTGCGATGTCCAAATGGATATACATCCCATGTGCAACTCCAAAGGAGATAAATGAAGTCAATGTTAGGAGATGAAACCTTAGGTCAAATCTTCCCTAAAGAACTCATAGGAGGTAATGACATCCCCCTCACAAGCCAAGATGCATAACAATAAAGAAAGCATGAAAATAGAAAGACTTTAGGGTCATTTTGAAGATCACCGAAACTTTGATGAGTTTTTGGGGAGTGCTTTAGATGAAATTATTTCTAATCCTTGGACTAGGCTATTTGAAATAGGAATGTCACTTTTGATTCTAAGGGTTCCCTATAGGGGAAAAATGAAAGAGCATACATACAACATTCCTTTTTTTTCCAAACAAAATTTTGATTAAACAACTATTGCAAACAAAAATTGACAAGTGTGTTCAATTTTAAACCCAAAATGAAATATTTGGTGGTATTCATTTGACCTCTTGGTCTTAGTTGTAAACTTTGAAAACATTCACCAAATCATATAAATTCATTGTTAAACACCCAAAAACAAGGTTCCTAATTGATTTTTAAGCATGTAAAGGTGATTTAAACATGTTTTGAGCAAATATCCCACTTGGTCCTATAGTAAAATTGTTAGAATGTCCTTTAGCTTTGAATCTCTTTTTAGTTTTAAACAATAAAATTTGAAAACATAGCTCTCAAGTCTATGCTTTTAGAAAAACACAGTGATCGATGTTAGTTATTACCACCAACATTGGTTACTCTGTTAACCAAGATCTAACTGATGTTAGTTCTACTAACCAATGTCAGCTAATTTAGTAACCAATGTCGATATTTCTTATCGACATCGATTACTATGTAAAACTATGGTAACCAAAAATGGAAAAATAAAGTTATAAAATCAATTTGCAAGAGTTTTAAAGGCTCAAATAGATATTTTAGAGTTGCAAAAGGATCTCCTTCAGGCATAAGATGCATCTAGTCCCATCAGGTGTACCATTATGTGATCTAGGAATTTGATTCAAGAGAGGATAGTTAGTATGGTGTTAGTTCCAAAATGAAAACAAGATGAAACAAACACACTAATAACATAACATATCTAGGCTTAGACACTAGGGAGATCTTAGTTAACAAAGATAAATGACAAACACAACTAAAAATCAAGGAATGAAAACACAAGAATTTCTTCACCTTCCTTAGATGCTCCAAATGTCTTTGTAGTGGTGGATTTCTTGACTTGTGATCATTTAGGGATACCCTGGCCAAAATTGGCACTTGAATATGTCATTTTAACATTGTTTAGCATGTTTTAGTATTTTTTGGCCAAATTGTGCATTTTGGGTGGAAATTAGCCAAAAGCCTAATTAGAGGTTATCGGTGACCTGATTTAGGTGTCTACTAAAAGCCTTAGATAGTAAAAAATGAGAGAATGCCAAGATCTTATACCTCACCAAAATACTCCTACAAACTAGCCACAATAAATTGAATTGGTCATTCTATCTCCCTTTATTGCTTCCTTGGTCATAGGATATTTCTTGGTCCATAATTTTTCACTTAATGGTAAGATAAATCTCTCCATTACTCCTAAATTAGTAGCATACACTTTGATTATGAGGTATGAACCTATTTTTGACATTTATGAACCTATTTCTGACATTTATTTGTAATGTAATGGGTCTTCCATGAAGGTATTTTGCATTGGTAGAGATCTTCAACTCACTTTCCATGCCTACTCTAAACTTTCAATTGTGCAAGACCTTGTTGTGGCATATTTGTTACCTCAATTTGCCTTGTTTTTAGGTAATGAATTCATGACTAAGGTTAGGGGTTATTTATTAAAAGACTTGTATCATATGGTGTGTAAGCTTGAACATGGTGTGGAAGTGAAAATCAAGTTTGATCCACTCTCTAGGTTCCACGTTCAGCCTCTTACCCCAACCACCCAAAAGGTAGATTGACTTCACCTTCCTTCTCCAAATCAATCCACTCATGCTCAATATCTTATACCTATCAAAGAACTTGAGATGATACCAACATGGAAACTTTCATGGGCCATGGATCCAAATTTCATTATGCCCACCCTTGATGAGGAGGATATAAAGGGAAAAGAGGGAGTAAAATATGTTATTGGTCCTTCAGCTAATGTTACTCAAACCCCTGTTCCCCATTTTCACATCTCTTCTCAATATCAAGAGATTTCCAAAAGATCATTCAAGATCCCTAGTTAGAAAGATACCCTTGACATCATCAAAAAACCTTATGTAATCTAATACCCACCCATCCTCTCCCCTCTTGAAAAGAAATCAATCACACCAAAATCAGAATTGGAACATTAAAGTATAATGGATAAACTATCCCAGTTGGTATAAGAAGGGTCAGTCATTCAAGAGATTTATAGTGATGTAGTTGTAGCTAAGTATCAAGAGCACCTTCAAGAGGACACTTATAGTGTCTATGAACAAGATATTTATATTAGGAACCCTATTCACTCCAAGAGATTATAAGGTAATCATTAATAATAATTAAGTGATAAAGGGTAGCTATAATGTCTTAATGATGCATATGAGGCAAGTGAAACACAAATTGATATTTTCTTAGGAGATTAATTAGATGGTGTAATTAAAAATAATTATATTTATATTGGGGTTAAGAGTCAATGGGATGATCAATGGAAGCACTTGTGTATGTAATTATTAGGTGAGATTTAGCAACTTAGTGTGGTAAATTTGAGTAATGAAGTTGAACAACAAGATAATGTTTTAGATCAAGAAATCAGTGCAACTTTAGAGATACCAACTCAAGAATATATTCTACTTGAATGTTCTGATGATTTATCACCCCTCTCTATTGATGAAGAGGATGATAAAACATCAATTTATGAAGATCCTTATGATGACCTTGTCAAAGAGAAAGAGGTGGGTAATTAACCTAATGTCTTGTAGGAAGATGATATAAGTAGAAAAGGATCTTATGGTTTATATAATGACAAAGATGAGATGTCATTTTGGGAAGACTTAGAAGATTTTTTCTTGAACCTAGATTCCTCACCATTACATTAGCTAAGGCTCAAAGGGAAAGAGCATCAAGGATGTTGTGATAGTTGGACACTTAAGGTATAAGAAACAAAACTAGCTGCAACCCTTTAGTAAAGAGGAGATGAAGTTATTGATGCAATAAAAAAAGAGTTTGGGAAGAATATGATTGGGTCTTGGATCCATATCTTCAATCCCTACACTTGAGAATGGAGATATGAGGCCCAATTGCATCATTAAAAAGATGTGAGCATCCATTTTCTCTTATCTATAAGAAAATGCCATCAAGGAGAAGTAGTCATGTTTAAAATATCCATGATGAATGAAATAAATTTCCATTTAACCCTAAAGGGAAGATTGTTAATTTAGGTTTGTTGTTCTAGGTTTGTCTTGTTTCAATAAGTGAGTATCACATACAACAAATTTTGCTCCCCTTTTCATTATTGTTATGTAGGTTAGTGATCCTTGTGTTATTAGTTTAGGTTCCCCTTCTATTATTTTTCTCCTTTTGGTATTTATTTTGTTTCAAGAGGTTAGAACAAGATTGGAACATGGTCTAGGTTCTTTAAGTATAGCAGGCATGATTCTATGTGAGTTGCCAAAAATGTTGGCTATGTTGGCCCACATATAAAGCTTATTTCTAGATAGACCAAGTTGTTAATGGATGAGTAGATTGACAAGCTTTTAAATGGAAGTAGTCCATGATCTCAAATTGATCACAAGGATTTTAAGACACTTTGGTTTCACTTAATGTGTAAATTTTCATTTGTTGAGGATAAGACAAGATTTTCATAACCGCTATGGGATGCCAAGAATGCTTGGAATGGATTATAAGTACATGGGATCCATTTGGTTCTTCATTGTGTTCATTGAGACACTTTGGCTTAGTAATAGAAATTATGAGTATGCACTTTGTTGACATCATCATTGCCACATGTAGATGAGTAAGAGGGAATTGGTCATATTAGTTTGTTCATATTTGTGCCTAAATCCTATGCACTAAGTTCTAGGTCCTCCACCAAAGTATAAATGGAGTTATGCATGTGCAAATTTAGCTCCTTTGTCAAAATTTTCTAAGTTTTCCATACTTATCCAAATGAGATTGATCATTACTAGGACATCTTGTAGGATAAGATATAGATAAAAAAAACTTGTGTGTTTAATGTCTTTGCTCAAAAACCTCTTCTTACCATTGGATCAAGTGGGTTCATCCCTCTTAACATAAAAAACATCTCTTGAAAGTTAGGTCCCTTTATGACATTCACTCTTCAAGATCCAAGCCTTTAAAGTTTGTCAAAAAACATAAGAAGTTCATGTTAACATCAAGTTAAAGCCACTACGAAAAACCTTTGGAGTCTAAATTTGATGGTTTATGGGACATTAAGTACACCCTCATAGACATCAAATGATAGTCGCATGAATGTTAAGTTTAAAATAGAGTAAAGGGAATCCTATTGGGCTTAGATCTGATAATTACGTAAACATCAAGGATGGTCACACAAAAATCATTTGATGGGAGTGAGTATGTCAATTTTAAGATCATAATATAGCCATTATATTTGAAAAAATGGCTCTCAGTTAATATAATGGTCTACATTTGATCATACACTCAAATCTAATAGAGAGCAGAGGTCAAAGAGTTAATGAATCTAAAGAGTGAATGTGGGTATGATAAGTGTCAAGGACATTTTTAACTAGTAGAGGATTTATGGTTCTTGGGAATTTGTACTAATCAAAATCAATGAAGCAAAATGAGTCAATGTGTCAATGAGTTGAGTTAGATTTTGACAACCAATTAGAGCAAAAACAAGCCCAAGTTTCTCGATGGAGGTTGAGAGGCTATTTTTAACCATAGATAATATGTTTTTTTATGGTCATCTTGATGCCATTAAATTTGGTTCAAACACCATGGAGTGATCAATATGATGTAATCAACCATGGATATTATAAAGGGACCACCCATGTAGCTAAATATAGACCTATAACTCATGGTTTTATGCCATAAAAGGATCTTACTCTAATTACATTCACCATTTCTAGATGAAAGGAGATATATTTTAAAATGGTGCCAAGAAGGCAAGCAAGTGAACCCCAAGAAATCCTTCCCAAAATCAACTACATCAAAGTGACCTCTCTCTCCATTATGCACAATATGATAACCAATTAAAAGTAGTTTACAACAAGACATGATTATAAATGATGGATTTAAGTGTTGTAATTCCATTTATACCTATACCCAAATAAAAATACCTATACCCAAATAAAAATAACTTGATCCTACTATTGTAGCCACCATGGAGAATCATTGAGATGATATTGTAATGATACAATGGACAGGAGTGACCTAGACCAATTAGGAAGCATTTGAGTGAGCTTGATTTATGGAGGCTATTTTAAAAAAAAATTAAAAGGATTTGAAATCATTTGATTCTCTTTTATAATGCCAAAATTCCATCTCACTTACTTATTACATTTTATAAGTATAGCCTTCGAGCTATTATTTTGATCCCTCTCTTGGGCATGACTAGAATCTACCAAGATTGAGTCTTGTAACCTCTTGAGATAAATAAGATGACTATTTTAAGATTTAATTATATGATCCTAGTGTGTTCATGTCATTTTTATTTTTATAAATGGTAGATCCTTCTCCCTTGCCAGGTCTTGATCTCACCTAGGTAGTATACTATCTGGTTATGTAGGTTATGTTTAGTGTTTGATGTCATTTGATTGAAGCCACTAGTGGACATATTGATTGTATTAGTGCCTTAAACTAGGACTCACCATAATTTCCCTTAGGTTTTCTCACTTTATGAACCTTTACATGAAATTTTGATGCATGGTAGGCATTTAGAGTCATAGATCTCATTATTTATTTCTATCTCACTAGTGTTTTAAAGGCTCAAGTATGAGTGGATGGACAATATTCATGGTGCATCACCACCATTTATAATAGGTTTTACCTTATGAAAATATCTTAACTCTTTTCATCCCATCTAATTTTAGGCTTTAAAAGCAAAGGTCCAAATTATAAAATCTGAGGAGCTAACCTCATAAAAAATCCTAAAGGTCTAGTCTAGTTATTAGCATCCCATAAACTTAGACCATTCCCATATTAGTCTAGGTATGGGTCAGACTTGAATGAATATAACACTTATTATGGTACTATATAGATAGCTAACGGTTCTGGCATGCCTGGTGGGACTGATTTCAAGTGTCTTAAAGCATACTCTGAAGACATTATAGGGCATTTGGAAGCTGAAAACATCAAAAACATCATCTAAAACACATTAAAATTAGAGTAAATCATCTTTTGGAGGTTATAAATCAACCTCACGTTTATAAATATGAGTGGTTTCATGGTTGTAGAGGTAAGGAGGCTTTGTCATGATTTTGTTTCAATTCACATATTATATAAGGAGCCATGGCATCCTATGAGGAGGGTTTCTGCTCTCCACCCCCATATCCACCTTACTATAGCCTAGATAACCCATATAATCAACATCCTCCATATTACCAAGACCATCCACCCTATTTTTAACCTCCTCATCCTCATGACTAGTCTTATTATCAATCTTCTACCCCTTATAATCTGCCTACACCAAACACTAATTACTTGCATTTATAAATTGAGAGATTAAGAAAAGAAAGAGATAAGATGTAGGAAATCCTTAGATAGAAAAAAGGGGAGAATTTCAAGCTCTTATCCCTCACCAAAATACTCATACAAACTATCCATAGTCAACTGAATTGGTCACTGCATCTCCCTTTATTGGCTCCTTGGTCATAAGAGATTTCTTGGTCCATAATTGTTCACTTAATGATAAGATAAATCACTCTATTATTCCTAAACTAGTAAAAGATACTTTTAATCTAAGGTATTAACCTATTTATAACTTGTATTTACAATGGAATGGGTCTTACAAGATGGTATTTGGCATTGTTAGAGATTTTTGACTCACTTTCCACGCCTACTCAAAACTTTCAGTTATGTAGGACCTTATTGTAGTAAATTTGTTACCTCATTTTAACTTATTTAAGTTTAATAACTTCATGAATAAGGTTGGGGGGTATTTTTTCAAAGAATTATCTCATATGGTGTGCAAGCTTGATAATGGTCTAGAAGTGAAAATCAAGTCTAAGCCACTCTCTAGGTTCCATATTTAACCTCTTACCCCACCACCTAGAAGGTAGATTGCCTTCACCTTCCTTATCCAAAGTAATCTACTCATGATTAATACCATATACTTGACAAATAACCTAAGGTGATATCAACATGGAATTGGTCATGGGCCATAAATCCTAATTTTATCATGCCTAACCTTGATAAGGAGGATAAAAGGGAAAAGGTGTAAAATCTATTATTGGTCCTTCATCTATTTTTATTCAAACACCTAATCCCCATTCTCACATCAATCCTCAATCCTAAGAGCTTTCCAAAAGATAATTCAAGATGCCTAGTTGGAAAGATACCCTTGCTAACATCAAATAATCTGATGTTATCTATTTCCCACCCACCCTCTCTCTTCTTGTAAAGAAATTAGGCACACAAAAACTAGCATTGGAACATTTATGTGTATTGGGAAAACTATCCAAGTTGGTAGAGGAAGGGTTAGTCATTCAAGATATTTATAATGATGTTGTTGCATTTAAGTGTCCATATCACATTGGAGAGGACACTTCTAGTGTCTATGAAGAAGAGATTTAGATTGGGACCCCCATGCACTCCAATAGATTAGAAGGTAATCATGAGTAGGAATTGAGTGATAAAGGGCAACTGTAATGTCCAAATGATGTAGTTGAGGCAAGTGAAACATAAGTTGATCTTTTCCTAGGATATCAATTAGATGGTAGTGTTAATAATAATGCTATTGATATTAGGGTCAAGAATCCATTATATGATCAATGGTAGCACTTGTTTCTATAATTATTGGGTGTGATTGAACAACTAAGTATCATAAATTTGAGCAATGAAGTTGAACAATAGGCTAACATTTCAGATAAATAAAGCAGTAGAACTTTAGAGCTACTAGCACAAGAATAGCTTCTACATGAATGGACTAATGATTTATTACCCCTTTTTATTGATGAAGAGGATGAATAGACCTCAATTGATCAAGAGCCTTGTGATGACCTTGTCCAAGAGAAAGAGGTGGGTAATCAACCTAATGTCTTTTAGGAAGATCATAAAAGTAGAAAAGGATCTTGATGTCATTTTGGGTAGACTTAGAGTACTTCTATGTGAACTTAGATACCTCACCATTATGACAGCTAAGTCCCAAAGGGAAAGAACTCATCAATGATGATGTGATATTTGGTCACTTGAAGTCCAAGAAACAAAATTATTTGAATCCCTTTAATGAAGAGGACATGAAGTTATTAATATAATAAAAAGAGTTTGGGAAGAAGATGATTGTGTTTGGATCTTTATTTTCAATCCCTACACTTGAGAATGGAGATAGGAGGTCTAATTGCATCATAAAGAAGATGTGAGCATCCATTTTATAATATTTTTAAGAAGATGACATCAGTGAGTAACAATTATGTTTCAAAGATCCATGTTGCATCAAATAAAATCCCATTTGACCCTGAAGGAAAGCTTGTTACTTCAGGTTAGTTATTCTAGGTTTGTATTGTATCTATAAGTGAGTATCACATGCAATAGTTTTGACTCCCCTTTTCATTATTATTTTGTAGGCTAGTGATCCTTGTGTTGGTCTTTTAGGTTCCCATTCTATTTTGTTTTTATCCTTTTGGTATTTATTTTGTTTCAAGAGGTTAGAACAAGATTAACACATGGTCTAGGTTCTCCAAGCATAGTAGTCCTACTTTCATGTGAGTCACTAGAAATGTTAGCCATTTTGGCCCACATACAAAGCTTATTTATAGATAGACCATGTTATTAATGGATGAGTAGATTGAAAAGGTTATGAATGGAAGAAGTAGTCCAGGATTTCAAATTGCTCATACAAATTTTAAGATACTTTGGGTTCACTTAAATTGTGAATTATAATTTGCTGAGGATATGACCAGATTTACATATCCCCCAATGGGATGATAATAATGCTTGGAATGGATTAGAAATGCATGGGACCCATTTGTTTCTTAATTGTGTTCATTGAGATATTAGGGCCTAGTAACAAAAATTCTAAGCAAGGACTTTATTGACATCACCATTACCATGTGTAGAGGATTCAGATAGAATGGGTCATATGGATTTGTTCACATTTTTTCCTAAATCATATACACCAAGTTCTAGGTCCTCCAATGAAGCACAAATGGAGTTATGCATGTGTAATCTTTTCTCATGAATGAGATTTTTCTAAGTTTTCCATAATTAGCCAAATGAGCTCAATCATCACTAGGATGTCCTGAAGGAGTATATATGGACCAACCAACTTATGCACTTAATATATTTTCTCAAATATCTCTTAGGATTAGTGTATCAAGTGGGTTCATCCATCTTAGCATCAAGAATATATTGTACAAGTTTGGTGCCTCTATGAAATTCATGCTTCAAGATCTAGGCCTTCAAATTTGGTCAAAATTTATAAGATGTTCGCACTAATATCAAGTTGAAACCACTATAAAAAAACCTTTGGAGTCTAAATTTGATGGTCTAAAATACATCAAGTACATTTTCATGGAAATCAAATGATAGTTGCATAGACATCAAATTTAAAATAGAGAAAAGGAAATCTTATTGAGCTTAAATTTGATGGTAATGTGAATTTTAATGATAGTCATGTGAAATTCATTTGATGGCATCGAGGAAATTAATTTTAAGATCATGAAATAGCTATTGGATTTCAAATATTAGGTCCCATTTGATCTGATGGTCCATATCTAATCATACACTTAGATCTAAAATTGAGCAAGGGTCAAAGGGTTAGTAAATCTTAAGAGTGAATATAGGCACGAGAATTTTTAATGATGCATTAAAATGGTATAGTATCGATGGTTCTTGGGCATTCATATCCATAAAAATCAATAGAGTGAGATGAGTAAATGTGTCAATGAGCTGAGTTGGATTTTGATAACCAATTAAAACAAACACAAGCCTAGGTTTCTCAATGGAGGTTGAGAGGTTATTTTTGACTATGAACAATAGGGTTTTATAGGGTCATACCAATGCCATTAAAGATATTTAAAACACTATCGAGAGGTCAATATAATACATTCAATCATGGAGATCATAAAGGGATCACCTATGTGGCTAAATATGGACCTCTGGCTCATGGGTTTACATCATTTTGGATCTTACTCTGACTATGTTCACCATTTCTAGATAGAAGGAGATAACTTTTCAAAGGGTGTCATGAAAGCAAGCAAGTGGACTCAAATAGATTATCCATAAGATCAACTACATGAATGTGACCTTTCTCTCCACTATGCATGCCATGATAACTAGTTAAAAATAATTTACAATAATTAAGGATTCTAAATGATGGATCTAAGTGTTGTAACTACAATGATACATAGGCATAGCTAGAAACAACTTAATTCTACCATTTAACCTACATTGAGAATCAATGAGAGGATATTGTAATCACATAATGGATTGGAGTGACATGGATCAATCAAGAAGGGTTTGAGTGATCTTGATTTATGAAGGTTTTTGTAATGTCTTTGTTGGGAGATAAACCGAAAGCACACAATTTGATTACTAAACCAAGCAACTTAATATGCGAAAATTAACCAGATTCACCAAGTAACTAGAATTCAGAATAACACATGATATGAGAGACAATACACAACTTGTATTAACACTTTATACAGAAAAGAATACAATAAAGAAGATGCCACTTCTTCTCCACCACCTTACAGAGGTTTCCCACACCTCAAGTGAACAGTAATTCTTCTCCCCAAAGCTCTCCCTCTCACAGGTCCCAACACCCAACTCAAATACAGAGTTGGTGTTCACCTCCCGTGCTCCACGCACAACACAAGTGCTCCACGCACTCCACAAGCACTCCACGTGCTCCACAAGTACTCAAGGTACTTCAAGTAGATCTCCCATGAATCTGCAACAACCTGCAATTCAACAGACCATACTTATGGAAGGAACTCCCTTGCCTTCCTCTTGCTCTATCCGAGTACACACCTGTACTCCAAGTAGATCCTGCCTGATACTGCTCCCTGTTGTGTTGCTGTCTATATGACCTTGCACACCTGCAAATCAAACAACGGTTCTACTCACCTGTGAACCTCGACCTTGCACACACATACACCTGCAGATCAACGATCTTACTTACCATGTAGATCTCCTATATAGGCCATGCAACTGTGACCAAGATCCTACACTCTTGAAGAACCCAACTGGCTCTCCAATCTAGCACCAACACACCTGGTACTGAGGCACTAGGAGGAACGCACCATTGCTCTACCTCACACACAGAAGGAGCTTATAATTATGCTCTCTTACTCCCTAGCACACTTTTCCAATACAACCATGAGTCTATTATATAGATCTCATCCAAACAGTAATTAGACATCTAATTACAATAATTAGATCCGCAGCTATGAGTCTAAAATTAGCACTCATCATGCAAACACTTGGTTCGTTAGCTAACTGCCCGTAATTAGCTCGCAGTCGAACCACACAGGCGACCGACGTCGGTCCCTATCTACCTGGAGGTGACCGACGTCGGCCGATATATGACCGATGTCGGTTGCTTCTCTATGCTCTCCCACCGACGTCAGCTGATCAGACCGACCCCAACTTCTCTGCAACTCAGCAACCTTCAGCAACCTCCTCTCCTGTTTGCATCAGTGAAGCTTTTAGCTCCATAATCCTAACAATCTCCCACTTAGAGATAAATAGCTGCACTGTACCTATACTTGTACTCCATCTAATTTGTTTCCTAGTTTTTATTCCTCTTCAAGCTCCCACTTGAAGACAACCCACCACACATCCCGTGGTGTACCACCTGTCATCCGAGTACCCTGCCACATCCGAACCTACAACACCTGTAGTGAAGTCCTGACCCTGCATAGCAACACCTGCTGCCGGTCCCTCTCAGAAAACCTGAGAACCCACTTCCCCGAATTGGCTCCTAACTCTGACAGCTCCCACTGCATGGGAATACTCAGGTCTATACCAGACCTCATGTGATTTTAGACACTATACCTGTCCAGCCCTTAGTGTGCTCCGGCTCTGCATCCTGAACCTCGCCAACACCTGATTCACATCAACTCCCACTCGAGACAAAATCAACCTGTGATCTCCATGCCTCCCATGTCAAAGAATTCCGCTGCTCCAAACTCCTCATGACATGCCACTGAACTAATCTTACCCTTAGCTCAGCAAAACCCTGTATGTACACCCCTGCTAGCTAGCATACTATCCACATATAGCAACAGAATGATGTCACGACTCATCATCCCCCTGGTAAGACAAAACCACAGTAGTTACCCTGACATTGACTGAAGCCATGCTCCGTCCTCCACCTGTCAAAACCTGTACCACTGTCCTGCAGCTCCACAAGACCATATAACCTGGTCTTTCATCTCACGTATCCGTTCTCTCTATTCTTCTACTGAGGTATCCATTTGTCTTTGTGCTTTCATACCTGCTGGCAACTCTACCAAAACACACCTGTCTGGTTCTCCTCCAAGGAATCACATCCTCATCCATGCCAAGCTCACACCTGTTTCCTGGATCCTTCCTGCTCTACAATCAGCAACATGTATAAAGAAGAGGAACAACGAATTTGAGGGCCTACTTACGCCTTCAGTCCTCCGTATGGGTGTTTGAGACTCCTTGACAACATGCTGTCCACCCAAAATTCGTTACAGTGACCGACCTCGGTCACTCCACAGTCTGCATCTGACCGACGTCGGTTCCATGTGTCTGTACCTGACTACCAACCTGCCAGCGCTGGTGTCCCTGCTGCCGACATCGGTCCTCCTAACCGACATCAGTCTTACATACTGCCGACGTCGGTCTTCTGACCGACGTCGGTCTTATCCTGCCCGACATCGTCGGCTTTGGTCTGCACATGACCGACATCGGCACCTGTCTGTTCACCTGTGAGTGATGACTTTTTACCCGCGAGCTTTTTTGAATCAAAACCCATGTCCAAACTGCCCTGCTCAGAAGTATCCAGCCACATCCACTGGGTTCTGTCTGCCATCTCCTCCATAAACACCAAGGCTTTCCAGTTCTTAAGCCTGTCAAATATATCTGTCTTCCGCTTAAGAACATGCATCTCCTTCCTGCTCATGTGACCAAGCCTACGAAGCCACGTCTCCGCAACAAAAGAAGAATCAGTAATATAAACAAGTAGATAAAGGATACCTGTTTTCTTACCACCAGCTAATTCAAGTGCATCCACTGTGAGAGTTCTTGTGCATCTCTCATCACCCAATCTTTCTGAAGAAATTAGCCATATCTCCAAATCTGGGACCTGCATGACCTTCATCAACACCTGTGTGTTGGCCGCCTGCAATTTCAGCTTCACTTCCCCTTTGCCAATTCTTTGGCAAGGCTCACCAGCTCCTCTACCTGGAACTGCATGGAAAGAGGCAACCGAATCTTTTATCCAAGATTCAACTTTATCCAAGAAACCTCCAAGGACATCCTGTGCAATAACACCTGCAACATCTGCTTCTTCAGTTTCTTCATGCTGATTTGCTACCAACCAACAATAATCTTTTACCTGCTCTTTCTTTCCATAGGACCGTGAGTAACCATCTATGCTTTTCAACTCCTCCATTCTTAGCTTACTTTGATCTACTGTTGCTCTACTCCCACTCGATCAGAAACCCCTGAGAGTGCCCTGTAACCAAACACAAAACCTGCTTCCTCCAACCTTAGCTCTGATACCACTTGTTGGGAGATAAACCGGAAGCACACAATTTGATTACTAAACCAAGCAACTTAATATGCAAAAATTAACCAGATTCACCAAGTAACTAGAATTCAGAATAACACATGATATGAGAGACAATACACAACTTGTATTAACACTTTATACAGAAAAGAATACAATAAAGAAGATGCCACTTCTTCTCCACCACCTTACAGAGGTTTCCCACACCTCAAGTGAACAATAATTCTTCTCCACAAAGCTCTCCCTCTCACAGGTCCCAACACCCAACTCAAATACAGAGTTGGTGTTCACCTCCCGTTCTCCACGCACAACACAAGTGCTCCACGCACTCCACAAGCACTCCACGTGCTCCACAAGTACTCAAGGTACTTCAAGTAGATCTCCCATGAATCTGCAACAACCTGCAATTCAACAGACCATACTTATGGAAGGAACTCCCTTGCCTTCCTCTTGCTCTATTCGAGTACACACCTGTACTCCAAGTAGATCCTGCCTGATACTGCTCCCTGTTGTGTTGCTGTCTATATGACCTTGCACACCTGCAAATCAAACAACGGTTCTGCTCACATGTGAACCTTGACCTTGCACACACATACACCTGTAGATCAATGATCTTACTTACCATGTAGATCTCCTATATAGGCCATGCAACTGTGACCAAGATCCTACACTCTTGAAGAACCCAGCTGGCTCTCCAATCCAGCACCAACACACCTGGTACTGAGGCACTAGGAGGAATGCACCATTGCTCTACCTCACACACAGAAGGAGCTTATAATTATGCTCTCTTACTCCCTAGCACACTTTTCCAATACAACCATGAGTCTATTATATAGATCTCATCCAAACAGTAATTAGACATCTAATTACAATAATTAGATCCGCAGCTATGAGTCTAAAATTAGCACTCATCATGCAAACACTTGGTTCGTTAGCTAACTGCCCGTAATTAGCTCGCAGTCGAACCACACAGGCGACCGACGTCGGCCGATATATGACCGACGTCGGTTGCTTCTCTATGCTCTCCCACCGACGTCAGCTGATCAGACCGACCCCAACTTCTCTGCAACTCAGCAACCTTCAGCAACCTCCTCTCCTGTTTGCATCAGTGAAGCTTTTAGCTCCACAATCCTAACAGTCTTTTCATAAGGATTTGAAATCATTTGATTCTATTTTAGAGGTCCAAAATTCTCTATCTCTTGTTTCTTACCTTCTATAAATATAGCCTTCGAGCTACTATTTTGATCCCTCTCTTGGGCATGCATAGACTCTTCTAATATTGAGCCTTGTAACCTCTTGAGATAAATAAGATGACTATTTTTTGATTTCATGATATTAGCCTAGTTTTTTTCATGTCAATTTGATTTGTATAAGTGATAGAGCCTTCTCCCTTGCCAAGTCTTGATCTCACTTAGGTAGTATACTATATGGTTATGCAAGTTATGTTTAGTGTTTGATGTCAGTTAACTAAAGCCAATAGTAGACATATTGATTAGATTAGTGCCTTGAAATAGGCCTCTTCATCACCTCCCTTAGGTTTTTATCACTTGATAAACCTCTACATGAAATGTTGATGTATGGTAGGCATTTGGAGTCATAGATCATGTTATTTGTTTTTGTCTCACTAGTGTTTTAGAGGCTCAAGTATGAGTAGATGGAGAATCTTCATGGTGAATAACCACCCTTTAGAATAGGTTTTACCTTATGAAAATATCATAACTCATTTCATTCTAACTAGTTTTAGTATTTAGAAGTAGAGGTCCAAATTATAAAATCTAAGGAGCCAGCCTCATAAAAAATCCTAGAGGTCTGGTGTAGTTATAGGCATCTCATAAACTTAGACCATTCCCATGTTAGGTCAGGTATGAGTCAGACTTGAACGAATCTCACCCCTATTAGGGTGCTATATAGATAAATAAAAAGAAGGATGGTAATTGTTAATTATTTATTTTAGCCTTATGATTGTTCTTATATTTGATTATTTTACCCATTTGGTTACATAATTGATCTAAATAAGATACACTATACATGTAGAAAAACATGAAGAAAGTACCTTCATGACTTGTGTTAATTGATGATGTTCATTAAATATGTCAAATTAATGTGTATTAATATGGAATAATCATAAATTAGGTCTAAAAAAAACCCCTAATGTTGAAACATAAAAACGTAAAAGGATGAACCCCTAATGAATATATAGATTTTAAGGTGATTATATATATATATATATATATATATATATATATATATAATGTATGTAAACAAAAAATTAGATCTAAAACCTTATAAAAAATATTTTTAAAACTTTTTTGTTTTATATAAATTAGAAATAAAATTTGAAACCATAGGGGAAATTTTTTGAATCCTTAGAAGGATGAAACACTAAAGGAAACCTCAGGTTTGTAATGGTTAAATATGTATATAGGTTCACCAATATGTTTTACCCTAACTTAGATTGATACAATCAAGATTAAACCCTAATAGCATAGAAACATCTATAATAATTTAGATTCATAGATATGGAATACAAGTATAATTTTAAATGAAAAATATTAAAAATGATTTCAATGATTTGACAAGTACTAAGATTTCAAGTTGACTATTTATTTTTTATTCTATTCTAGAAGTGGAAATCAAAATAAAGTAGGTATATGACCTGTCTTGTTGAAGAATTATAGTTTTGTCTATGTAGGGTTAGTTTTGTTGATCTAGGTCAATATCATCAATCGATACTAACCCATGTTAGTCATTAATGACCTATGTACATAAATGTGGGATTGTGACTATATAATCACCTTACTATATATTTGTATGATCTATATGTCAAACCCTATTAATGTGCCAAACTCTATAAATTTGCCTTGTTTTTCTTAAAACCCTAGGTGTTCTTATAAGCTATAAAGACCTCAAAAAATAGGGAAATTTTAATGGGGTGGACTAACCCAAATCACCTCTAATTTAATATTGATATCTACATATGAATTTGATACTTAGAAGATGGAAATCAAGATACACATAGTTCTCTTAACTAGTATGATTGTGAAATTTATCATCCTTTGCTATATGTATGTAGCTAATTATTTCATTTTGATAATTTATAATGATTTATTTGAGCTATATTTGTAATGATTCATATTTCAATTATCACTATTCATAGTGATATATTTTAATTTTTAGAAGAATAAGGTATATTTTATCAATGTGCAATTGTGTATTTATGTATATTATATAAGAGTCATGTCCCTTTTGAATTAGACTTAATTTTTTATATGAGTCTTATTGGGTAATTTACCACACCACCAATATGATATTAAAATGGATGAACCCTAAGGAGAGGATTTGTTTTATAAAATAGTCATTTATAGGAGAGGTATGGTTAAGACTAGATCAAGAGAGTATCGAGTGACAATAATGACCAAAATTTATGAAACCAATGAACTAAATTGAGGGTTTGTATATGTCTATGTATGATATTTAACATGTTTTAGATAGATATTGAGGTCTATATATGTGTGTAATAACAAAATAAAAGGGTTGATTCATATGATAACATGTAAGTTTGATAAAATGATGAATTAAGACCTCTATGTACACTCAACAAGCATCATAAATGTGTGTCAAACTTATAATTTTCATGAAATGAAGACCATTTTTATTATTTACACAAATATATCATCATTATTTCCCATTATTCAAATACTTTGGCCTCATTTTTATACCATATTTTATCTTATATATTCCATTAATTAAATTATCATTCTCCATTTTGTAACTACTTTATGTACTTTACAAATGAGACTGTATCACAACTAACCTACTTCTCAACTAGTAACTATTGGTTAAATTAGCTACCATATATTAATTTACCTATGAAATAGGTATGTTGAGATTCTTACAATGATTTATAGGTTTTGTCATTATAGTTTTAGAGTTCATGCACCTAGTATAACTATGAAATAATGTCTTATTGATGGAACTAGGTTGTTTTTAGGTAATAGTTCAAAGGGTCAATTTTTCAATATGGTTTCAAGTGATAAAATTCATGAATTAATCATTTTTACCATAACTAGTTCATGAAGTGCATTTTCAAGAATTTTATTAAAGGTTTGGTGTAATTTTGGAAAGTGACTCCCTTAAGGGATATCAAATATGAGGAGTCTATGTCATGTGTAGAGTTCAAAGGAGGTACTCTTTAGCCATTTAGAATTTAGTGAGTATAATATTATGCCTCATTCTTCAAATACACCTAGTCAATATTTAAACTCCACCAATTTCTAATGTATACTCGCATTTTAAAAATTCTTTATTCATTACGTTAACTTCCAAAAATAGCATAATGTGATGAATGGCAGGAAAGATAGGCAAAAGAGGTTATTTATAAGTTATAATGTCATTGTAAAATTGAATAATAACTCCATTTGAAATTTTTTACATAGATATAGTAGGGTATTTTTTCAAATGTACAAGTTCCATGATGAAGGGTATATGAAGTGAGTATATAATTTCAACAAAGGTAGAGTACATGAAAATATTCCAAGGCCCCATGATAAGGATGTCTCATTAAAAGGTTTTAAAATTGAACATTTTATTATATGTCTCTTCAAGGCCAACTACATTATCCTTAAGGCAAAACCATGTTAAATTAGAAACTATAGGTCCAAACAAGCTAAAAATCCACTTAAAATCTACATCGGGTCACATGCATAGTGAATAAGGTTAGTTGGTTAGCATCGGTTCATTGTAGAGAAGAATTGTGAGGAATAGTGATATTAGGGGTTAAAGGGAAAACATATTCCCTATAAAATTGTAGTAATAAATTTTATTTTAGGGTTCTTATATTTATGAATAATCACTAATAAGTTTAGTGTTCTTAGAACCTTAACAAATCCCAACAACTCATTTTTATTATTTCGACAGCATTTTTGAGCTTTTTGGATGAATGGTGATGGTTTAAAATAATCACATATAGGTATAATATCCCATAAAACACCAAAATCAACACAAACAACCATGGATCAGACCTACATTGGCAGGAAATCTCATGTTTTGCTATCTTTTAACATGACAAACAAGTTTTTGAGTGAATGAGGTGTTTTTAGCTATGAAAGTTATTGGAAACTAGTTTTAATTTTTTTTAGACCTTAAAAATCCCATCAAGATTATATGAAGACAAATAATAATGTCCAAATTACAAAAAAATAACATGATTGTGCATACTAAGCTTGATTATGTCAAGGTTGCAAGTACAAACATAAAGCAAAAGTGTAAGTTTTGTGTTGAAAATGAATATTAGAATTTTATGAGTTTTAAATACATTATATAATATTTTAGGATTGATTTTACTCCTTGTTATTAAGATATAACACTAAAATAAGGCCTTTAGGGACAAAACTATCAAGTTGCTGATAAACCATAAGCATGGGATAAATCACGTTTTAAGATCATTAGAAGGGTCACCATTTTTAGATAATTATGTGTATAAATTATATGTCATGGATAATATCCAAAATATATGTTTATAATAAAACACCAATCATTTGAGAACCTTTTTTTTCCCAAAACACTTGTCTCGAATATACACCTACATGCCTAGAAGCTAGAGGAGGTCCATTATTCACTTGTGAAGTTTGATGAGTAGTTTCATGGGGAAAAATGGATTAAGGGTAAGTTTAAAGGGGATATCCCCTCAAATTTTATTATATTTATCAAACCATTAAGTGGCATGGATTTATGAACAATCCTTAATAAGTTAAGCATCTCAAAATTGCCGAAAAACCTTCAAAAGAACTAAATGATTGTAAACATATTTTTTGTGACTATTATGCACATGAATTGATTTAAAAAAATTATATACCATATATATTACTCATATGCATCTATTTTATCATAAATATTTTCACATGTGGAGGAAAAGTACAAAGAAATGGCCCTAAAAATGCACTTTCTAGCTTATTTTCATGTATTTGAATGAATAAGAACCTACTAATCAGTTGAGGAGGATTTAAAAGATTTGGAATAGGTCTAATGACATTATAACATCCATTAAGTAAGATATAATGGTATTTTTATAGGTTTTTAATTTCCTAAACCAAGCCAAAATGAAGACTATCCCTTCCTTACATAGAGTAAATGAAGTTGTAGACATTCTTAAGGTCATTAGGGGTATAATCATCTTAAAATAATCATTGTAGACATAAATTGAAAATATTGTTTTACTCTAAAATTCATAATCAAATACATTCCAATGATTGTAGGTAGTTTTAAAGGAACTTATGCATAGGAAATTTTCTTGTTTCATAGTGATGGGATCTCTCAAGGAGGAGCATAATCCTTTATCAACTCTTTCAAGATTTTCTCAAGGTTTTTCACTCTATACCATAAATACATAGGAAATGATGAATAAATGTATTTTTAATCCTAAGTTTTCCCTCTTATAATCCTAGGGAAGAATCCTAGAATCTTGATTCCATCAAGTGTCTCTCATAGAAACATTGTAATAGTTGTACATGTTACTAAAAACCCCTAAGGGACATAATACACACCTAAAAAATTAGTTTTGAAGATATAAAAATGTGGATAAGGTGTTAATAATCCTAAATACAAATAAATGCACATGTGGACTTGTAACTCTTCAATCAAGAAAAGATGGCAGTTTCAATAAAACAAGGATGAGTCATGGAAGGCAATAAGGCATTCCTACATCACCTTTCATAAGACCATCATCAAGTAAAGCTAACAAATGTAGAATTAAAATAATAAGAGTGTTTTCACCTTCCATTGAGGTTTTAATTGATTTTGTGATGAATGAAAATCATCATGAGCTCGTTATGCATCCTCTTCTCCCCCCTCTATTTTCTGCTATAACTACTCTTATTTGTGAGATTAAAAGGATCCTCTTGTTGGTAAAGGTTAATGGATACTAAAATTTATATTTTTTATTTCCTTTTAAGTAAATAAAAGTTGGTTTATAATTTTTTTATATTACATCTAGTGCTTTTATGGTGAATTTTTGCTAAATGATAATGATAGTGTTTAACTACCTTACATTTATCCTCTTAATTCTTTCCTCTTTGTCAGTAAGTCATCTTCTTAAAGGTCATATGGTTTGTGTAAAATAGGTTTTTTACAAAGGTGGAGTGTGTAAAAAATCCAATAGTGTCTTATTCTAGACATCTTGATCGTCCCTCTTGATTGATGTATTAGTTATAGCCTCCACATTGAAATACTCATGTTGGAAGGACTGTTTGGAGTTGTGAAATCAAATTATAGTCTTGTTTTAGTTCAATGTAAAAATTATAAGCAAGTATAGGAGACTTAAAATTTTGTGTATCACCCCTTTTATTTCATCACTGTCAGCTTTCTTTTTCCCTTTTCCTTGAATTTTGAAAGGTTTAGTGTTAGTTTTAGGTGTAACATCAAGGGAGGCAACCCTCTTCGGAGATTAACTCTAACTTTCAGGCCACCCAAAACCTAGGAGTGTTTCCATTATTCCAATTGAGTTAGGATACTTGAATAAACTTCTCAAAGGGTTGAACTCAAAGTGACAATAATAACTACATTATGTCTAAAACACCCTTAGGATTTATACCATAAATTTAGTATAATGATTTTATTATTAACCTATTCACTAAAATATTACATATAAAATTAGCCTTTGTTAATTCTAGGTGTTTTCACATTGAATATATACCCTACCATGTAATAATACCTTTTTCAAGAGAGATAATGGAAACACTCCCTAGGTTGTGGGTGACCTTATGTACAAAGTGAATTTTTAGAGAGGGTTGGTTCCCCTAGTAGATCACCTAAACTAAGATTAATCTATGTTTATCCTATATTATCTAATTGAAACAAGGAATGGGAGAAGGATTAGGTCTGAAATAAACATAAGGATATTCACTTGAATGTGTGGTCTCCTCCACTTACTCAAACAACATCATGAAACCTACAAGGACTGAATATGCCTACATAGGTATAAATTGAGATCTCTTGTATAAGTAATTTTTAGAGAGGTTAGGGGCCTTGGTAGAACTAAGAGGGATTATATTTATACAAAATTTTTCCTACCAATAAAGGGGTAATATTTATGCTAAAACTCATAATAATAACCCCTTTTAAACATAGGTGTGAATAATAGGACAATAACCCAAGGGGAAGTAATTTTCACCACAAGTGAAAGTAAAAAATTCCTAGAATAGACACAAAATATTTTTTTGTAGAAATTAAATATTCATTAATTATTTCCAAGGTATAAAGTCAATAAGGAGGTAGGGATTTTCTATACCCAGGAAAAGTGATCCAAAAATGGTTATTTTTAGAACTATATATAGGATAATAAGAAGAGAAAGAGAGTGAAGAGCATAAGAGACTCATGAATGCTATCAATTACAAATTAATTTCAGTTCATATCATAAATAATAAAAGTAATTAAATCCATAATACCTCTTCTAATGAATCATATATATTTGATTGATGATCTTCAATGGGAGTGTGGCATAAAGGGGTTTATTTTTAGTCATGTTTGAATTTTGGAGGTCTTAAGCTTTATAAAATGAGTCAATCACCTCTTTAATATATTTATATTCCTGGAAATAATGATCTAATAACATTCATGAAGCACCATTTACTCATCCCATGCAAGCATGAGTGAGATACACCAGTCCAAAATTAGCCTTCACTCCTAAATTTCATGAAAGAGGTATGCTAGGCATTGTAAGGATAGTTTATTAATGCATTTAGCACTTCACCCAAGCTTTAAAAATTCCCCATTATGACCCCCTATTCCATATATGATCATGAAGTTACTTGAATTAGCCAATAATGGCCCATTTAGTGTGCATTTAAAGGATGTAATTCACTCTTATTCCTTGGACCATTATCATTCATGTAAGCATTACATTGATAGACTCCTAATTAAGCCTTAGAAACCTACAAAACTTGGAGATTATTTGAATCTTGCATAGTGGTATCATTTTATAAATAGTTCCTCTATTTTAGACCTAAAACATCCCTCAAATGACCACAAAACATGTTACAAGCCTGCCATTTCCATGTTTAGAAATAGTGGGATCTTGAGGGAATAAAGAAACATACAATATTTTTCTTGAATGTTTGATTAGATATAGAGAACTCTCCTATCATTAAAATTATGCTTCATAACCTTGAGTAACCCTTGAGATAGTTCTTATAAGGTTTTGGGACATTATAAAAGAGCTTGAGAATCCTTAAGGGTTCTATGCAAACCTTGAAAAATTTGTGAAACCCACTATACTTCTATTTCAACATTGATGCATCCATAATATCCATTAAAACATAATCATAGGCCTAGATATGTTCTTAAAGTATTGATATACCTACCATTAGACTTATTACTTAGGCTTCTCACTCTAACAACCTTGCTTAATCTTCCATATAATGTTATAGCCTTACTAGCTTTTCCTTCTTCCTCATAAGGATATATCTATAACATTTCCACTCACTTGGGAACATTGAGACATTTCCCCCAAAAAACTAAATTTTTTATTTTTTAATCCACAATACTGTCCATTCTTGATCTAGCTGAGAGCCAATAATTGTTGCCTAAAATCTTCTTGTAGGGGTCTTGGAATAACTTTCCTTTCCACACTCATGTTCTTGAAGATAGTTGTAGGATTATAACCCATTTACAAGGTTGAGAAATGAATTATAACCTTATATATTAATATCAAACCTGAATTTGTGTAGATGAATGTTTCAACATCCATTAAGTTCTTATTCTTGGGTTTAACAACAATGTATAGGCCTGTAGGTCTTCTATATAACCAATTGGAGGGATTTTGACAATTTTGGAACCTTATTCATGACTTATCATGTTTGCAATTGACATACATAATTAAAAAACCCTTGGAAACACATCATACCTTAAAATCCATGGGACATCAATTAAAACCTTTAAAAAGGTCCTTGAGAACATGAAGACCTACATTTTATTATAAATAGACCTGTATGATATGTCCTAGAGATTTTTCACACTCTTGGGATCAATAACCTTGTATGTGCATCAATGGAGGTCATAGAAACATGTAATTTTCATCCTCTTATCATTTAAATCAATTGTCTATGATTTGTAGCCTTATATCCCCCAAACATGTATCAATAGGCCTAAGGATCCATGAAACCTTCCTTAAAACTAAGTAAAGACTTGTATTTTGGAAATATATTAAGATATACTCATAAAAACATCATGAGAGAAATTTAATATGAAAAATAAAACATACCCATGTATCTAACATCCAATTTTAAATGGGTTTAGATAGTTATTTTACACAATATGGATATTTAGGGTTACTAGACAAGGTCTTAGTGAAAAAAAAGAAAACATGTAGAATGTATTTTGGAATTGTATATCTACTCAATCATGGTACATACTTGAAACTAGTTTAATTTGTTAAATGACATTTTATTCTACCTTCTGGTGAAGTTTCATGAATTTTCAAGGGTTAAAACTCAAGATATGACCCTTTTTGTGTACCTATAGTTTCTTTGGCAACAAACATGCCTATATCTAAAAAATTTCATATCTTAGGTTTTGTGGGATTTCAAGAATTGATTATTGATTATTTAGGAACATGTAACTCCTCAACATTTCATATTTTTTATATTTACTACAAACCCTTATAACTCATCCAATTTATTTTTGGGTATAAAAAATAACAAAACATTGAGAAAACTGACTTTCTTCATGACCTACAAGCTTGTATGTCCTATTTCAAGTTTAAAACACTTCTAAAACCTTTATATTTATGTTTTAAAAGAATTTAAATTTTTTCTAGTGGTATTTAAAGCAAATGGGATTATATTTGGATGTATGAGGACCTTTCAATTTAATCAGAACAACTAAAAATGCATTGAAACCTCAATTTAATCATGCATTAAACTATTATGAAAACTTTAATCTATACCTTCAATACCAAACTTATAATTTTTTGGACTACAACTTCATGAATACTTGTTTTCTCTTTCACCTATGTCTAAAATGATCATTTTTATCCATGAATGGACCTCTTTTCCATTGAATGAACTGGGAGAACATCTTTTAATTCATAAATGTTTTTAGATTAAATAGTTTTGTGATGACCAAATCAACTTTCCATGTTGAAGGAGAAATTAAATCCACTAAAATCAAGGAAAAGAGGGAGATTATAAAATTTCAACCTATTTTGACCTTCTTGTCTAGATGGAGGGAGTCAAGTAGGTGTATTTTAAACATTATATGTATTTTATGAGACACTAGGAAGGGTCTAATTTTAAATAATGACTTAAATGAGCTTAAATAAGATATTTTGACCTTATTTCACCCTCAAATGTGCTTTTAAGATCATTTTGGTAGGTTTATGACCTCATTATTCCTCATAAAACACTTGTTGACCTCCTTTGGGAAGGAAATCAATGAAATGGTCAAACTTTTTAAGGATATATGTTGATATTTGGCATAGGAGTGCAAAAATATCAACATTTTTGGTGACTTATAGGGGTTGATTACCTATTAATCAAGGATATTAGTTGCCTTCAAAAGTCCATTGGTCATGGAATCACATGAATCTAGTCACAATTTGATCTAAAATTTCAATCATGATTGCAACATATTGAACCAATCTAAAAGGAATGAAAATACCTTCAAAACAAACAACAAAGAAAGCAAGGGACAATAATCACTTGTGGCAATAACACTTAGGAAATGCAAAACTAACAATTAGAAAACACTATGCTAGCATCACTTGGAGGAAGAAATAAAAGAGAAATATTTAACCTATCCTGAACTAAACTAACCAAGTTAAAAACTATCTAAATAAATCCATTAACTTCTTTTTCAAAATAATTACATTTTCTGATCAATTTGGAATAATTTTTATTCTCTAGAGAAGCCAACAAGAGGTGGAGAAATATTGGGTACAATTACCTTTAAGTGGATAGGTAGGCTTATTCTATCTTTATTGTTGTTAAATCTTGTGCTTTAGATCAATCATGACATGTGGTGACTTATTCTTGTTAGTCTCAAAATGGGTTAGATGTTTGATAGGACATCCACTTGAAAATACAATGTTCAAACAATCAATGATGATCTCATAATTATGTTTTACTACTTGATCATCCTACTCATTGGGATGATTTTATTTTAATGTCTCACTTGGAAACATGTCCACTTCCACCTAATTTTATTGGTTCTATTAAGTTTCTTATTTAGGAGATGTTGGTTTGAGTTCAAAGATTGTACAAAAAATCTCTAACTCATCCAAAAGCAAGTCTTATTCAAACTCTTCTTTTCTCTTTTACATGAGAAGACTAATGTTAGATTCATAACAAAAATCTTGAAGGTTAAATAAATTTTAGTACCCTCTAATTGAAGCATAGATTTATGTTTGATATCTTTTTCAAATTGATGAGCAAACTTATGAACATCAATATCTTCCTTCCCAGAAATAAGTGTCATTACGTTCTTCTTCATGATTTAAGACTTCATTTTCATACCTATACCCATGGGCCAAGAAATAATAAAAGTATTTAACATCCTCTTTCTACTTTAAATATTTTTTTGTTTTGAGCATTTGTATTATCTCTTCATTTTTGTCAACAAAGTAAGGCAACTGGTCAAATAAGGGTACAAACTCTTCTTTTTCATCCCTACCCATTTATTCAATGCTCTATTATTCTAGATGATCATACTCATTTTATTCTTGGAAAATGCATAATTTATCATTTTTCATAGCACATGTAGGCTAACAAATAATAGATTTTCATACTTTACCTCGAATAACTCCTTATCTTAATCATCTAACCAATTGGCTTGATAAACAACTCATCCATCCTCGAATATTAAAATATATTTAAGATAAAAAAGTTGACTTGGTATGGGAATTTGAAGGGTTTTTTTTATTTTTTTGAAGAAGGATAGGCCTTTGAGAAGGTTTTATTTGAAGAATAATGGATTAGGTTTACATCTGTACAAGATTTTCTAAAGGATGAGGACCTCTAAAACTTAGAATTTTAAAATAACAAGACATACTTGAAGGCTTAAAGTAGTTTCCTTACTCAAAGATTTAGATTTTGAATGTGGGATCCTATTATTTAATAAGATGATATATAGTTATTATATGATTTTTTATAAAACTAGGAATTAAGGAACTTAGTTGGATTTCTTGATTTTATGTTTGGACAAGCACTTGCTTCAACTACTACTCCTTAGTTGTAACCTGTCTAACCAAACACTCTTATTCATACCTTATTTGTATCTCCCTCTCCTGATGATGAAGAAAATTTTGATAAGAAAACTATTCCTAATGAAAATTATATTATTTATATCTTATGATGTAGACAAAACTTACATTTTTGCAACTATATCGTATACCTACAACTTTCTTTTAGTATCCTTTCAAGCAATCTTCATCATGCTTTCATAAACTAATCAAAAACATAATATGAAAATAAAATAAAATTTGTAACTTATTTGAATTTTAAACTTATTTATTAACTTTCCAAGTAACTTCTTAATTTGATACAAAAAATCATGCAGATACCTTCTCATCTCTACCCTATGACTCTAATACCTAAAAATTATTAACTCAAGCAATCAAATATTCTTATCCTTCTTGGTCCAACTAGACCTTAAATAACTCTCAACCATGTACTTATAAAGTAAGTTAATTTTATATAATATTATACTCTATCTTATAGTCCTCTTAACATCTCCACTCATCTATTCATACCATTACAACCAACCTTCAACTTATCACTAACTCTATCTTTACTATCTTGCTAGTCTTTCTCAATATCATGCTTCTTAGCCTTGTACCAATGGGTACTTTGGATTCATTAAAAAACTTAGGTTAAAATGACCCTTTGAGTAATATTATCATCAATATAATTATCAAACCATTCTTATTTTATCACTTGACCAATATCAAAAACCTTTCAATGCAACTATTTACAACATAAACTATTCTTTCTCTTAGACAAAGTCTCCTACTAGCCTTTTTTTAGGGTTTTTCTCTTCATACAGATTGGTATGAACTAATAATGGATAAAAAATTAATTTTTAAACCACCCTTTATCCCCTCTTAACTCTCTATGAATTTTCAATCTCTATCTCAACATTTATATCACTATTTTAGGACTTTTATAGCTTCTATATAGACCTATTAGGTCTCTAGGACCTTGTCTTCCACATAGTTAAATATGTATGATTCTATACTGAACATAATAAAAACCTTAAAAATATATTTTTATGCTTTCCATACTAGATATTAATCAAAATTTTAAAAATTCCACTAGGTAAAAATCTCAAAATTCAAACTTTTGTTTTGAAACCCTAGATAGGGGTTGGTCTGTCTATAAGCACCTAAGAAGGATTAGATTTTGTTTTCAAAAATTTAAAGTGATTTGAAGTTACTATAAATTTTTTTTAAGGTTTTATATACCACATTAAACCATTCCAAATAATTATTATTTCATAATAACACTAATTTCATTCAATACATTTTTTTCTTAAAACTTTGTGGGTGTTTATCCTTACCATGTAGCCTTACAAAGTAGAGTATGTAAAAGATTATTGGTTAAATAACTCATATGGATATTAATAGTTAAAAATACTCATTTATATCTTCTTCACACATTTTCTAAAATCCTTCCATGTGCTTATATATTTTTTCATATAGATTTTCTTGGTTTGTGATTGGTTCAATAGTTACTTAGGGGTTTGGAAAGATTCCTTTACATAGTACTATGAAAATAATAGAAAAATGTTTAGATAACCTTTAAAATCAATATAAATCAAAAATTACTAATTAATTATGTGATTATATAACCTTATATAACATCTTTCACTCCAAATGGATAAACATAGTCCTTCTTAACATAGAACATAGTCACATAGTGATCAGTCAGTTTAGATATCAATTTGAGAACTTTCATTATTTATCCTCTAAAAAAAAACTTACAATACACTCCAATTTATTATAAATTATTTATATTATTTCCATAAAATATACATTCCATACTATCACATTCATAGTCTTTTAATTTACAATGTAACTCAGTTTCCAAGAACACAAAATAAAAAGATAGAACATGGTCTGAGAGTTAGTTATCAAAATAAAGAAAAATTATCATTATTTTTGAGTTTAGTATTCATTAAAAACTCAAATACACCCTCAAATAACTTCCATAATATCATTTAAATGTTTATATATATATATATATATATATATATATCCATAACTACCTTTTCAATGGTTCACTCTTAATAACAATAACAAGACATAAAATACCTAATACATAACACACTTGTTAAAATGATTAACCACAAGAGTTAATAATGTATTGAAATAACATTTACCTCTTTATAATATAACCAAATACTTAAATATTCCTCCTATAACCAAAATCCCACACAAAAAAAAATTTAGAATTCAAATATTTGAATTCTAGTTTTGGTAGTAAAATACTATATGGACTCAAATTTGAATTTTAAGACCACCTAGGTCCTCTAACCACTGAAAATACATTTTGTATGACTTATAATAACTAAGGAAATTAAAAATAGAGATAAATTAATATTCCCATGCATCATCTTGTAATAACATTTTAACTATTTTTTTAAGTTTAACATCATATTCTTGAGACTACCAATTTCCATATTGTCCATATTCAAGTTGAAGTTGAGGATAACCATGATGATTTGGAGTAAAATAGTTCTTCTTGAGGTTTATTATAAGCATGATCATGATGATATATTGTTTTGGTAGGGCTATCTGGGATAAAACTAGTAGTGTTTTGAATTTGATATGAATAAATGGAAGTTGCACAAATTGTATTTTGACAAAGAGGAGGGGAAGGGACATATTATCCATGATAATTTGACATGATAGGTAATTAAAATAAGATAAAAATTCATTGATTTTTTTTAAAAATAAATAATAATTAGGTCTACTTCTTGAAGAATAATTACATATCAAGAGAGTCACCAGGTGATTGGATTACTTTAAAAGATGGAAAAGATAAAGAATATCACCCAAATATTGATCTTTGATAATATTTAAGTGTATGGACTACTTAAAACTGATATATTTGATCCTTGGAGTCTCCATGGTGTTGAAAAACTACCCTGAAAGTCAAGATGTATTGAATAACACACCAAAAATCTATAATGGAGGGCATAATGATCATCAAACCATCCCATGAAGAATTCCTACAACTATTTTCATGTTGAAGTTTCACCCTAATAGGTACCTACTTAAAGAGACATAATGAAAGCACTCCTCAGGTTGTGGGTGCCCTTGTGTGAGGAGTGAATCCCCAAAGAGGGTTAGTTCCCCTATTAGATCACTTAAACTAGGAATCTTTTATCTCTATCCTATCCACTCAACATAAAATGAGTAAAATGAAGAATGATAAGATTTCAAAGAAACATGAGGTGATGGACCAAAATCTGTGGTGTCCTCCACTTACTCAAACAACACCATGGAACCTACAAAGAATATATATGCCTACACAAGTACAAATTGAGCTCTATTACATAAGTAATTTTTAGAGAGGTTAGGGGCCTAAGGCCTAATTCTCATGAATAAGGTTTGTCCATAGCTAGTTCTTTTCAAGAAGGGGATAATACTCATAATACATCCTATAACAATAACAACCTTACATAGAGGTGAGGATAAGAATAAAAAACCCAAGGAGAAGCAATTTTTAGCATGAGTGAAGGTCAACAATTCCTAGAATACACATAAATACAAGTTTTATAGAAAGTAAAATAGTCCTTCATTAGTTTTAAGGTATTTGAAAGTACATAAAGGGGTAGGGCTTCATGACATTCAAAAATAAGGATTCATAAATGGTCATTTTGAGACCTAGAGAGAGAGAGAGAGAGATGAGAGAGAGAGAGAGAGAGAGAGAGAGAGAGAGAGAGAGAGAGAGAGAGAGAGAGAGAGAGAGAGAGAGAGAGAGAGAGAGAGAGAGAGAGAGAGAGAGAGGGAGAGGGGAGAGAGGGAGAGGGAGAGAGGGAGAGGGAGAGGGAGAGAGAGGGATAGGAAGAGAGAGATAACTATAGGCTCATTAATGATATCATTTAAAGCATAATTTTCATTCATATCAAAATAAATAAATTAAGGACATAATCCTTATTCAAACAACTTACGCATGTTTTATTGATGATATTCAATGGGAGTGTGTTATAGAGGGGTGTATTATTACTCTTGTTTGACTTTTTGTAAGTCTTAGGCATGCTAAAATCAATTAATCACCTCTTTAATATGGTTATATTCATGGAAATCATGATCTTCTTACCTTAATGAAAAACCATTTCTTCTTCCCATGTAAGCATGATTGATAGAAACTATGCCAAAATTCACCTTCACTCCTTAATGTCATGTAAGAGTTATGTTTGAACCTATAGGGAAAATTTATTACTTAACTTATTACTTCATCAAAGCTTTATACAATCCTAATTATGACCCCCTATGCCATACATGATCATCAAAGGGCTTGGCATAGCCATTAGTGGCCTAATTAGTGTGCATTTGAAGGATGGATTTCACTCCTCCACCTTGGACCATTGTCATACTTGAAAACACTCCATTGATAGAATCTTAGATATTCCTTAGACACCTACAAGAGTTGGATATTATTTAAAGCCTACACAATGGTCTCATGTTCTTAAAAATGCCTCTATTTCAGACCTAAAACTTATCTCAAATGGCCATAAAAACATGTTACAGGCCTACCATTTCCATGTTCATAATTATCGAGATCTTGAGCGAATGATTATACCTACAATATTATTCTTGAATATTTTATTGGATCTAGAAAACTCTCTTATCCTTGAAATTTTTATTCATAACCTTGAGTAACGCATAATAAAATGGTTATAATGTTTTAGGACATTAGAAAGGATCTTGAAGATCTTTGAGGGATCTTTTCAAACCTTAAAAAATTATGAAAACCACTTTACTTTTGTTTTAGAATTGATACATCTAAACTCTCCATCTAAACATAATCATAGTCTTGAATATGATCTTGAAGGCTTGAGAGACTTTCCATTAGACTTTTCACTTAGGTTTCTTGCTCTAAACAACCTTGCTTTCTCTTTGTAGTCATATAAAATGTGAAAATTGGTAACTAGAGTGTGGATTATGACAATAAACCCATAGGTCCCTCTTGTTTACTTTCATGACCCTTGTAGTCACCTTTTCAATGATTCCCAACCATCCATATCCATCTAGATAGTGATTCCAATTCCTCTAGGTATATTTTCCCATGAAAACTCCATCCCACTAGCTCCCATACCCTTAAGATAATAGCACCCAATTTGGACTATAGCACAAGAACCTAGTGTGTCCATTTATAACACTCTATCCAAACACATTTTTAGCTTCAATGGTCATTTCTTTTTGGTTCCTATCCTTCTTCTTACTAGCCTAATGTGAATACATTCAACCCATGACCAAAATATCTCTATAAAAACCCATTCAAAGTTCATTTAGAAGGGGTTGGTAAATATCACAAAGTAAGCAAGAATACAAGCAAGACCATTAAGGAAAACTTCCCTATACTTTACCATACAACCATCCAATATAGCTAAAAACACATAAAAATCCTTACAACATTGCTTGGCCAACTCAAACACATCTAGTTTAAGCATTTTTTTAGATTCATACACACAATGCACAAAGCACATCAAATGGGAGAGCTACATATGCCTTGTTCCCTCTTCAGAGTATTGGTATGTAGGAAGCGTATCCACATAAGGGATGTAGATACATGTTTAGTACATATTATACATACTAACCCCCACCCTCTTCCTCAAATTTTGTCAAAGCATCATTGAGTCTGGGGTTTTAAGACTAAATTATTTCAACAAGGAGTTTCATAGACATCTAACATCTAAAATTTCATAGGCAAGCTCACACAAGGATAATGAACAAAACCTAGAAAGCTCAGATCTCCTAGAAAATAGTTGTAGAAGAGGACTATAACATTAAACCCTAAGGTGTCCTATTTTGGTGCTCCTATTATTTCATAAAACAAAACACAAATCTTGATTTGTGACACTATCCCAGTCCTACACAGTGAATTTTAGACCTTGTCTAAGCCATCTCAATCTCTTTCTAGCTAAGTATTATTTTCTCTCCCTTATTACTATTTTTAGAAAAATTCAAATTACAGTCAAATTATACAAATTATTAGCTTAATTATTCCATATTTATTTACTAATTTTATTACTCTAGACCCTTAACTAAATTAGGAATAATACTCTAATATTCCCAAAATTGTTAAATGATTTGGTGAACCCAACTTACTTGGTTTATGCATAAAAACCCTAAAAACCCTAGGGTAAATTTCTTATTGATTTTTCCAATATTTTTCAGATCTTTTTGTTGCATATTTAAATAAAAAATTTAATTCAATTTTTAAAATTCCATAGTAATTTTAAAGAATTTATTTTCTTTCAAACCCTAGTTTCATACACTAGGTCATTTCAAATCAAGTATTTTCTACTATTTTTTTTATTTTTTTACCTGCACATTTAAATCATAAATTAACTTTAAATTTTAAAATTCCATAGTAATTTTTTTTAAAATTCCAAACCCTAGTTGCATACACTAGGTCCTTTCAAATCAAACATTTTCCAATAATTTTTTGATTTTTCACCTGCATATTTAAATTAAAAATTCACTTTAAATTTTAAAATTCCATATAAATTTAAAAATATTTATATATTCTTCCAAACCCTAGTTGCATATACTAGGTCCCTTTGTTTGCTTGAGGTATCACCTTACATCTAAAATCATATTTCACATAAAAATCAAAAATGGATTTCACTTATTTACACATATTTCTTATAAACCATATAGAGACCATACTCAGTCATATCATGTACATGAATGATGAAGTTTACCATATGTTAGTAAGAATATTCGTTCTTTGCATTTACTGCTTATTTTTCATAACATGGGATGATATTAAGAAAGTTATTGTTACACATGTTAAGATACCTCTTGCCTCACCTCCCTTTCAGCCTCTATCCCATGCCGAGTTATGTTGCATGGTCCTTTTTAATCTTCCCCAAGTCACTACCTATCACCAAAGATCCTAGTTGACACCCATTGTCCCTCTACCACCTCCACCTATCGATTATATTTACTCTCCTCTCATAGATAATGCAGTTAGATTTATTACGTGATGTGTTACAATGCCTCCCCTACCTAGTTAAAAACCCTACAACCCTCATATTCCTTCCTATCCTAGGTCCAACCCACATGCATATTTAGATCCTCATAGGGAATATGATATTGTTGATTAGTTGAGGAACACACCATCTAGGTTTTCCATGTTAGAACTACTTTAGAAAGCCAATGTGTGTAAGGACATTATTTATAAAGCACTTACTTAGACTTCTATGCCTATTGATTTAGATCTTGATTATTTTACATTAGTGGTCAACACATTAAAAACTATAAAAGATATAATTTATTTTGATTGTGAGGACATGCCTTCTCAGATAGTTATTGATTAGAACTTACCACTATTCATATAAGCTTAGGTCAAAACCAATGTAATTAAAATAATTCTCATCGATAGTGTTTTTGGACTAAATATATGTAATATTACATTTTTACAGATCATGGGCATAAATATGGCATCCATGCAAAAGTCATATAATAACACTAGAGGGTTTGATGATATACCATGATAGACATTAGGCACCATTGTTTTAGATATCATGGTAGGTCTGAAAACCCTCTCTAAATAGTTTTAGGTCACGCCAGTTCCTCTTCATTATAATCTTTTATTTGGATGACCTTGGATACATGTTATGGGTGCAGTTCCTTTTACTCTTCATCAATGTGTTAAGTTTATCCATGAAGGATACCAATACACATACCCAATAGATAACCAACCATTCATATATTTTTGAATTAGAAATTCATCTTTGACTATTTATCTAGATGGGACACCTCATATCATAATTAAATCATGACCTCATTATATTTCTCTTGATCAAATACATGCATATGAGGTAGGATAGACTAGCACATATCACACTCCACTTATAGTTGTGTCCTCAGGTCTAGATACTCAGCCAGTCATAACAGCTTCGGTCATTTTAACTACTCCATTAGTCATAGTTCCTACACTTGTGACAATTACACAATCACTAATAGTAGTTTTGGAAGTACCAATTAACTCTATAGTTATAGTTCCTCTAATAGTTATAGATACTCTCAAACCACCACCATCTTCTACTACTACATTTGATGAGACTCCCATATCATAGTTACCCCTTGTGGTAAATTCTATGTTACCATATGTACATGATGTTAATATAGATTCCTAGGGAACTTCAGATGATGACTCAACACCCCCACTCATAGATGGATATTTGGGTGGATTAAGCTTTACACCAGTTAACCCAAGAAAATATGAACATGACTTTATATATCTCCTTAGACATCTTACATCACTCTTAGTATCTCATACTACACTCTCGAGATATAATCCACATTCATATCTATAGATAGGTCACTTGGCACATACAATCCACATGGTTGCCTCTATAGATATAGAGATAGTCATTTAAATTTAGGTAGGCAACACACAACATCAACCACATATTATAATATAGATGTTACTTGATCATGGATTAATCACACTACATATAGTATGACATAGAATTATTAGCATGTTATCATGGAAAGATGGTTTTTTGTTCTATCTTTTTCATAGTATCATAGGTCATGATACAAACTCATGTATAGATTTACATCATAGATTGGATAAACTATAGGTTCAAAGTATTATTCAGATTACACCACCACCAACACCAACTTCACCACTTCATTGATGCCATCTAATACCATAGCTAAACATCCTAGAGAAGACTCTATATCTTCACCACTAGAATTACTTTCAATTCATCATCGATAGGATGACACCTTTATGAGTGATAGATCTCTGACTATACAAAGATCACATATCTTACTGACACCTGAGGAGATAACCACCATGCATATAGAATTGGTGGCATACAATGATACTTATGATGATGATCTTGAGGTAATTGATGATGGCCATGATATCTTCCTCCATCTCCATCCCCAACAAACTCCATACTTAGATCCTTTACCCCCTCCAACCTAGTCTTTTACATCATTATGTACATATTGCTTATTTTAAAATTACTTGTATATAATTTTCTTTAAAATTATTTATACATAGTTTTTTTTTGCTTGCTTGTACATAGTTTCTCAGTTTTTATTATACATAGTATTTTAAAGATTGATTTTACATATCTCAAATATGTCATAAATCCGAAAAAATTCAAATAATTCAAAAACACAAAAATATTTCAATTGTATGCATCATTCATGCTTTACATTTCTACTACCATACTATGCTTTACATTTTGCTATTATATGCTATTGTTTATTGATTTATCTACATTACCATGCTTCACTTGATATTTTTTGAGTGTGTGTAGTGACATCCAGATCCATGATTACTTCAATCTACTCATTAAGGGGGCATCCTACTTCTACATTAGAGACATACATTGATATATCTACCCACTCAGGGGCATCTTCTATATGACTATACCATATAGGTTATATCATTCATATACCACACACTCTTATTATCATGTTGATGTACATTAATTATTAGCTTACATAGATTAATCTATTGACATCCACTAGTGTATAACACTTATTTATTTTTTGGAATTTACCTAGTATTTTACTCCATGGCTTGCATACTTTCACTTATTACTTTGATTAGTTAGATGTGATTATATTTCTAGTATATTACATGCTATAATTTCTTGCTTTATGTAGCTAGATGTGATTGCATTTATCAGCTCCTATTTGTCTCTTGTATGTGCCTTAGGATATTTTCCAATGTCCTTTCATTTTATTCTTATGTGTTCCTTAGAACATTTACCAATTTCCTTTTCTTATAATCTTCTATGTGATTGTGGCTTTCACGCCAACTTTGCTTGTTTCCAATTGTATGTGTATGTGGAATTTGAGCATACTTTGTATGCTTGCTTCCTAGTTTGAGTGACATGTGCCCATGCCCCTTATTTTCTTGGACCCTTGGACACTCTTGTATGCTTCTTGTTTCTTACCTTGTGTGTTTCTTGATTGATTGATTTTTAATTATTCGCAATGCCATGATCCACATCATGCATTATCTTTCTTTCTTAGATGCCATAATATAAATCATGATCCATCCCTCTTTGATAACTAACAACTAACTAGACTTCCAATTCCATTTCATTATATTTCACATGCTATTACATTGTTATATCTATCTAGGCATACCCCTGTTAATCTAACAATCTCTCATTACAAACCATGCTATATCTTATTGATTATCATTGATATATCATGTATCTTTACAACATAACACATTTGTAGGGATCTTTATTCCAAAGTTAGTCATTGTAGGGTATTTATTCCTACCCTTAAAAGAGGGGAAAATAAATAGGGGTTTTGTCACAAAGATCAAATCTCTTAATGATAAAAAAATCAACATTTAGAACACCTAGAACAATAACCAAACTTCAAACCAAGTAGAACAAACTAGGTAGATAGTGAAAATTATAGAATAGTCATCAAAATTATCCTAGGGCAATAGCACCAAGATTATACTATAGCACTAGACAACAGGTGGTCCATTATTGGTGCTCTTGTTTATACAACAAAAAAATCAAGTTTTTAGAAACATGCATAAAAGTAGGTTCAATTATAGTTTTACACATTTAAACTAATTTAGATACAACAATTTCAATATAGTTTTTCTTATAGAATCCATATATAAGGGGAATCATGCATGTCATTATGGATTTCACTTCTAGTTTCAGATAGGGTAGTTGGTATAACTTCTAAATCAAAATCCATATTACAAAGACTAGTGATTTGGGGCAATGTGTATGACATATTTGACTTATTTTTATTTTTTGAGTTTAATATATTAACTAAGCATTTTTATTAGTTGAGTTCCTTATTCCATTGGTGGTGGTTGGCATCATTTTGGAGTGGATTTCATACAAGCCTAACCTCTACATTTTGGAGTGGATTTCATATAAGCACAGTGCCTAGTTTCGATGTGGCTTGCATAAAAGCCTAATTTCCACCTTTCAAAGTGGCCAAGAGTGGCCTAATTTCTAGCATAAGTTTATCTCTACATGCCACATTATCAAATTACAGAGCATTCATGGGATTTAGGAACCATCTAATATGACACATTACATACATTTCATACTAGTATCAATTCATAGCTTCACTTCATAGGGCAATGATGGAGCCAAATGAGTAGTTATCCTTTGTATTCTTAAGACACCTACTTAGAGGGATTGGATACATATTCGAAACATTGATTAGCACATGCATGATAACCCAGATTCACTCAGTGGGAGATTATGGAGCTAAAGGGCCAGTGTTTGCATTATTGAGCCACTTTTGAGGTTGAGCACTTAGCTCCATTCATCCTATTACTCTTGGTACAACATCACTTAGCATCACTCAATATCCCAATAGGTTTTATATTGGTTCACATACCTGGTGAGGTGTATTAGTTCCTTTCTCTTCCTCTCTCTCTTTTACCCTACTTTGTATGTTCTTATTTTAGATATAACATATCTAGTAAGAAATGATCTACTCTTTTTTTCTTTTACATATTTACACTTCACAACGTGTTCTCTCTATGCATACCCAACATCACATAGATTCATGATCTTCACCCTTGTAGGTAAGTTTAGGTATGCTTATTATTTTTCCTTTATTTTAGTATTTCACTTTTATACACGACTGAAATAAAGTGGTGCAAATGTAGTCATACAAAATCTAAAAATTGGTAACTTGATGTGGTTTGTGATACCCAACCTATAGGTCCCTCTTGCTTGCTTTCATAACCCTTCTCGGTACCTTTTTTCATTGATTCCTAGTTATCCATAACCTTCCAAATAGTGATTCCAATTACTCCAGGTAGCTTTTCCCATGACAAATCCACCCCTAGGTACCGTACCCTTAGGACAATAGCACCCAACTTGGATTATAGCACCAGACCCTAGCGTGTCTATTTTTATCACTCTTATCCAAGTGCATTTTTAGCTCAAATGGATATTTGTTTTTAATTCCTATCCTTTTTATTGTCAACCTAATATGAATACATCTGACCCATGACAAAAATATCTCTATAAACTCCCATTCAAAGTTCATTTATAAGGGGTTGGAAAATATCACAAAGCAAGCAAGAATACAAGCAAGGCCATTGAGGTAAACTTCCTTATTCTCTACACATAACCATAAAATATAGATACAAGCACATAAAAATCATTAAACTTGTCCCTAACCACCTCAATCACATATATTACATCTTCATACATATAATTCCATAAATATAATTAAATGGGAGAACTACATATGGCTTAATCCCTCTTTAGAATATTGGTATGTAGGTAACATACCCACATAAGGGGCGTGGATACATGTTTACTGAATCTTACACACACTAAACCACAACCTATTCCTCAAATTTTTTCAAAGCATCATATATTATAGGGTTTGAATACTAAATAAATTCTATAGGGAGTTCCATAGATTTCTAGCATCTAAAATTTCATAGGCAGGCTCACACAAGGACAATGAATAAAACCTAGAAAGCTTAGATCTCCTAGACAATAGTGGAAAAAGAGGAATATATCACTAGACCCTAGGGTATCCTATTTTAGTGCTCCTATCCTTTCATAAAACAAAATCTAGATCCTAATTTGCAATACTATTCCAGTCTTACATAATGAATTTCTGACCCTGTCTCAGTTGTCTCAGTCTATTTCCTACTAAGTCTTATTTTCTCCACATTTATTACTTTTTTTAGAAAGGTTTAAATTGTAATTAAATTATAAAAATAAATATCTTAATTATTATAATTTTTTTAATTATTTAATTAACTTGGACTCTTAAATAAATTAGGAATAGAACTCAAATATTCCCAAAACTTTTAAATCAGTCTTCATTACAATGATATAGCCTTACTAGTTTTGAATTCTTCCTCATAAGGTTATATGTAGAACATTTAAAATCACTTGAGAAGATTGATACATTCCAAATTAAACCATGAAATTATCATTGTTTTTTCCACAATGTATTTCATGCTTGTTGTGGTGTAAGTCCAATAGTTGTTGCCTACAATCATCTTGTAGGGGTCTTGAAGTAACCTACCTTTCTATACTCAAGTTCATGAAGATAGTTTCAGGATGCTAACCCATTTATAAGGTTGATAAATTAATTATAACCTTATATATTGAACTAAAAATTACATTATTGTAGATGCATGTTTCAACATTCTTTAAGTTCTTATGATTGGGTTTCATAATAATGTACATGCATATAGGTCTTCTATATAACCAACTAGAGGTATTTTAATAATTTTGGAGCCTTACACATGACTTATAAAATTTTAAATTGACCTATGTAACATAAAAATTCATGTAAACATGTTAGACCTTAAAACCATGGGACATCAACTAAAACCTTCAAAAAGGTCCCTACGAACATGCAAGCCTACATTTTATTATATATAGACCTATATGATAGGTATTATATCTTGTTCACACTCTTGGGATAACTAAACTTGTATTTTAATTCAATAGAGGTTGTTTATACCTACCATTTTCCTCCTCTTATCATTTTAATCCATGGGCTATGCTTTGTAACCTTGTAGCCCCCAAGATTTTATCAATAACTTTAAGGATCCATAAAACCTTTCTTAAAACTAAATTTAGACCTATATTTTGAAACTATATTAAGAAATAATCATACAAAAATCATGATACCACTTATATATAAAACTAGACAAACCCATGCATCTACCATCCAATTTCAAAGGCTTTTGGATGGGTATTTTATAGGATATGGAGATTTTAGGGTTCTAGACAAAATCTTAGTGAAGAAATACAAACATGCATACTATATTGTATATTTTAATCTCTCCTCAAGAATATTATAGACATAAAACAAATTTAATATGTTTAATAACATTTTTCCCTACCTTCAAGTCAATTTTCATGAATTTTTAAGGTTAAAACTCAAGATATGATCCTTTCTGTGCACCTACAGTTTCCTTGGCAACAAGTGGGCCTATAACTAAGAATTTTAATATATTGGGTTCTATGGGCTCTCAATAATTAATTTTTGATTATTTAAGACTTTTAAAAACCCTATAACTCATCAAATCCTTTCTTGGGTTCCATAAATTATAGAAAAATGACAAAACTAACTTTTTCTATTACTTGTATGCTTGTAAGTCATCTTTTAAGTTTGAAATACTTCTCAGACCTTATAATATATGTTATTAAATACCTAAAAATTCTATGATTGATCCTAAATTCAAAATGGACTCTATTTTTATGCATTAAGACCTATCACTTTAATGATAATGATTAAACATTCATTAAAACCTCCTATTTTGGTGTGTAGGCCTATGTGCTTTCTCTTTAGGCTTAAAACCCTATAAAAACCTATGAATGGCTCTCATGATCAAATAAATTCATATATATGGTATATATATTAATATTATAAGTTTTTAGGATTAATTTAAGAATTATATTCATGAGAAATAACCCAAAATGTATTAAAAACCTTGCTTTCTCAGTTGTAGACCTCTGGTGTTTTCTCATGCTTAAAACACACTTAAAACCCAAGATATTGTCATAATGGCATAAAAATACACTAATATGGATCAAAATTAATAATTTAATTAATTTAATACCCATCATGACTTCATATAGTCCACTTAATCATGCTTCAAACACCAAAAATGGATCCATGAGCCTGTAGGGTTTTAACACTGTCTGTGAAGTACATGCCTTAGAGATCCTCAACTAATTTTTATGAATAAATATGATTATAAATATACCCCTTAAACTCCTTATAAATCCACTCAATATTATTCATCAATATAAATTATATTAAAACCCATACCATGCCTCTATTGAGTTCTTTATCGGCGATTTCAAGCTCCTTAACAATGGTTCATAGCTTTGTTTGAGTATTAATTATTAGTAGAAACTGTAAAGGATAATTTTATACCTCCTTATCCATTTCCAATGGTTGTATAGTCCCATTCAAATCCTCAACATTTTTAGTATATCTCATAATATAGCTAATAAGTTGTTGTGAAGGGGATTTAAAGTTAGTTTGGCCTGTTTTGGAGCTTTAAAGCATAATTATCATCCTTGAAGGCATGTGAAGGATTTATAATGATGTGATTGAATACATGTGACCCTAATATACATTATAAATATATTTTACAGTTATGAAATCACATTAAGACCTTGCTAAAACCTATAATTTCATGGAAATTTTCACATTTAAAAGCATTTATGCCTTTTCTTGTATGTTGAGGCATGAATAAGAGTTTGGGACACCTCATAGGTTATGTAATAAGGTTTTTTTATCCCATATAATGAATTATAATATTTGATTCTATACTTTCAAGAACAAACCTACATTTTTATGGATTGTAACTTCATGAAAACTTGTTTTCTCTTTGACCATTTTATGAAACCTATCATTTTCATCCATGAATGGAACTATTTTTCATTTAATGATCCTTAAAAACATATTTTAATACATAAAAAATCCATAACCATTATTATATTAAATAATTTTGTGATGGCGAAAGAACCTTTCCACATTGAAGGAGAATAAATGCCACTAAAAGCAAGGAACAAAGGGAAATTATCAAAGTTCAGCCTATTTTGACCCTATTATATGGATGGAGGGAATAATGGAGGGATATTTTAAAACATTTATGGCTTTTATAAGAAATTATGAAGGATATACTTTCCATGAATGACTTAAATGGGCTTAAATTATAATTTCCACCTTTTTTCACCATTAAATGCACTTTTAAGACCTTTTTGGTATGTTTATGACCTCACTATGACTCATAAAACACTTTTTTACCTTTTTTTGGAATTAAATAATCTAATTATATCAAATTTTTGAAGAATAGAGGTTGATATTTAGCCTAGGAGGCCAAAAATATCAACACTAGGTCCTACTACTCAGGCTTCTATTTAGGAATGCATCTTAATAAATTTCCAAAACTCTTATTTACTACCTCTATATGTATATTATTTTTATTATGGTATGTATTACTAAATTTAATTTTATTTCAAAAATTATTCCATTGTGTCCTCTGAAAGGACTTATAAATTTTTTATCCATATCTTAAATAATGTTATTTATAACACGATTCAATCTAATAACATATTTGAAAAATGGATCTGCTACTCTAGTGATATCATTGGTTTTAATACATGTAATAAATTGAATAATAATGAAGAACCTATTAGTTTATTTTTCAAAAAAATATTAATACTTCTATGTTTTTGAAATCCCTAACACAAAATCCATTCTCAAATCTTTCCATGATCCTATTGGCATTAATAATTGCATTTATAACCCTATATTTTTTTCATGGTCTTTATCCACTTGACATATAATGCATATTAATACATACCTTGCTACATATCTCCTTATATTAAAAAACAATACCTCTAATCTATTAAAGATATTACCTTATTTTTATGAAAATTTCCACCTAAATCACCACTATCAATTTTTCTCACAATATTTTCTCTCATATACCAAATTGGAATACGTAGTTATTTTACATTAAATATATAACCATATTTCATAAGGTAATAATAATGAATACTTTATATCTCACATGCTAATTTATTATTGCATTATTCAACAGTCCTTCCCAAATATGAATTAGAATTATATGAGTCTTTGATACTCTCAAATCTAAATAATTCACTCACCATAGTAGTTAACAATGTGACACAAATACTAAAATCATACACTAAATATTTATCATTTATTTATTTATGATTTTAAAAAGTATATCCTTGTAAAATAGATACACACTTTTCAAGTTTTCTAATTCTAAGTTTTAAAATAATTTAGGGTCACATGGTCTATAAATAGAATTAACTCCTTAGAAATAAGTAATTAATCCAATGTTTCAATTATTTTACAATGGAATAAAATAAACATCACATGTATAATATTTCTTCCTCATCTCATTCAACTTCTCACTATAATAGGTTATTATCCTCCCTTCCTGACTCAATACTACACCAACATACACATGGAAACATCACCATTCATGTCAAACAAATTTATAAAATTGGTGATGTTAAAATAAGTATTTGCGTCACATTATTATTTAGTAATTGGAAACTTTATTTTTTTACCCTTTTCTAAATAAATTATTTCCCCTTATGCAATCTATTATTAGTGCAATAATAGAGCTAAAAATTTTAATGAGATTCTTGTAAAAATAAACCATGGAAACTTCTTGATATGTTTCTTTGAGGGAACCACTAAAAAATTACATTTATATTTCATTCATTAATTTTTACACCATATTATGAAATGAAAAATACCAAAAATACCAAAATCTTATACATAATCTTACACTCATTCAAATTTACATAGATATTATCTTTTATTAATAGTTCTAATACCACTTTAAATTTACTTAAATTATATTTTTTAATCATACTAAATATAAAAATATCTTTTAAATATAATATAAAAACATACCAATATAATATAATATCACAATGTTAATCATCTTCATAAATATGTCAGGTGAATTAGACAATACAAACAACATCACCAACCACTTACATAAAGCATCATTATTCTTGAACACTATATTAAATTCATATCTTTCTCCAATACAAATTTGATCTTATCCACTTCATTAATAAATATTACTAAAGTATGTAGTTCCTACAAGAAAATACATCATGTCATCTAGAGAAGATATAGGAAATATGTATTTGATAATAATATTTTTTATTAGGCATTGCATATGGAATCATTTTCTCCCTCACTACATAATTTCTCACCATTTTAGTCACATAATTATTGAATTCTAAATATTTTTTTGGGATCATCACATAGGATAGTTCAATAAGTAGAGATGATATTGGAATTATATCAATGTGATGCTAAATATCTCTCTTTAGTGCCATATCATCTGGAAACACATTAGGTATAATTTCAATAATTTATTCTTATAATTTTTATTATTTCTACTATTATTTTCACAATATTTTCTTCCTCTTTGTTTTCCATTAGTGCATAAAATATCCCCATCATCATCATTTCCTTATTAAATTATTTAGTAAACAACATGTTTTTTACCTACCTTTTTTCTTTAATACATAATAGAGCTACCTTCCATACTTTTAAAAAGTATAAGTGTTATTTTCTCCATCATGGATTACTTCTTATCATATTATTATGGTTTTCCAAACAATGCATGGGAAAAACCCATTAGGATAATACCGCACCATATTTCAACCCTATAAGTATTGATTATGTAAATTTTGATTAAACATTAAAATCATATCCTTTTTAGAACTATAAATGTGGTAAGGAGAATAATTCTTTTCACATTCTAGGCCTAATTTTTCTATCATTTATTTAGAAACCATATTTTCAAAACTTATACCATAAATAATAAATTTATATACCTTTCTTCTTGGAGTGCATCAAGTTTAGAAAATAATTGTATGCAACCATAAATAAACACTATTTTTTACCTAATCATTCCTTAGATAATCAATTATTCTTCTCATCATAATATTTTATCCTAAATCTTTAGAAACTTTTGGATTATATTCTTCTACCTTGGCCTAAAAAAAAATTCACTCTTGGTTGATCCAATTGGCTCCTTTATTATGCGTGATAGTTCTGATACTCAAGTTTTGTGTTCCCTTCATTACCTAATTTATAGAACACATAAGGTGTTTATGGGTAATTTCATCCTCTACCACCAACATAACATGTGCCTATATAATATCATATTACCATTTTATTATTTTAAAACCATTTTGTATTCTCTTCTAATTTATCTACCCCATGAGATAATTATCATCTTGTGAGATTAAATCCATCTTTTACCCTTACTAGAAATGGTTGTCCTCTTTTTAACCTAGGTGATCTTAAAAAATCTTATCTATTTTGATTCTTTGATTCTTTAAAAGCTAATCAATACACATATCTCATTATATTAAATCTTTTCATGCTTAAATCATCTTAACTAGTAAACTTCAAACCATTTATGTACCTTTAAACCATCTATTAATTTGGTTCATCATGCTCTAATTGAATGGAAAACTTATAATATTCATTTGTGTAGTCTTATACAATGTGATAATTTTTCAATAGGTTTTAAAATATTCTATATATTATTTGTGCATAATCCATGAGAATAATTTCTTTCTATCATATTCTTCTCTGTCTTACTCCATGTCTTAATATTTTGTTTACTTTTCCTTTTTTATTTTTTTATAGTTGATCTCCCCATATCATTATATAACCCTTAAATTGTATGAAAGGGTAAATAAATAATACTGTATCACACTAGGTAGACCAAAAAATAAAAATTTAAAAATCCCCATAAAATACTAAATTATTTAAAAAACTTATGGAAACATGTATATTCACTACATATTTGTATATAAGCTAAATAATATTTTTGATTAATATCAATGACCAAAAGTCATGATATTTTCAAGGGAGATTGGATGTGTATGTGACATGTTTATTCATAGACATGGGACATAGTATTATGCTTTGACTCACAAATTTTACTTTATTCTCCTATTGCATAAGTTTACATTCAAAAATATTCTCCATATTATTAGATTAGTCTATCAACTCCTTTGATTTTTAGTTGTCCTAAAATTATAAAAATTCCACCTTTATTCATGCATTCTTTCCTTATAACACCCTAACCATCCCTTTTTACATTATTTGTGGTTGATATTGTTCTTCTCTTTATGAATTTATTATTCATTCTCTATTTATTACTTTATGTTATCTTCTTTTTGCCTTTATCTCTGATGTGTAAAGTTATGGCTACCTCTTTCATTTCCATTTACAAATGTTACACATTATTTTTCATGTGTGCATAACCTCCTCATCATATTCCAAAACATGTTATGATAAGTATAAAATTTCCTCCAAAATAAAATTTCAAACTCAATAAGCATTCACACAAAACATTGTATTGAATATTCTACCTATATTTGAACCTTATCTAATACTAGATGATGAATCCAAAAGCATGCAAAAATTACAAAACACATAATTACACTAAAAATTCTTGAGTAGAATAAAAAATTATATTATAATTCTTCATTATTAATTGAATAATAAATAAGAGTCTTTAAATAAATCAAAACTCAAAAATAAAGTTGCCATGCACAACCAAATAAATCTTGTAAAGAAAAAAAATCTATCTCAGGTTAATTAAACTTGCTATTTTTGTAGATGTTAAAACTAAAATGGTCCTTATAACTATAAATAATGATTGACATGTATAAATAAATATTGAAAATTATTTAAACCTAAATTCAAATTTAGAGACTAAAAGATTAATTTTGAATACCAAAATAAATTTTCAAAATGAAATATAAATGGATAAAGTGGGTTATATATGAATACATCTCCTACATATATTCATTAAAATAAAATGAATAAATAAATTTACCATATCAAAATTTATGGCTCATGCAAGATAATCTCATACATCAATTATCCCCTCAAGTGTCTCTGCATAAAATGTAGGCTAAGGACTTCAAGTAAATAATAAGCCTTGGTAGATTATCACTTTATGAAGAGTTAAAATTAGTAAAATAAAATATGGAATATATATGTGAATTAAATTGAGTTAAAGAGTATATAATATTATATTGACCATGAGTTGACCTTAAAAATTTACGTGAGTGTTGTTGATTCTTTGAGTTTCATCACCATGACTATTTTTGGCTATACACAATGAATTAACTAGGTTAATGACATGTATGATTATAATATTCATTATGCTCATTAATAGAGTTTAAACATGTGACTATTTCTTATTTTATTTTATCATTCTACCCTTTCTAATTAGAACAATCATGTCACATGAGGAACACATAGAATGAATTCAAATCAGCCACTTTATGATATTTGTGACTTTATGAAGTATGTGAGCCATGGAAATATCATAAAATATGTAATATTTATGAGTCTATGACTTCATGATCCAAGGAAATACCATAAGTTAATTAATGAGTATAAATAAGGTCACACTAGTCAACATGGGAAAAGGATTTCCACAAATAACTTTACTTGTAAGGTGATTAACTTAAGGAATTTAAATTAATATTTGAGATTCTATGACAAATATTCATGGATACACTTAAAAAATTTAAATTTGTGGTTTTAGGTGTATGTTGTCCATGATTTTAAAACATGTCACCCATCCCAACATCACACACCCAAAATGTCCTTGTAAGGACCTTTGTAATTTTATTACTTGTGAGAAGTGCATGAACCAATTAAAATATGAAATTTAGTTAATGTGTGAATTGACACAAATATTTCATTAATATTCATTTGTGAGGGGACCATGTGAAATACAGATATTTTATGATTATGTAGTCCATATGGATAATATGGACACATATCCCATGCTTAGTATGTGGAAGTGTTTATACTTTCAATGACTTATTTAATATAATGTGACCCCATATATTAATTTAGGGGTCCACATGGATATCATAGGCACATACCAATTATTTTATGAGTGAGATATAAAATGAGCCATATTTATTCAGTGTAACTTAGGCTATGAGCATATAAAATTTTATTTTAGGGATAAAATATGTATGGCATAGGTGAAATTATTGTCAATTATATATATTTAAGAAGGATCCATGTGTAATTATTAAATAATCCTATTTATAAGAGTAGTGTGATCATATTTGATAACTTTTTGGCCATGTGGGTGTGGTTTACCCACTACCTTAATCAAATTAGATGTGGCATAAATTTCCATTAGTTTTAAGGTGTGAAAAAAATATTGATATTTACATGTGGACTTTCTGAATTCCTTGGAAGATGTGGAATATTTGATATTTATTTGGGTTCAAATATGTGTTATAAAATTAGTTTCAAACTATTTTGGTTTCATGTCCATAAGGATGGTCGTGGAATTAGCTCCACAATTCCAATGTTGAAAATTTATTAGAGGCTATGTGGATATACTAAAATTTTATAGTGTGTGGTAATAAATAATTTTTTTATGATTTTATACTAATATTATATATAAGATATATTCCATGGGTTTTATGTGCATATGAACTCAAGTGACATGTGGCTTGGATAATAATGTGATGTGTCTTAATATAGTGCAGTGAACCTTTTATGGATTGATGGCCAATGGATATATTATAATATTACAATATGGTTTGTGACAACTTAATTTATGAATATAGTATCTTGTGCCCCTAATAATATTTTGGTTCTATGGATCTTAGCAATGTAATTTTATTATGAAAATATGAATAATAAATAAATGTGAAAACTAAATAAAGTTATATTTTAATCAACATACCATAATATAAATGATTATTTTATATCCCCAATAAAATTTTAATAAGTTTATAGTCACTCTACGGGGTTTCACATGAACTAAAACCAACCTTTGTTTTATTTATGCAAGTGTGCATAAGATAATATGTGGGCAACCCAAGGATTGGGTGTTGGACCTAGAGACAAACATTGTGGGTGATATAAATTTGGTAATGAGGTAGAAATTGTTTAAACCTTAATTAGATCTTTGAATCCTTGTTTAGTTTAAATGGTTAAGAATATAGAAATTAAAATGCAAAAGGGTGATGAACAATCCTATAATAGGTCAATTAGGTGCTAAATTATATATAAACATACACTAAATTTCTTAACTGAGATATGTTAAAAATAATAAGTACAACTATGCTAAGTATAGACATAATAAATAAGTAATGTATAATATTTTTCTAATGCTAATGTAGTTATGGATCTGAAATAGGTAAAGTTTAGTTTGGAAGATGGTTTTGTAATATTTGTTATATTTTGTATTTGACCCTTCTAGAGTTTTAGACACTAATTTCAACTTGTGATAGTTGAATCGATGCTACTGTCTAAACTCTATGCAAGTTTCATGTATGAAATACCTGTTAGAAAATGATGAGACCACCTATATTCTTTTAGGTTTGTCTTCAACTTCACTCTAGTGTATTAATATATAGGATAGGTATTGTAACTAATTTTGAATTTGTATTACCCTAGTTATTTATCTTCATAGTGACCTTGGAAAAAATGGGTTAGTGGGCACATAGTTTCAAGCTAACCTAGAAGACCCCTTTGTTAATGATTGATTGATTCATTTATAATAATATGAACAAGGCCTCAAACTAATTTAGTTACCCCCTACATGTTTCCTTGTTTTTTAATCATGCAATATGTGTAAAGCAAGTATAATAGTGACCTATGTTGTAACTTGGCAAATTGATCCCTTAGGATGATCCTTTAGTACTTTAGACATATATGTGTGTTTTTCCTATGACTAATATGAGAATAGGATAAAATAAGAAAGCTTTTCTTTATTGAATGTTTTATTGAATGCTTTGATAGGTTTCATTGGTCTATGTTAGGTTGTAAATTAATGAGGATTGATATTGTATTTATATTAATACCTTTGGAGAAATAAATTACATTAAATCACTTAGGCTGACCATTAGGATATGTTTCATTTGTAAATTAGATGACTTTAGGGCACTTTACACTTATGTCAGGGCATGAAATTAGCATCGATGTAAGTGTCTATCATGGATGTTAGTGTCTAGGGAACAAGAAAGTAATTATAGACTCAAAAATTGTGAAGGTAAAATATAAACAAGTTTTAAGTATTTTGTGTAATATATAAGGTTTGGGTTGTCAACATAAGATTAGTTAGACTATGATATAGGATAGTGGACATAAGATAAAATATAATCAAAACTTTAGAGAGCATGAAAAGTCTATAAATGTGAATAAAAACCAAGGTCTGAGTTTTCCAAGTGTATAATATCGAGGTGATATATAATCCACAAAATAATGTCTACAACCCCACCTTAATATAGTAATGAAATTGTTAATTTAAAGGAAAGGAATGTGTAATTGGGTATGTATAACATACCTTATCTTTGTGTAATCCCAACTTGAGTGCTTTTCTAGTGAATGACTTACTACCAAGATCATGTTATATTACCTAATAGGTGCATATAATCTAGAATTTAAATTTATTAAGAAAATTGAAGTTGAAAGAAAAAGGTTTAAAAGTACACCTAAGTATCAATGTAACTTCCTTACCTATTATCAAGTTAATTTTAAAGATGTATCATTATAAGGCTTTGAAACTAAAATGAGGAAATATATATATAAATCTAAAAAGTGCATATACCTAAGGAGAGAGAGGGAGAGGCACATTCCCCAAACCATGAAGAAAAGGTGAGTTTCCACTCAGTCATTAAGATTAATTAAATTATGCAACCAAATGATACTTGTAACCCAATTTTGTAAACATGCCCCAACTAAATCTAAAAGTATGCCAAATGTGTAGAACATGTCTCTGTGACATGCCCCCACTGATATCCCCCCTAAGGTGAGGGAAATATAGAAACCATCAGTTACCTCACCTAAAAAGGATAAGATAACTATAGAATATATGAATGGAACCATGTATAATATAGAATGAGAATTTTTGGATAAATATATCATTTAAGTATATAGAATAATGTGATCACATCAAGGCCTAACATGGTCATACCAAATTTTATTATCATTAGGATCATGTATGTAACTAGAATTATGAAGAGCTTTGGTTTGTCTTGAATAAATGGCTTCTAAAAAAAAATGGTTTGACACTTTTAGTATATATGTATGACAAACCAACCACAACATAGGTTGGAGGTTATTTTTTGGAAATGGATTATTCTTTTTTTTTCCATCATTAACAACTTGTGGATATAAACTAGAAACAAATGTACATCTCTTGATAATTATAAAAAGATACATTTTTATCACTTTGTAATATTACCATTTAGGATTTTTCTTGAAAAATTTCTTGCTTTGGATCATTATTTGGATTTTTGGTATGTATTTTGGATAATTTGAAACATTGGAATCTTGCATATCACATGAAGGATCATCCATATTTAATGATATATCATTCAAACCTTGAGGTGGATTTAGTAAATGTTTATCCTTTTATTTTGGAGGATCTTTTGGTACCCATTTTTTTCATTTGGAAGCTTTGATTTTGGAGAATCTATCTTTTCTATCTTTCTTTTCAATATAAAACAACAATCAGTATGGTGACCCTACATTGTATGATATGCACAGTAATATTTAGATTTTATCAATGTATTTAAAGGAGGTATATTGATTAAATTATTTCTAAGAATATCCTTTATAATCTCATTATACTTCTTATTAAGCTTATTTTCACTTCAAAAATCATTATCATTAGATGATTTTGGTTTTGGCCTCCAATATTGATTCTTATTAGGCACATAATTAGTATGTGAAGTTGAAAACACATGGTTAAGAGTAACATACTATTGATTTTTTGTATATGAAATATGATTTTACAATAAATAAATGTTTGAATTTAAATACTTATTTTTATTTTTTAACTCATGCATTAAATTAGTCATTATATTGATTTATTCTCGTAGGGTTTCATAAGCACAAACCCTAGTTACCTAAAATTGAACATGCATAAATGAAACAACCATCTTACCCCTTGGATAAGTGATAACATAGACCTAGTTATAGGAAGGATATATATCACCCTCAAAAGGTTTATGAGGAGGAAGAGTCTCATGTGTATCCATTCTAAATGTTCTAAAAATTGATGAGAACATGATAAGAAAGGCCTATAAATGTTAGGGAATAATTGATCATGATAAAATAAATATATAGTAATTTAAGACTATTGCATGATTATTTTCAAAATTATATATATATATATATATATATATATATATATTATATATATATATATATATATAGTAAAAATAAGGAATGATATGAACCTATAAAAATAAGGAAATAAAAATGTAGTGTACGGCCTATAGGTCTACATTTACTAAAAAAAGTAAAATACTAAATTCAAAACATGCACATAATATTTTTGAAAACCAAAATAGGTTGTTGTTTATATAAACAATTTATTAAAAACCTCTGAGTCATTTAAAATTTTATCTAATATGAATAAAAAATATTCCAAACAATGTGGAATGGTTCATAGGCAAACCCTAGAATATTCTAAATAATCAATTTTTTTAAAAAATTAAGAGTTTATTTTAGATATCTAAGAGGGTTTTTTGAATAAAATATTATTTTTGACAAATCCTAGATACTAATTAAAAAATAAGTATACCATTCACCTTGTATTCCAATATTTATTAAAAAATGTAAATTGAAAAAAATAAAAAATCAATACCAAATTTTGGAAAATAAAAAGAGGTTTTCAGTACACCCAATTGAGTAGTAAATACCTCTAAGGATTTTTTAAATGAATATATTTAAACTCTAAAATACACTAAATAATGAAGAATCTAATTAAGATCATAAACACACAGTGCCCTTGTGACCAAAAGAGGGCACAACCCTAAGGTAAAGTTTTAGATCAAAAAATACATCACAACAAGATGAAAACATGGGAGGATTGGAAGCCATAGATCATAAAATATTTTGCATTCACATGGATCAAGTTTACAAAATTTTTAACCCTAAATTATATCTTTGAATCCTTAGTTAGTAAATAATATTAAGGTAATGGAAATTATAGTGCACAAGGGTGATGATCAGATCTATGGTAGGCCAATTGGGTGTTAAACTCAAAAATAAACATACATTGAATTTATTAACATAGTTAGGCTAAAACTAATAAGTAAAACTATGATAAGTATATAAATAACAAATAATTATTGTAATTATCTTGTTCTTATGTTAATGTAATTCTAGATCTATAACATTCAAAAAGTAGACTAGAATATGATTTTGGAATAATCATCAAATTATAAATTTGTTGTTTTTACATATATGAACATTAATGTCATCCTAGGTCACTTATGTAAATTCTACCATCTAAAAAAAATTTAAGTGTATTGTATGGAATACTTACTAGAAAATCATGTGACCAATTGGATGCTTCTATTTTTATCTTCACTTGCATTTAAATCAGGGTCATGAACTTTTTCTCTTTGTGAATTTCCAAAATCTTAGTTCTTCATATTCATAGTGACCTTGGGGAAAATTATGCTAGTGATCACATAATTTTGAGTTGAACCTGAATACCCATATGCCAATGAGTGATTCTTATATATTTGATACATTGAATAGGACATCAAACTGACGTAGTTCTCATTTACATGTTGGCTTGTGTGTGGATCATGTAATACATGGAAATCAAGTACAATAGTGACCTAGATAGTAACCTAGCAAATTGGGATCTTAGTAAGGTCCTTTGGTGCTTAAAACATATATATGTGTTTTTCATATGACTAATATGAGAAAATATGAAATATTTTCTTTATTGAATTATTGATTGAATGATTTGATAATTTGCCTTAGTTTGTGATAGATGGTGAATCTATGAGGGTTGATATTATATTTATATCAATCCCTTTATAGAAATAAACCATATTCAAGCACTTAGGTGACCATTAGAATATGTTTCATTTGAAAATTAAATGAATTTATGGCACTAGATGCTTGTATCACGTTAGGACACTAACATTGATGTAGGTGTCTATGTTGTGTCTAAGGAAAATGAATGTAGGTACAAAATCATATATTAGAAAGAGAAAATATAAGTAGGTTTTAAGAATTATGGGTAAGATATAAGATCTAGGTCATTAACATAAGACTATTAAGCCTAAGAGATAGTCCAAGGGGCATAATATAAAGTAGATGCAAGACTTCAAAAAGCAAGAAAGGTCTATAACTAAGAAGAAAAACCAAGGTCTATGTTTTCTAAGTGTAAAAAATTGAGGTACTATATAATCCATAAAATAGTGTCTACAAAAATATTCTCTTGGGAAAAATGGTTGACATTTTTTATAAAAAACATCACACAATATGTTTTGGTGAAATAAACTTAGACTAACTCAGTAACCTATCGATTTTAATTTGATAGGATTAATTGTGGATATATTCCAATAGTTTATTGGTGCACATTAAATTTGTTTATATGCTTAGTAACATATTCAACTATTCTATAGTGATGTAATTGAGTTAAAATATTTTTTTTGTCCTTTTTTATATTATCATGAGAGAGTGCTACACATTGGTATTACAGTCAAGATCCAACACTATTGACCTCTCAAACATTTCCATGGAATTTTTGTGCATTTAAAATGAAACCATGGTATAATTATATATAAATAACCCATGTGAATCTTAGGAGGATAATGTTAAACTAAAATTATTTCCTAATAATTTTTGTTAGTAATATGCATGTTTTGCAATGAAAATTCACCAACTTAAGTGTAGGTAATAGTTCCTAAAATTATCTAGATGAAATATTTTTGGGACTATGTTTAGAATATAGAATAAGTTTAAAAGGGATCAAAAATGATCATGATTAAAGATAAGTGTCATAATAATCATATTTAATTGATTTAATAAGAATATGTATTTTAAGTATAAGGATATAGCTAACCAAAAATGCCTTGAAATGTAGTTTTCATAGATATACTTAGCCAATTTTTTTCCAATACCTAGTTTTCAAAATAGCCTAAATGTGCTATTTTGAATTTATAATTCATTTAATGTAATGCTAAACATTATAGAACCTAAATAAAATATTTTGAATAATCTAAAGATAAAATATAAAAAACTTCCCAACAAGATAAATTTCCCATTTGAAGATGGTTATCTATCAAACTTAGATATTATTTAAATGAAGGACAACCACATTATTTAAAATTTACCCAAGCTACAAGACAACAATAGAATTAATTTGGGAAAACAAATCATATCACTACAATCATATTGAGATAAAAAATCTATAATTCCATGTTATGATAGAGAAATCCCATGAATTTTTATCATGTAAAGACTCCATTCACATTATGTGATTTTATAAGAGAGAGTTTCACAAATAAAGGCAATGTATTAAATAAACATAATAGAGAAAAACATTATGCCCATCCTTTTGGGGTTTTCAAAATAATTATGTATTTTTTTGTCATATTTGCATATTTGAGCTAGCCTTTCTAAGTTTTTTAATAATCATATTAGGTATTTATTTATTCAATCCAATTCTAAAATTTTAGGGTCATTTTCATGTGCAAGGTTTGATTATATGATTTTTTTTTGCATGTTGCATATTTTTTTTTTCAAATCCAATTTTTATTAAAATTTAATTCATGAACATTTTGTATATCCACATATGGATGAATTATGTTTAAGATATTTTACATAATTTTTTTGAGTGCCTTTTATTGAGAACCAAAGATTCCCATTGCATTCAGGGTCACATAAAAAGTTAGTTCAGACTTCTTTTTCCCTGAATCAAACAACATGAGCTCATTTGGAAAGAACTTAAACTATAATTATAAATATACCATTTAATTAAATTTTACGTCACCTTGGATAAAATCTAACCTTTTCATTATGTCTTTAACATCCAAAAAACCTATAAAGACTATGTTTCATTTAATTTAGTTTTTATTCAAATAACTTTGAAAAGATTTCAATTTTGAAGAGTTAGGGAATAGAGGAGTTTCTATTTTTTTAATTTTATAAAAATGGACTATAACAATGTTTACTAGATTTTAATTTTTGTAAGATTTCTAAAAATACCTAATTTTCATGATATTGAATTATTTTGCTCTTGTCATGTTCATTAGAAATTTTAGGAAAGAATGCTAGAGTATGAATGAACACATGCCATTATGCTTGTAGAACCATATAGATTTTCCATAGTTGATATTGTGTAAACTAATCCATCACCACTAATATGACCAATTCATTTCCATACTCTCTATAGACCCTAGTTTTACGTCACTCAATGACATGTGACTCACCACTCCAGTTGAAGCCACCTAGATAAATGATGTTCTAACCATGGTATGTGATCGATAAACCTTATAATTAATGGTTAGATGATAAAATCATATTTATCACCCTTAACATAAGGTCAATTCAAATTTTTAAGGTGTATCATTTGAGGATATACCACTACCCTTTAAGCCTCTTTTTTGAAGCACTAATCTTTTAGGACTCATAAATTTTGATCCATGAATCTTGAGAGGGTGAATTATTTTTTAACTTGGCTCTTTTTTAAGATATACATTGTGGTTGGGGTTATTTTTTAATTTGATAACCCAATTTTCAATAATTTATATTTTTTTCCTATTTTTACCAACTCTTATGTTTGGACCTTCTAAAGGCCATAATGTTTGACTAGTGACTCAAATTTTCAAGTTATTTTTTTTCAAAGTGTGATTTTTTTAACAAATCATAGATTTAAGAATTATATATTTTGATGTTGAATAATGTTTTTTGACATTATGGTCTATTTTTATAAAAATGAATGATACCACTTTGCATTGAGTATAACGTCCATATCATTTTCAAAGGGCATCACTCTTAAATATTTTATACAACTTTTAGGTGGGTTTTTTAGATGTATATTTTACTCAAAATTTTTAATAAATAGCCATAGGGTGTTTTATATTATAGTTTTATCTAGATTATACATGTGTGCCTTATTCTTTTCATCCTTATTTCATACCAATTGATAATAATTTCACATGGCATATTGGGCACTCTCACTTGAGTAGTTTTTTTGGTGCATCACTCATGACTTTAGTTTCATTTGAAGACATGTTATGTTTCAAACATACTCTTTGACATAATGTTTTAGGCTTTGGATCCTTATATATGGTTCATATCCACACCCTAGTGAACACTATGTTTTGGGGGGGGCGGGGGGGGGGGGGGTGCAAGGTGTGTTTTATATGGATAACATTTCCTTGGTTGTTCTATTATGCTATGCACCTAGTGCTTATTCCTATATATTAGCTAGATGTAAAGGATGTTTACCCATACATTATGGTTAAATTGGATACGTACCATATATTCACTCTTGTTCACACAATATTCATGGAATCTTATATTTTTAAATTTATATACCTATTAATCAATGATTAATATTTTTTCGATTGAATTGAAGAGAGAGAGAGAGAGAGAGAGAGAGAGAGAGAGAGAGAGAGAGAGAGAGAGAGAGAGAGAGAGAGAGAGAGAGAGAGAGAGAGAGAGAGAGAGAGAGAGAGAGAGAGAGAATATATATATATATATATATATATATATATATATAATAAGATAAAATTAAATTTATAATCATACAAAAAAATAGGTGGAAAAGTCACACCCCATGAGAAAAGTCACACTAAGGGAAAAAACCTTAGGAAAAGTCCAACAAGTGGTCAATAAATTACCAATAAAAAAATCACATCAATAGCTAATAATAGGTAAACACAAAGACTAAATTGTCACATAGTAATAAAGAGAATAATTAAGTATCTACAATAAACATGGAAGTTGGGGGAGGTAGTAGAGATGGTGGGTCATGAGGCTTACCAACCCATTCTCCTAGAGTAGTAAGATCATCATACAAAGGTAAATGTTCCAAACCATCACTTTTTAAAGCTTTTAATACATCATATTTATGTATTTTAAGAGAGATTTATAGATCTAGTCATAGAAATTTATCTTAGGGGGAGGACCCCAAACCCTATTCTCATTACCATGATTTACGGGAGGAGGGCCCCATCCCTTTCCATCACCTAAATTTATTGAAGAGACACTTGGAACACCATTTCATGGATAAGACCATTGAGCTGGTGATTGAAAAGGATAAAATATCATAAGTGATGAAGATGGGTCCAAAAAACTAGTCATGAGTATGTACCCATGTACAATGAAAGATTAAAAAATAATGAAGATATTGTAAATGGATACTTAATTTGATGAATAATCTAATATAATTAATTAGATGATAAGGAATTAAGCAAATATTGAAAGTGACAATAATATGTGTCTTCAGAAATTACAATTTCACAATGCAAAGACTAACTTCATTTACATAAAAGAATATTTTCTTGAAAGTCAAAAAATACTTTCTACTCCTTAATTAAACATAGTCAATTAGATGAGTGACTAAGTTAACACTACTCACTACATTTGTTTTGAAAGCATATTTAATGCAAAACATGGTCTAACAAACATATTGATCATTTATCAAGATGCAGAAGGAATTGAAAAAGAGAGGCTTCAATGAATCTTTTTGTTAGTAAAATGGTGACTAGATGCTACATAATCCATCTAATTGAAATACATGGGTAAAAATCCTCCACATTCACCAAGTATATATTATAAACTAATAGGTACATGGCATACTCAAATAACCAAGGAAGCATTGGTAGTAAAAACACACTAAGACATGGTTAGGGGTGTTTTATACTGCTAATTCTTCTTTAGTTGTTAGAGTATGACATGTATCGATAGTGTATTTTTCCTATATATTGGTAGTGTTAGTGTAGGTTTTTATTCCATTTAATATTTTTTCCATACACATGTTGTTCAGTTTCCTTATTTGTTGTTTTAGGTCATTAGGGAATCTAATCCCACATTAATGAGGATATGAGGACATATATATCTTACACATATCTATGTACCTTTCTTAAAGCTATTTTATCTCATGAATCTATTTATTTTTCTCATTTTTTATTTCATCTATAGAACATGTTTTTTTATTCATGCATTCGTGTCTATGAAGTCTTGATCCTCAACTGTGGCCCACTTCAACATGGTATCATAGATGATTTTAGTAGTCAAATGCCATAGCTTATGTTTTTTAAATCTTGAGATTTTAGATTTCATGCCACAAATTTCCCATTCTTTGACCTTTGATTTTTTAGATTCATCATTTCTCAAAAAAATTTCCTTTTGGGGTCCATTGCTATTCTATATTTAGAAAAAGAATAAAGGAAAAGGATTTTTTTTTGTGGGTTATCTATTTATCACTATTTTTCCATGAAAAAATATACTATTATATTTGATTAAAAATGTTTCAAAACCCTAGGATCTATTTTAATCATGGATAGTTTAATTATAGTGGATTTTGGCCATTTTTGGAATGTTTGAGGGCATTTTCTTGGAATCCGTATAAATTCATACAGTGGGAAACTTGTGACAAAACCATTTTTAGGTTTTTTTGGGTTTCTCAATAACCTTCATGGCTATTCACTAGTTTTTTATAGTATATCACTAGAGTTTAATATTTTAAAAGTTTTTTAGACTTGAAAAAATTGTGCCCATGTGTAGACATCATCATATATATACCCTTACATAAACATATGGTAGATTTTGACCTTTTCTTAGATATTAGGTATATTTTGACACCCTTTTATGCACTTGGCATATTTTTAAAGTCTGATGGTTACTCAATCAATTGGTGAAACCTGACACCCATCTGAACACCTAATAGACCCCAAACCTTGCTCGAATAATGAGAACTATAGGTCTACCCATAAATTGTTAAAAACATGAACCTTGTACATTAAAACCTATATTTATTTCATATTTTGTCATAGAAAAACTTTTTTTATGTGCCCTTTGGTTTTTGGAAACACGTTTTCATCCTCCTCAATTTTTATATTTCCTTATTCCTAGCCTTACATATCTCATCCCTCCTATAGTTATACCACTCCTTTATATGGATTATTGATGTGCATGTGTACATCAAATTTAATTACAAAAAAAGTGGAACTATTAAATTATAATTGAGTTCCATCATGGTGACATCACAAAACTCCTCCAAAGTGACATCATGATGGGGGGTAGGGACTCAACCTAGGGATAGCCCCTATTCATATGGGAGTTTGTATATTTGTCACAACCAACCATAGGGAGCTTAAATTTTCCATGAGAAGTGAAATAAAACATTTTTCACACATAAAATTTATGTAGAATGGACATTTCTTTCATTAGCAAAAAAATTTAAACTCACATAATTTTCTACTTATAGATCTTTTTTCGGCACCATTTTTTTAAAGTTGAAGCTTTTTCAAACTCTACACATTTGTTATATTATTTATCCTTGTAAAATTTAACCTATGAATTTTTATATTCATTTCATATCCTTGTGTTTCTATCACTATTGGTTTATCACATACTTCCTTTCTACATAATGTATCAGAATATGGTCTCTCTTCTTATACCATTCAACTATAATGAGTGGAAAACCAAAGTTAGAATCCTCTTGTGGAGTAAAGTTTTACACCAAATAATGATGGATATATAAAATTAACTTAGACTTTATCTAGATAAGGTGAAGTGGTTTAAAACAATTAACATAACCTATGGTCTATTATTCTTATCAATGTTTTTCAACTTGATTTTTAATATTAAATCTAAAACTATCCTAATGATGTTTTGACCACACCAAAACAAATATTTAGGAAACATGCCATAATGAGAGGTCATGAACTATAAAATGAGCTCATGTGTTTGAGCCTAGGTAATTTTGACACTATACATGACTTCTTTAAGAAAATCAAATCACTTGAGTTATAGTTGAAAATATATGACATAGATAAAAAGGATGATAAATTTATTCTTTCCGTCCTTTCTAATTTAGGTTCAAACTATTTTATCTTGATTTCTACCTTCTATACCACCAAATGTGCCCTTATAGCTACATGGACCATGTCATCCTTGGTGATTTTGTTATTGACTGAACTTGAGAGTGAGACTAGCTTAATCAAATGGGTAAAATGAAGTCCCCCCAAATCACATGAAAAAATTATGATACATGACAAAAAATATTCCATATGTAAGCAAAGTAAATAGGATAGGAAGGACCTAAAGCAAAGAAATGGTATGAAATATTATGCTAAGTCAAAATCATCAACTGAGTAGTCCTCTAGGTATGAAACCCAAGAAATAAAGACTCACATGTGCCAAATATAATAAAATTGTACATGATGAAACCAAATGTATTAATAAACATATTGACCAACTGATATTAATGCTCAAGAAGCACAATATTAGGATCCGTCATTCTACCAATTAAAGTTCATTAGAGTCTTCTGAGGCCAAAGATAGTAGTAAGGGAAAATGTAATGGAAAGTCACTTGTTGAAGTTACATCCCATCCTTCCACATAGGTAAATGATTATGGTGCCTCACACTACATGGATTCATCACATTAAATTTTATCATCCTTAGATCCTTTTTTTATGTCATCCATTTTTTAGGTGATGACACTTCAAGATAATTCAGGGGGAGAGGATATCTTAAAATGAATGATGATACATTTTATGATGTTAAATGTGTTCCCTCATTATCCAAAAATCTCATATATATTAACCAAATCAATCACATCAGTTTGGGAAAGAGAGTTGAGTTCACACTTAAGTATATGATCATTAGGTAATTAGATAGTGACTCCATAGTTTCATTCAAGAAAACAAATTGCCAATCATGATTGTATACTTTCTCACATTTTTCTTCTAATCAACTCTCTACTATAATGCTCACTCATACAAATTGGGTGATTAGATTATGTAATGATCAATTTAACCATCTCAATTATCACTCTCTATATAAATTTGGTCATAATGACATGGTTCAATGCTTTCCACGTGTTTATTTTTATGACATTTTATAGAGTTGCATACTTCGTAAGAATATACAATACAAGTACAAAAAAAGAAAGTTATGGATACTTACACATTTATTAGATATATTTCATAATGACTTGTTGGTCCATTTCCATATACTTTATATATATATATATATATATATATATATGCTTACCTTCATTCATGACTTTTTGAGGTATAATTGGGTGTACTTTCTTAATAAAAAAATTGAGGTCTTTGATCATTTTAAAGACTTCAAGGCACTTGTATAAAAATAGTCAAGTAATGGCATCAAAATCTTTTAGACAAATAATGGTGTTAAGTATATAAATAATCATTTTGAGAATTTATACACTACATAAGGGATTTAACTACAATGTATAGTTTGATATAGTCTTAATCATAATGGTGTTACAAAATTCAAGAATATGTCTTTGAAGGACATGGCCAACTATATGCTACACTCCAATTCAGTTGCACCTCAATATTGGGTATAGGCCATCAAATGTTCTTGTTATATCTAGAACCAAGTTCCTCACAAAGAATTTAAGTGAGTCACTCCTTTTAAAACATGGATAATCTAGAAATATATAGTTAATAACTTTCAAGTTTTTGGCTCTCCTTCTATGGCTCACATTCCTAAGAATAAATGTAAGGCAATGAAACCTTAGAGTTAGACTTACATATTCATCTAATATCTTGAGGGTGTTAAGGGATATAGGTTTCACCATAACACCACTCATGAGTTGTTTATTAATATAAGTTTTTGTTTTAAATAGGTTCCTTTAGAATCCACACTTGAAACTTATCACTCTTCTTCAAATGCACTGGGATTTGATGATAATTATATTTATTCAAATCTACCTAAGTAGCTTCATAATTTTTGAGATTCTTATTCTAGTTCTAATGATGAGAGAGTAATCTGGGATGATCTCATCTTTCTCATAGAATATTTTTAGAGGATGAGGAATCTCCTCTTATCTCTCTAACATTTGGTCTTCTTTGGGAGAGATAAACCCTATAATGTACTGGCCTTTGGGTTGGGGATCTATCAAACATGAGGTATAAAGGTTCACAATTCCAAAATGTCCTAGATGCATTCATTGCATTTGATTCTAAGACATAATCATTACATGAGGCATCAAGAACTTATAAATTGGATACTTATATGGAAAATGAGTATGGTTCTTTGTTGAAGAACAACACTTGGGATTTAATCCCTCTTCCTAAGGGAAGAAAACTTATTAAATGTAGATGGATATACTAAACAAAATCTGTAGTATATAGGTCTATAGACAAGTTTAAATCACGTTTGGTATCAAAGTATTTTTCCTAGGTACCTGACATTTACTATACTAATATATTTTCCCATGTTTTCAAAATAAACTCAATCCAATTAAATATTTCCATTAACACAACACATTGTTGGGATGCTCATTATATGGATGTGAAGAGTGATTTTCTTCACAATGATCTCAAAGAGGAAATATATATGGATAAATCATAAGGATTTTTTGAAAATTATTATTTAGTTTTCAAACTTTAAAAATATATCTAAGACCTCAAATAAGTTACTCGAGCTTGGTATGCCAATATGCACTCTTTTATTTTTTTAGTTGGGTTGACTAGATTCCATTCAGATCCAAATATATATTTTATGATAGGATGATTCACTATTGATCACAAGGAGCTCTTTATCCACCATTATATTAGTGAAAACTATTTTTTCTAATAGGTTCTCAATTACCAACATGGGCATTTTGCATTACTTCCTCATGATTAAAATTTCTTAGTCTAAATATAGGATTACTATTGCACAATAAAAGTATTATCTTGATTTAATTATATAGTTTAACATGGTTGACTATAATCTATATCCAAATCCATTTATATTTGTTATGAATCATGAGGCTGATTTTATTTCTTCTTTGGTTGATGATACCTCATATCAAACACTTGTTAGAAATCTAATCTATCTTACATACACTAGAAATAACATTAATATGTAGTGATCATGGTATCTATTTTTACATATAAAACACATGAGTTGCATTGGAATGTAGCTAAGTGGGTTATCCACTACATTTAGGGTAATCATAGTTTTGGGATTCAATATGGAGTATGCATTGATGTTGAATTAATTGGGTATATAGATTCAAATTGGGATGGTGATATTTATAATCATAAATATACATTGGGATGCAGTTTATCTCTTTGTTCATGACCAATTTATTTTTAAATCAAGAGGTAAAATGTCATTTATTTATCTTCTATATAGATACAATACATAGGATTTGTTAATGTTTTTATTTAGTCTATTTAACTTCATAGGATTCTCATTAAGTTTAGTATCTAGTTTTGATGACCTATAATAATTTTTTGTGATAACCAGATCATAATCTAAATCTATGATATTTTTTTCCTCCAATAAACTCAGAATATTGAGATTTATATGCCTTTCATTTTGGAGCTTATCCATGAGAAAGTCATTTAAATCCACTACATTAAGACTATAGATCAAATTGATGATATATTCACCAAACCCTTCAATAAGAGAAAGTAAATTCATTTGTAAGATTTTTTTAGGTTTAAACATCTCTATCATACTTCTTTGGGGGGGGGGAGGGGTTCTATGTACTTGGGTACCTCATAAGGTCTGATTTATACTACCCCATTCTCCATCGACCTAAGCTATGTTTAAGGAGGGGTGCTAATGTAGGTTTTTACTCCATTTAATGGGTTTTCCATACACATGTTGTTTATATTTCTTAAGTATTATGTTAGGTCATTATGGAATATAATCCAACATTCATGAGGATGTGAGGACATGCTTATCTTACACCTATATATGTACATTTCCTAAATCTATTTTGGATAATAAATATATTTATTTACTCATTTGATTTCACTTTGACAATAGATTTTACTTCATGCATTTGTGTTTATTTATTCTTGATCCTTAATTATGTCCCAATTCAACATGTATATGTAGAAAATTGCTACACATGTATTATAGTTATATGGAATCTAGAAAATAAATATGATAATTTAAACCATATTAGGCACAAAACAAAACTCTAATTTCATGCCAAGAAATATAAATCCCAAGTACTTTAGCATGTAGATACTCCATCCACATAATTCAGTTATACAAGAGAGATATTAACCAATAAAATAAACACGATATTAACTAAATATAATATGAAGTGTATATGTATCACTATAAATGGTTATACTTAAATGATATCTCCTAGATACAACATCTCCACCCCCTATAGGCAACTAAATGTAATCTCCATACCCAACAAGGATACAAAGGTTTATTTTATAAGAAAATCAAGAGGTGAGTGGTATATTATTATTAGTGGAGTGAAATGTGGAAGCATTATCAAAAGTATACCTAACCCTTCTCACACATGTTCAAAAGACATGTAATAAACAATGTAAAAGGTATGCTTGATCTAGACATGTGAATTATAGAAAATATAAAAACCAAATTAAATTAGACACAATAATTTAATGTGATAAAACTTCATCAGGTAAAAATACACAATGTTGATATTCATATAATTGAGAAACAATTAACCCAAATACCCATCCTTACTCTTCTCACTTCCTCTCTATATTAAAACTTATTCACAAAACATTTACAAAATAATTTCTAGACACAAATATCAGTTCACTCAATTTTTTTATTTTTTTCATCAAGTGTATTCGAGATGAATTAAAAAAGGGGTAATACCATATTTATAATTGTGATGAAGGGAGGTGACCATTTTAATAAATAGGTTCATCCTTTCCCAGGAATTATTTTTAAATAAATAATAAAATAATAAATAACTTATGTTTTATTATTAATTTACACAAGGTTTTTCAACCTATTTAATAAATAATAAATAAATTATTATTTATTTATTTGAATGTACTAAGGGTATAAAATAGTCCACTTATCAATTAAATGTTATAACACTTCCCATTAATTATAAGTGGGGATATATTCCATATTCCATATTCCATATTCACCTTAATAAATGAATTATATTATAAACAAAATTGAGAGATTTTAAAAAAATCATCATGCCAAACATCACCTTTTAAAACAAAAGGAATTATAACCCATAAACTACTTAAAGTAAGTTTAGGTTAGCATTATTGTGACGCTACATCTTATAGTTTATCATGATAAATAATCTAACTATTGTTACATCCTTTCATAACATAAGGAACTCCATTAAAATATGCTTTTCAATATTTGGGTACAAAATTAAAACTTGTGCGCAAAGTTTAAATAGATCACATAACTTTCACATGAAGTTTAGAATTATTTGTAATGAGAAGTATAAAGAATAAGAAGGAAGACATGGATATAATTAATTGACATTATAATTAACACTCCCATTCAATGAAAAATTTTAGAATCCCAAAATTACACGAAATTGAAAAACTTGGTTGAATCAAGTGGTTTTATGAAG
>JARHVA010008505.1:17500-282500 GCA_037957365.1 Torreya grandis | reverse complement strand
TCATGAATATTAAGATGAATGATGAAATAAAAATTGATATTAAATTAAATTACAATCACAAACATATAATTGAGATTTAAATTTCTTAATTTTAGAAAGAAAGTTAACAATTTTTCATCACCTTTCATAGGTGTAGTAAGCAATTCAAGGATCAACTTAATGATATTAAAGAGATGAATGTACTCATGCATATAATTAAGGAGTTTCAAATCATCTCTAGGAGACTATTTATTTATGATAAGGATTAGGATTTCATCCTTAATACTCTACAAGAATAAATGACATGGCTTCTTATGATTTCTATTGAAACACATTTGAAAGCTCAAGTGTAACATGTCATAATATTGTTAATGTGAATTTTACATATATTATATTTTGATCCATTCAGCATTTGATATTTATCTAATATAAAGTTACGAGAAGCCATAACTTCCCTTTAATAATGATAATATAACACCAGATAATACTTAAAATTAAACCTATTTTTAATTTAAATTTTAAATTTATTTGATAATAATAAAAATTAAAAGTGTAATCAATTAATATATGTTCAAGTATATGGTAAATAATGGGAAAAATAATTGAATCAAAATGAACCAATTTTTGTGTCGTAAATGTTGAACACAAAATAATTATCTAAATAGTATGATTAAAAAATGTGTAAAACTTATAATAAGAAAATTAAAAATAAAAATTGGACCACATAAATGTTTTTGGAATGTGTCAAAACCTATAAAATTACTATTTGCATGACTATTCTGAATAAAATAATTACTAGGCCAAATGTTGAAACAAGGTCAATAGGTCTAGGGTTTTTCATGTGAAAACTTTACACATAAACCAAAAATAAAAATAATATTTAATAATTTGAAATAAATTTGACCAAATCAAAAATAAGTCAAAATAATGTTGTTTTATGGAGTTTTAGACACTATAGCACCCTAGCTATAAGCCTATAATAAAATATAGTAACCAATTCATTAAATTTAGATCTTTGAAATAATACATGCACAAATATATATACAAACCTTATTTTTTTTATTTTTAAAAATTACACACACATGTGCATGGAAATAATCAAATAATAAAATTAACTTAAAGTTTAAACTTTTGGTAACAAGCTTTAAACAAGGGTGGGGACCTTATGATTACTTGAGTGGAAAAATAAAAGTTTAAAAAAATAATTAACTATTAAGTAAAGTTAATTAACTTTATACTAACCTTCATATATGGATCTAGCTCATAATGGTGCACCTGTAGAGGTATGGGTGATCACAACAAGATGTATAAGCCTCCAAAAATCACCAAAATTTTCCAATCACATTGATATTTCTTGCTAATGTTGAAAGAACCTTAAAGATTACATTTTGGTTGAAAAATTAAAATTTTAAAGATTCCTAGGTTGCATAATAACACCTCACATGTAGAAAACATATTACAGGTCCTTGAGGAATTCTTCTCATGTTCTACAAATGCTTCGATGAGGATTATACACAAGATTTACACTCTTCCAATAATAAATAGGCTATAAAATGACTAAAGAAAAATATTTTGATATTTATTTAGGAACCTAAGCCATAACAATGCATCGCATGGAAGTTGGAGGCTGATTTACACATTTGAATTGACTCTTATTTTCTTTGACGAGGTTCTATAATGATTTTGAATGAAGATCCAAAGCATATAAGGTTGCAACAAGACTTCAAGTTGATAAAAAAATCTTCTTCTTTTTCACAATACTAGGCCAAACAAGGATTGAAAATAAAATAATTATTTGTAATTGAATAGATATCAATTCGCAATGGTAATTGATAATATATTTCTTAACCAATTACACCCCACATAGGCTTTGATACCATGAAAATACATGCAATATTAAATGTAAAAGACATCTTAGATCTAGACATGTGAATGATAGCAAAGAGCACAACCAAATCAAATTATACATAGTGACGTAATAGTTTAATGTGGAAAAACCTTAAGAGGTAAAAAAATACACAAGTATGATATTCATATAATTTATAAACAATTAACCCTAAAGATAGCCTTCCTCTTCTCACTTCCTCTCTATATCAAAACTTCTTCAAAAAACCTTTTCCAAGATATTTGCCACCAACAAATATCAACTCACTCAAATTTTAAATGTTTTCATTGAGTATGTTCAAGATGAATTAAAATAGGGGTAAAACCCTATTTCTAATGGGGGTGAAATGAGGTTACTATTCTAACCAATAGATCCATCATTCCATGATAATCATTTTTAAATAAATGTTAAGTAATAAACAATTTATGTTTTATTATTTATTTACACAAGGTTTTAAAATCCATGTTTAGTAAATAATAAATCATTTATTATTTAATTAATTAAATGTACTAAGGGTCTAAAATATACCATTTAGACATTAAATATTCTAACACATGTGAAAATAACTACAGAATTAAATGTGCATAAAACATGACACCTTGGTAAAACATATACTTAAGGTTGATTTGCATCAAATGTGAACATGAAAAACACCAATATAAGGATTTAATTATTATATGGGATTAAATATATTGGAATAATTGAATATTACATTAAGATAATAGTGTGGATTTCCCTCATATTGATAGTAGATTAGAGAAGTGCATGTGGAAATAATGTGTTAATTGGTGAATGGTTGATTTTAAACTAGATTGTATCTCATTAGATTAGGTGATAGAAAATATATTATTATTTTAATCTCTTAGTAAGATAAAATGAGGAAAAAGATTAACATAACATGGAACTCTTCACCTTGATAAAAAATATCATATGGAATCTTTTCATAGAACAAGTTTTATTTTGATGAGACATGTTAGATTTGATCCTCATATATATACCATGTGCCATGTTATTTAATTAATTTTGATGCTAAATGATAAACCCAATTCTTGGTGGCTTGGGTGGACTGATGTGCTTTATGATGGTGATGATCCATATGTGGGAATTATGAATGCATGGCTAATTTTAATTATCCCATTACTATTTAAAACTTTGGAGTTAATTTTGAATGAAATATTTTAAATGTCATACCAATATTCATATATTTCTAAAAAATGTGGAGAGATCCCCATTTGAATATGGGAAATGAGCCTTCTTGTTTTCAAAAAAATTAAGAACCTAAGTGATGCATTGAGGCTTTAGGTTGAGATAGAAATGTTAGATCACATTGATGCTCATATTTCTAAAATATATAAATGAATCACAACACTTTATGTGGTGGAGTTCCCGTATATATTGAAACATAGGTGTGGACACCAATAAAGGTCTTGGTTGATCATTTAAGTATGATTATATTGCATGTGATTCATTTTTCATGATGATTGAGAGTGATTTTTTATCATATTTGCTATGAAATATGTTTAACCTTATCTATTAATATTATTTTAATGCACTTTCATTGTTTTTCTATGGATGATTATGGTTGTTTTCATACCATGTGCAAACATATTTTGATTATTTCATTACTTTGGAGATATTATTGTATGTGGTATAGGAATGTTTTCATTTGGTGATATATTATTGTATATGACACAATAGGATCTTGGGTGAAAAAATATTTTTATTATGTAATTTTATGTTACTCTTTAGTTTATGACAAATACTATTGATTGTCTATTCTAATTGTGATGATACATTGGGTCATAAATTTTTTGTGCATGATGAATTATATGGGTGGATATTATATCTATTGCTAAGTGTTTATGATATTATGAATGGTAGTATTAAGATATTATGTGGTTGAGTAAGGATAAATGATTATTTTTTAAGCATGATTTACTGATTGAACCACCCTTATATGCATACAAAAATGTGTTTTTATGATGTATAAATTTCCCATGCGAGACAATTTTTTTATCTATGATAGTTGGTTTAATTAAATTTCCCATTTGTGAGAAGGTTTTTTGTTTATAATATTTTTTTTACAATAATTACAGTCCATTTTTTAATTAATAATATTTAGTGTGTTGGATGTTTATTCTATATTATCTGATAAAAAATTGAGGTACTATTTCTTAATTATTTCAATTTTCCATGCATGATAGATGTTTGCTTTATATTATTTATATTAGCATAGAATATTGTATTTCCTTTTCAGAAGATGATAATGCTTGTATTGTGTGATTTTGGTTATTATTTCATAACATTTAAATGGAATTATGGAAATTAGAGTCATCTTACTTAGTGTACATTTAGTAAAATATTTTATCAATGAAGATCGTACATCCTTGTTATATTAAACACATAGATTGGATTAATAAATGGAAAAATTATATGTATAGAAATATAATAATTTTAATGGAACCATAAATTGATCTCTATATCATTATATTTCTCTTCACATAAATCAAAACTATTTATCTTTTATAATTTAAGTATTTATAGAATTTCAATGAGGCTCTATTGATTCATATTCATGACCTTTCATTTATATCACTGAAGGAGTTTTTCCATCTTATATAATCTTTTAATATTCAAACAAAAGAGGAATTTAAAATAAAATATTATATTGGACACTTATCACTTATACATTACTTCTAATATTTTACACTTCATAGTTTTCTACCAACACTTTCCTAGACTTATTTACAATTTTATTATCCTAAGACAATTTAAATGAGTGTATCAAGGATTGGAGATGTTGGAGTTGATTACACTATGTTGTGTGATTTGTTAAGAATATATGATTATAGTTATCACTGAAAGTTCCATTTACTAGTTTTTACCACTTGTGCACTACTTAATCACCCTTTTAGGGTTTAAACTATGAAATGTACCAATCTATTACATTTTTAGTGTTTCAATAGATTGACATAACTAGGAGGCCACCCTCTATAGGTTTTAAACCTTCCTATCCCCACTCATAAAACTTATTTCCTGGTCAAATCTTACAATATTCAAAACTGATTTTCTTTTGCATTCTAAGTACCTTATTATGAGGGTGAAGGCTTGGAATGTAAGGATAAAGTTAATTCCACCATTGATGTCAAAGGATCTACTAGAGACATTAAAGATGTTTTTGCTAATATGGATTCATATATTGGAGGTGTTAGTTGTCATGGATGTGATTTCTATAGTGTTTGAGTTATTTTATTCAATTTTAATGATTACATGATTTAGGTAGGTGTGATGAACTAAATGTAATTAATGGTTCATTGAATACAATTATAAATATTTGGAAAATATCACTTAAAATGTCACCAATCAATTATAAGGGAGAGCGCGGCTGTGAACGCGGCCATGCTGAAACCCTTCCCTCTGCAGGCTGGCATCTGTGCGGCCCCCTATCCCCTTGTGTTTTTACGTAGATCTTTCTACTGCAAGATCTTTCTCTGCGTGGGTCTTTATTTTTGCTTTTCATTTTCCATTTTGTGGATGGTTTGCGGACTGGTTTTCTAGCCTGTGTGGCTTTGGTTTTGGCACTGCGGTTATACAGCTTGTATAACCTGTTGGGTGTGGTTGCATGGATCTAAAGTGTTTATTATTTATTTTTTATGGCATGGATCTATTTTTTTACCTCAGAGTTTTGGTTTGTGGCTATCGTGTAGACCAGGTCCCTGTTCTGCACGGGTCGGTGTTTTCTTTTGTGATATTTTGTTAGCCATGGCGGTGTTTCCTCTGAGCAAGGGGGTGACCTAACAGACTCTTGGGTGGTTGGAAAGGATGGTGAGGGTGATGAATCTGGGGGTTTTGTTGGTGGTGCTGTCAGATCTAGTTTTTCACCATTGCCTTTCGTCTGTGGGGTCGTTGCTCGTGTAGAAGTGCTTCAAGACATATTTTGACAAATTTTTGAATGCCAAGGCGGTGTAGCCTCTGTGTTTTGTAGAGGGGGTGAATGGGCCGATGATCGATTGGATGGCTTAGGCGATGGCGGTGCTGGTTCTGGGGTTTGTTTGGTTGGGGATGGGGTCTGAAGGTAGATGTTAATGTGGCTCCCAAAAACCCCTCCTTGTGTTAATGCAGCTTTATAAAGTGTAAGATCTTTATTGCGTGGTTTTTAAAAAAAATAGGTTTCAGGTCCTTGTAAAACTAGGGTTTATGTTTCAGGTCATTGAGCCTGGTTTTTTTGTTTAGGTTTCAGGTCCCTGTAAAACCTGGGGAGCTTTGTCTGGTTTATCTTGGTGGTATCAGATCCATGAAAAACCTAGTTTTTTCACTGTTGTTCAGTGGGTTTGCCTGTCTGGGTAGTTTTTATTGCTTTATTCTTTTCTTTGATTTGTAAAGGGTTTCGGGGCCCCTTCAAAACCTGCTTTTACCATAATCTAAAACTAAAACTTCTTGTACCATGCTAAAAATATGCACAAGGAAGTTGTATGTCTATAAGATTGTCTAAATGACCTCATCCTCTATAGTTACTATGATAAGCTTTTATAGAGAGACCTTGTGTTATATGTTATATGATATCAACTCCATTATATCCATGTATCTATGTGTTTTGAGTTATTTACCTTGGAGAGTTATAGATTTAATTCCTTATAAGAATATTGCAATTGATTATTCTAGTCGAGCACACTACTGTAAATTTGTATTACATGATGTATCACAATATAAATAAACTAATTATATTCTTCAAGTAACTCAAAGATGGATTATGTTTCTAGTCACATTTTTTCACCTTGATTTTTTTAATTATTTCAATAATTGTGTGGTAACCCAATATCTTTTAATTGACATTATGAGAGACATGATATTTTTCTTATCAAACAACACTTATTATAATAAGACATCTAATACCAATGCTTGGCAAATATCATCGATTAACTTGAATACCTTGGTTATCTTTCCATGGATCTCTTCATATTCCTCTTGAAGTTGAGATTTGTGTTGTTTTATCTCCAAAACCTTATGTAAAATGGACTCATGGAAGGTAGAAACTCCTTCAATTATTTTTCTAAGGTTAATTTAGTAACATCTAGTTATACCTCTTGGATTTGTGCCATAAGAGAAATTGCAGTTACAACAGTTGATAAAGGTGTGGGTTATTGTCTAATGTTTATAATTGAGAGGTTGAATTTTGTTCTACATAGTAATGGAGCTTGATATTCCAACACATAGTACCTTATACTATCAAATTGATATTTTATGTCCTTTTTTTACTCTTCCCTAAATTGATCCCAATTATTTACATGTGCTTGAAAGTTGTGATCAGATATTGAAGGTTATTCCATTCATGACTTTAGATGGCTACTATGATTGTGTAGTTTTTTATTATCCCTCAACACTTTGGAATTTTAATTTATCTTATTCATCACACTTCTTATCTTATTCTTATTTTTACACTCAATTTTTCTACATAAACTCTTGTTTGACCCTTTCATTTTATCTTTATTTTTGGCATCCTTTGTACTTTATCCTTTATGATTTTTTTAGTTATTCTCGATTGAAAATTTCTACCTTATTATTATCTTCAACTTCATTGGCTGATGTGATAGTCTCAACTTTATTCCATTATTCCTCTTGTGTTTAAAAATATTCATTTTTCATTTTCCTCAACTTAATTCTTTGTCTTCTTAGTCTTTGATTTATTTTTATTAACCTATTACATATCTTGTTCATCCTATTCATTTTTATTCCACTCTTATTTTTCCTTTCTAGCCTACTCCTCCTTGGTACTATCTTTTTCAACCTTAGCTTTGTATGTTCTAGCTTTTCCATTTTTAACTTCATGTGTTTGTTATTCTATGGTCTCATCTTGTGGTTTGGGTTATTTTGAGTGTGTTTCTGCTAGAGGATAATACACTAGATCTTGTTGTTTCACACTCATTATCAAAGTATCAAAATTTTGATGTACATATGATGATATTTTTGAATATGGAGACAAGGAGGTAAAGGTTGTGTTGATGGTGAAAGAGATATGACCACTTATCATTTAATCATAGATTTTTTTGAATGATCATGTGAGACCAAAATTTTATTTTATCACATAAATATGCAATTTTATACTATAGTTTTTTTTTGTTTTTTTTTTTTCATTCTTTTTCTTTAGTTTCTTCCTCAAGTCCATCTATGGCCATAAATTTGTCCACTTATATTATTTTTTTTAGATTTGTCCACATTGTGCCCTATATGAAAGGAATACATGTTAATGTCCCTAAGGGAGTTTATTCTTGTACTTTTGATTGTTTCAAAATTAATTATGTGAATGTCAGATGAAGTAAAATAAGAAGGAACTAGATCTAGATCTTGGAAAGAGATGTTCATAATGTGGAATTGAAACATAGGTAATTCCAAGGGCTTTGATTTTTTTATCTTCATAGAACCTAGTGTTGCTAATAGATTCATCCAATATAGGTAACTAATTTCCAATAGAGTGAATCCTAGATGGAAAAATGAAGTGCTCAATAGACAACATCAAATAAACATTATGACATAGGTTAAACCATAATTTATGGATTTGGTCCCCAAGTGGCATATAAATCCTCATCACAATGAGGTTTTAGAGGAAGTAGGTGGTTATGAGGAGAATTTGTGTGAATAAGAGAAGATCATCCCAAATCTTAAAAAATATTAAGAACTCAGATCTAGGTGGGTGTTTATTTTTTAGAAAGGAGAGATTTTGTCAGAAGAGTTGTTGGAAATAGATCATTACCATAATTTTATTACAAAGGGAAAGACACATTATACAAGTTATAGGGTTTTCATCCATGCTAGAGAAATCATAGGTAGTAATGGAATGGTGGTAGTCAAAGTTGGCTTGGTCAATGAAGGATTGGTAATGGCATTTATGAATGGAAAAGCCAATAATAAAATGGAAGGCCATGCACTGTTGAAGGTGTTAAGGATAATATTCATTTTATGTTAGATTTAAGGTATTTATTGAGATGTAAATAGTTATAATTTAATATTTGGTTAATCAAAATATTATTGTATATAGTAATATTATGATAGAATATTATATTATTGATATATTGTTAATAGTTATAACAATATATCATATTTAATGGTTTGCTTATCTATAGGATTCAGGTGTGAGAGAAATTAGGAGTGAAGTTATATGAATAAAATTCATATAAATATGTAACATGTCCTAAAATTATTTATTTAGATTAATTATAATGAAAAGAATAATATTATTGTGTTAAAATAATCCTCTCTTTCTATTCGGCTTCTCTATGCATGAATTAAATTTATTTTGTCTCTTTTAATTCATATCAGTGGTATCAGAGTAGGGATAAGATTATAAGATTTTTTGAGGGGCATTTACACTAAAATTTGTCCCGATGAATTACATTCTAGTGATTTGAGAAATTTCTTAGTGTAGATTTATTATTGGTAGTACTAGAATAACCATACAGTTCCTTAGAACGTATAATTTTACCTTGGATTATACAAGAGTTGAATGAGACTACAAAAAAATCTCACATAGTGTTTTCTAATTAGATAAAGAATCTACAACCTATTTTAGATTATGTTTTCTAAGGGTTTTGATCACTTTGCATTAATAATAGACCTTTACAATTTTTGTATTGTTGTTGAACTATGGATTTGAGACTACACACTATCGACATTAACTTGTCATTGCATCCTACACTACACTTTGTATTGATTCTTCAAGTACATCCATTTAGTAATATTTTAGTGTGGCTTTATCTTTTCTCAATAGATGTACATTTGACTGCTAAATTTTTACTTATCAAATAGGCATTTGAGATAATCTATAGATTGATAAAGATTATGTGTATTGCTCCATTCTAACACAATCTATGCATACATCAAATTGATTCTCTATCATGTACACCATTTAGTTTATTAATGAGTTATTTTGAGCTCTATGGTGATCACATGCAAGTTGATGGTGGATATATTGGTGGTTATTGTTATATTTGTTATTTATTATGCCATGTCACCCATGCATCATATAGATCTGATAAAATAAAAATATATATTAACATTCATTATTTAATGGCTCATTATTATGAAATTCAATGAGACAAAGTATTTTTTTTTGAGTCAAATAGATTAAAATCTATATAGGGTGGGGTCTTTTAATCTAGTGTTAATAGTTATAATAATATATCATATTAAGTGGTTTGTTTATTTATAGGATTTGGGTGTGAGATAAATTAGGAGAGAAGTTACAAGAATCATATTCCTTTAAATATGTAACATTTACCATATTAATTTATTTAGATTAACTATAATGAGAATAGTATTATTATTGTGTTAAAATAATCCTTTCTGTGTATTTGATTTTCCTGTTTATGAATTAAATCTATATTGGCTCTTTGAATTTGTATCAAAAGGGATAATGGAGTGTTATAATTAAAAATAAAAAGAGGTGTGGGGTGACTAATTTCCCTTAAAAAAATATTTCAATTTTACTTAACATCCATGAAGCATTCATTCACATACATACATTAACTAATGCATACACAAACATCTATGAATGTAAACAACACAAGAACACAACATATATGTGGGAAAAATATTAGGGGATAAAAACCACTAATAAAAAAATTTAAATATATTATTATAATAAATTAATCAAAATTTTAGTGAAGTACCAACCCCACAAGGAGAACCAACCCCTCACTAGTCAAGCACCAACTACACTAGTGCTTTAACAAGCACCAACTTGAAAGGAGGAACGAACACCGTAGGTAGCTCACATAAAAATAAAATAAATTGAATATATTATCAAAATTTTACACCTTGTTCACACTCAACTAAATATTATCACCTTATTTTTCTCTTCTCACTCTTATATCTCTCTCAAACAACTTATTATGCATTCTTGCTCAACTAGCCCTTTCCTTGGCAAAATTAGGTCATATGAACTATATCATCACCTATAAAAACATAGTTAAATATTCATGACATATTTATCACACCTATAAATTTTTATTAAATCCCTTTACCTATTTTCCAAATCTCTATATCATTTTCTTATATCCTTAATATTCTAACTAGTCAATTCGGCCTATTAGACCTTCTCTTTATACTCGACTCTTGATCTTACCCATATTGGTTAGAAAATAAACTTACCGTAAATGTATACCACTTGGAATAAATAAAAAAACATGTTTAAAAATATAAAAAACCAATACATATGTCTTTCATTACCCAAAGTGCCAAACCATCATTAGGCCTAATAGAGACCTAATGCAATTAAGCTTTCTCTAAGCATACATTTCACTTTGGACTCCTTGAAACACATTTAACATAAATAAATAAATAAAACAAGTAATAAATTATTAATATATACCCATAATAATAACTCCTTAGGTTACCAACACCATTTATCTCATTTCACTCCTTGAACCACCCAATTAGGTCTACTCACAATTAGGCCTTCTCACTACCAAAACATCTATCTTAAAAACATGATGCATAAAATAAGATTTTATACATAAAACAAAAAGATAATATTTATATAACATAAATTACTTAATTATAATCAATAATTCCATTATATTTTACAATATGGGGTAAAATATCACAAACTGATAATTTTCATATGCTCAGTCAGAACTTCACATATGCCTTAAGAACCTAGTCAAAATCCTTTGAATTTAAACACCTTTATAGGATTTTATCATGAATAAAAAGATGTTAAAATTAATATATGAGACATATAAAAACTTTGTGGGAATTATACTATTCAAATATATGAAATAAGACTTAGAAACATCATCCTCACTCACACACAAAAAACTGCCTATAGCTCCAAAAACACAATCATGAAAACTAAATATTAGAACAATTTTGGGAACTATTTATGAATCTTAAAATGGGTTTATATGATATTAAATCATAATTATCATATATTTTAATGGTGTATTATATGTATTGATATTAATATTGGTCTTACAGACCAATCTCATGTCCTCACCCTACATAGACCTCAATGCGTTAGACAGGTCACTTTGAGAACAAACTTTTTATTTTTTATGTGCATCACCAAAAATTATATTTAAGGTTAAAATATTATATATGTGTTTAAAAATTACCCCATACATTTGGATCCATCCATAATCCATTTCAACCAATCCCTAATATCATTCTCACTTCTACCTAGTTTTCTTATTATCTTCCTCATTAGGCTTATGTAGTGATAAGCTAACTTAAATGAAAATTTTAGAACATTTTAGTTATATATAATACTTATAAATTACATGGGAACAAAATAAAAGTCTCACACATTATCCTCCAATAATTTTCATCCTTTCACCTAGTCAACCTTACTTGCTACATCAAAAATCTGAGAAAGAAGGGGTTTCTTGTAGTTTCCATTCACTCTTCTGATAGACCAGAATAACATTGAGAAACATATAAGAGTCCTATAAATGTTAAAAACATAAATATATGTCAACCAAACCATTCTCAGCCATAAATAACAAGATATTTTATATTAGGTCATAATGAGAATTTTAAGAGGGTTTAAACTATCTTCCATTCTTAGAAATTATTCACAAGGGATTGTCCCTAAACACAAAAAATAATTACAAGAAATTAAATATATGAAACTTTCCCAAATTCCATAAACTACTCAGGATATCATTAAAAGGTTGTATGTTCCAAAGATCATAATAAAATCCTTCTTAGGTCTACAATATCCCATTTTGTGTACATAAAAATAAATTCAACACCAATTTTCATGGTTTATCCTTTAATATTTGACCTCAAACTTGGTAAAAAACCATAATACAAAATTTCACACCTCTGAAAATTCTCTTATGAGCTCTGGGCACCTTGGAAATTGAACATTACCCCTCATTAGGCTACACTAGGTCTTTGGGCTTATTAGGTCTTGAACTTCTATTCATACTTAGAACTTGAACATACCTTGAAAATAATTTTACTATTATAAATTTCACATTATCATGTTATAAAACTTCATATATTTATCACACACTACCAACCTTCTTCACACAATCCTTAGACTACTCACCTCATCATACTACCAAGTGTGTGCATTCTCATTAGGTCTCTTCATGCAAGGATTAAGCCTCAAAACTAACCTTGGAACTCATTTGAAAGTATTTTTTATTCTTTCTCATGTTTTCACAAATTTATACACTTTCTCATTCATGTATTGACACAATTCACCAAGCTTTACTATACTCTATGTATACACCTTCTCTCAGGGCTAGACTAGGCTTTTTAGGACACCTAGTACTAAATATAGCTTACCTTGTATCATGATATTGATCTTGACATGCCATCAACTAAGAATAATTAAAAATTTTCCTTTAAATTATCTCTTAATATAGAAGTTTGCTTTCAAATTTTCTCTTTTCATAAGACTTCCTTGTCACATACCATTTCATCATAAATGGCATTGACTCTGACATTTAAAACAATGACATCTATATTGAATTTGACATCAATTCAAAGAATAATGAATGAACACCAAAAATATGAACATATATCGACAATCTCCCCCTTTGTCATTTATGTCAAACATTTACACAAAGTTGCTCATTCACAGCTCCCCAAGCTAGATCTTCTTCAAACTGACCTTTCTACTAAACTAGATCTTTCTCCCCATTTGACATTAATGACAAATGGTCATCTTCTTGGAAACTATCTAATCCTTGGACCTGGAACAACACACCTTTTCTTTCCAAATAAACTCATCATAAATCAGACTTACATACCTACTCTTGAAGCATGATTGGCTTCCCTTACCTCTATGAGATTTTTTGACATTATCAAGGCTATTACTTGGTTTGATCAAGTAATCATAAAAAATATTTGTGACCTATATCTTGTTATCACACCTATAACACAATCTTGACTAAACCTTGAATATGAATGATGACCAAACTCCCCTTAGGACTAAGCAACCTTCATGTTTCTGATTAAAAGTTGAGTGCATCCATAAAGCATATTTGAGTCACCTCTTCTCTCTTGAGTACTAAAATATCATAAATTTAGGAGATTCATATATATCCATGTTTTTATTTGACTTAAATTCATTCATTATCCTCTTAATCTTGAATATCCCTTTTATCTTGACCTCTTCAATTTTTGTTTGAATAACATTTTGACTCTGTGTTTTGGTCTTGACTCCAACCACAATCTAAACTAAAAGGGAGAATTCTTGGCACTTATTTGCATCTGAGCTATGTTCCACCATGGAAAATAGTCCACTTGTACTTGAAAAATAGTCATCATTCACCTTAGATACCTTTGGTTTCCACTCACTGTCTTGTCTTCTTTTTTACATTCTAGGAGTCTCAACTTTCTTATTTTGGCTTGACAATCCATGCTTATAGTGCTTTGTAATATGACAAACCTTTTTAGAATTTAAACACACTATTCCTCTTGATGGAAACACACCATGACACATACCTCTTAATTGATGTTTCTCCTCATAGTTCCATTTATATTCATTATGTGATGGCCATTTACAATGCCTTGCTCTATGACCAAATTGGTTATGTGAATAATAATAACCATTGAAATGGTTAGAATACCTTATAGTATTAGGATAATTTATATTATTATCCTTCATTATACCAAAACCCTCATTATTTGATTGATCATTAACCTTCTTGATCATATTAGTGTTCTTCTTTTGGTTTCCTTTGAAACCAAGGCATGTTTTATCATTAACAATCGTTTGACTACTCAGGTTGTTGTCCATATGATTATTACTCTTTCCAAACTTGAAAAATACTTCATCTTACTTGATAGTTATTACAAATCATCTCTCAAGCAATCTAAAATAGTTACATACCTTGCACATTATTCTTCTTTATCCTTTAGTCTTGCAGTCACAATCTCCATTTGAGTCTCCACTTGTTTATCTCTTTCCTCTTATTCCTTGTAGTTGTTACTTAGTATATATTCATAAAAGTTTATTTTATCCTCATATTATTTTATAAGAGACTTCATTACCCTATTATTCTTCTTTACCATCTTCAGTTCTTCTAGAGTATTCATCAACTCAGCCTCAAAGTATACCTCATCTTCTTCTTCATCTAAATCACCAAAAACACCTCCAATCCATATGGACTCTTCTTGATTTGAATAGATTTATTCCTTACCCATGAATATTATTTCATTGACATCATGACCATCACCTTCATGATCACTCTTAAAATCAATTTTCTCACTCTCATCAGATGATCTCCAATCATCCTTGGTTTAAAAGCTTCTTTTTTTCTTAAAATTCTTGTCATCATACCTTCCAAATCTTTTCTTTTTCTTATAATAATTATAGGAATTTTTATCATTATCATGACCTTCATCATTATATTCATCATATTCTTCCTTATGATTATGAAGGCACCTATTAGCAAAGTGTCCAATCTCACCATAATTAAAGTAGTTAAAGGGCAACTTACCCTTGTATTTTAAACTAAGTTTTAACTTTCTTTCAAACATAACTATCAACTCATCATCGTCAATATTAGATTCATCATTGTATTTGAATTTATTACCTTATTTATTCTTCTCTTTTAACTTTTTTCTTCCTTGAATGTAGCTTCCTTTTTTTAGGTATTCTTTCACTTGTCCTCATCTCATTGGCTAATAGGGTGCCATGAAATGCATCCATCTCTAGCTTGTTTAGGTCTTTTGTTTATTCAACAATAGATACTTTAGAATAAAATTTGGGAGTTAGAGATATTAAAACCTTTTAAACAATAGTAGATTCTTTGAATTCTTCACCTAGGCATCTTATGATTTTAACCACTTCATCAAGCCTCAACAAGGAGGGTGTAATGGTCTCATCTTTATTCATCTTTAGGATTTAAAATTGTCTTCTATGGATTTGGAAATTGGAAAAATTGTCCTTGGAGTCTCCCTCATGGTTAGTCTTCAACTTATCCCACAATTATTTAGTAGACATACAATGCATTACCTTCACAATTTCTACCTCTGATAGGCCACACATAATACCAATCATTACTTTTGAATTATTGTCACTAGCCTTCTTGCATGTTACATCTAGAGGAGGAAAAGGGGGTATACTATATCCATCAAATAATGATTTCAAGACATCATGACCTTAAGACATCAAATAAATCCTCATCCTGACACTCTAAAAATCATAACTAGATCCATTAAATGATGGATATTTGCTTGTAGAGAAACCACCTTATGATTGACTATCCATCTTTACCTATTTAGGATATCATTTAGGCTATTAGGCCTACTCCAAAGGACCTAATCTGATACCAAATGTTATAATTAAAAATACTAGTCATGGGGCGGGGGGGAGGGGGGTATATTAGTTTCATTAAAACAATCCATTAATTTTACATAGCATCTATAAAACTTTCGTTCACATATATACATTAACCAATTCATACACAAACATCTATGAAAGTAAATAACATAAGAACATACTATATATATGGTAAAACCTCCTAGTAGATAAAATAAAATGATACATAGCTTATACTATAGTCATATAAGTAATGAATCAAAATTTTAGTGAGGCACAAACCCCACAAGGAGCACCAACCCCTCAGTAGTCAAGAACTAACTCAACTAGTCATTTAGCAAGCACCAAATTATAAGGAGGAACCAACCCCCTAGGTAAATCAGTACCAAATCAACTACCTTGAATCTATGATCACCCTTGGATAGATGTTTGTCACTCAAATGAAGATGACCACCTTATTTTTCTCTTGTCACTTTTTTATCTCTCTCAAATAGCCTATCATGCCTTCTCACTCAACTAGCCATTTCCTTAGAATAATTAGGTCATATGACCTTGATAATAACCTATAGAAACATAGTTAGATATTCATGACATATTTATAACTTTTCCTAGTTTCAAAAACTCTATATAATTTTCTCATATCCTTAATATTATAAGTAGTTAATTAGGCCTATTAAACTTTCTCTTTATACTTAAATCTTACTTTTACCCATCTTGGTTAGCCAAGAACCTTCCCATACTTGGATCACTATTAAAATAGATCAAAAAACATTTTTCATAATTGAAACAACCAATACAAAGGTTTATCATTATCCTTAAGGGCAAAAACCATCATTAAGCCTCATAGAGACCTAATGCAATTAGGCCTTCTCTAAGCACACATTTCACTTTGGCCTTATTGAAACACCTTGAGCCTCAAAAAATGGATTAAAAACCTGATAAATAATTTAAATAAACTCCTAATAAGGTTACCATAGGTCACCAACATCATTTATCTCATTTCACTCCTTGAAACACCCAATTAGGTCTACTCGTAATTAGGCCTTCTCACTACCAGAAAGTTTGTCTTACAAATATGATGCATACAATCAACTTTGATACATTAAAAAAAATAACATGGATATAGCTAGTTATATAATTTTTTGTTTATTTTTATTTAAAAAAGAATTAAGAAACTATAGACACCTAAAAATGGCCACTGATAACCTCCAACTAGGCTTTTGGCCAATTTCCACTTAAAATGCATAATTTGGCCTAAAAACACTAAATCACATTAAAAGATTTGAAAATAACATTTTCAAAAGCCAATTTTGGCTAGGGTATCCCTGAATGGGGTAATGCAATTTATGGGCTAGCTAACTTTAATCAAATCATTTCAAGTCAAAATGCTAATTTTGCACCTAGGTGCTTTAGATTGCTCTTTCCTATCAAATATCTTACATGAGACATGTGACTTTGTTATGTGGTGTTGGTAACATCCTAAATGGGATAATGGATAAAACAAATTTTACATTCCCTTCCAATTCCAATCTAATCAAATTTTAGATCAATAACAAGGTATTCTGATCAATTTGAATAATTTGTGCGTGGTTAATCATGCTTAGAGCTAATTAATCCAAGTTAGATCCTAATCAATAATTCCATGGAAACTTGTTAAATACTTGTTTTTATAAATGAATATTTAATATATGTATCATTAGGTGACCTCATTTTCTTGGGAAGACATCCCTAGGCCATAAATGTCACAAATATCAAGATTCATGCCTCCCATGCCTCATCAAAGCCCTCCATGCCTCTTAATTGTTCCTCTATCAAAAATATTTATGAACCTATTTATCAATTTTAATTGAAAAATTATGTTAATCCCTATCCACACATCTCAATCTTGACATGGATGGTCCAGGTTGATTATGATCATTCTAAAAAATATACAAATAGAGAGGCCATGAACATCATTTCTAAGACATGATTATGCAAATTTATAATGTAGAATTGATCACAAAATATATTGTAATTAGTGTTACCATGACAAATTCAATCCAAGTGAAGCCAATCCAAATCCAAAGGTGCCAAGGAGATATGGAGGTAGCCAAGCTTCCATTGACAAGGAATTCATGAGCATAAGCTAAGTAAGCCACTACAACAAGCATTTTAAAGCATCTAAGAAAGGTAAAAGAGGGTTTATTTTGAATTTTAGTTGTGTTTTATTCATGTTTTTTAACTAATCTCTCCCTACTATCTAGTCCTATATATTTTATGCTAGCTATTATGTTTCTTTAATTTTGTTTTCATTTTGAAACTAGCATGATACTAAACATCCTCTCTTGAGTCAAATTCCTAGTTCATATAATGGCATGTTTGATGGGACAAAACACATCCCACACATGAATAATATCATTATGAAAATTTAAAATCTTCATTTGGATCATTAAAACTCTTATAATTTCATTTCATAAGTTTGTTTTATCATTTTTATTTGTCACAAGTTTACACTGTAACCTTCATCGGTTAGTAAAACTGTCATTGGTTGGCATAGCCATCATTGGTCACTATTAGTATAACCGATGTCAATTAGATAATCATCATTAGTTAGTAAGTGTAACTAATGTTGGTTATATAGCTAATGTTAATCACTATGTTTTGTTAAAAACACAAACCAAAGAGCTATTTTAAAATGATTGGTTTGGGGTCATACGAACTCTATTTTGGATTTTTTTTTAAAACCACATGTTTTCTCCTAAATTTTTAGAATTTGAAATTAGTTTAGCTTCAAGTTTCATATAATATTTACAAAATTTGGAAAATATATTTAAAATATTTATAATCTAACATATTTGCTTTTGGGGTGATGCTTTAAGGGTAGACAGGTAACTAGTAGATTTCAAGTTTATAAATACTATTTTAGAACATATTTTTCATGTTTTAAAATGAATTAGGAACATTATTTTGGTTATTAAAGTAAAATTTAAGGTGCTTAAATAAGTTAATTTAACATTAGTTTTCAATGTTACAACTAAGATGAAGGGGTCAAATGAACAACACCTTATTTTTATTTGGGCTTAAAAATGAACTCATCTTTCCAAGGTTTTTGTCTTCAATAGTTGCTTGATTTAATTTTTGTTTTGAAAGAAGAGGGATGTTATGTGTATGCTCTTCCATTTTTCCCATTTAAGGAACCCTTGGAATCAAAATTTACATTACTATTTCAAAAATCCTAGTCCAAGGCTTATAAAGAATGTTGTCTAAATCATTCCCAAAAAACTCATCAAAGTTTGGATGACCTTGAAAATGACCCTAAAGTCTTTCTATTTCATGATTTTTTTATTTCATATAAACTTGGATTATGAGGGGGACTTAATCACCTCCAAAATCTTATTTAAGGAAGCTTTAACATGGGGTTTCATCTTAGGGCATTGACTTCACTTCGTCCTTTTGAGTTGTACATGGGATGTATCTGCATTTGGATATCGAACTACACTGAGCAAACAATAAGATGTAGTGGTTGTAAAAAGGAGTAGACATTTTTACAACTAGCTAATTTCAAGGTCACCTAATTTCCATGCTTTTATTTTTCATCATTTTTCATGAAAGTCATTGTGTAATTGATTCCCCTCGAAACATTAAAAATCTTGCTAAGATTTGGAGGGTTATACTTAGAGTATTTTGGTCATTTTAGCTTAGTATGTTTTGAGACTAAAACTTGTCTGTTTGTTCATAAATCCATGTCAAAACCAATTTGTCTATACATCACTCTTTTGTCTAAATATGCATTATGCTGGCCATTTTACACCATACTTGTTCCTTGAAAAAAAATTAAACTTGTTTGTGTGTGTGTCGTTTGAGTTGAGGAGGGTAGTGTTATTCTACCCAAAACATGTTAAAACTATTTTTCCTTTGAGTCTTTTGAATCGTAAAATATATCACATCATTTGATCATTATTATATCATTAGTATATTAAATTTTTTTCAATACTTATTTCACCTTATACCAAAAATCATTTGTTTCAAACCATGTCATGTATACCATTTGGACCTTTGTCTTGTGTTGTCATGTTGTCCAATCTTGTCTAGCATGTTTGGTCAAATCCTAGTTTTCAACATTGAGTTTTAAATTAGCCTTGTCAATTTTGGATTTAAACATTGATTGATTTATATTTAGGCCTCAATTCATGGGGTTGATACACTAATATTTCTCTTTTGGGTTGCATAACTTCAGTTAATCGATTACCCAAATTTGAAAACTATTGATGGTTTGTTTGTTCAATACTTATCCTTATCATTATTTGTGACTTTATTTTGGAAAATATATTTAAATATCCTTTTGTCTTATTCCTTATGCCAATTGATCATGTTTATATTTGATTCTATGTGCCAGGTTTATGTCAAAGTTGTTTCCAAACTTGTTAGATTAAATCAAATCACATCAGCATTTTTTTTAAGTCTACTTTTTGATGTCATTTGGTCAAAAGTCATAGCATATGCCTATTTTTTTAGCCTAGATTTTGACTCCACATTTTGACAAAAGACTTATTAACTCAACTTTTCCCTTTCCTAGTTTAGACCTTATTTGGAACACTTTGACCTAGACTTTTGACATGCAAGTTTTTATTCAGATGCTTTAGATTTTATGCATATGACATTTAACATTAGACCATTTATGTTAGAATATTTTATGCAAAGTCTTATCACAAATAATTTTGGAGATACAGCTCCACTTTTACACCACATTGGAGATACAACTCCACCTTTTGACCAAATTAGACCAAGCTTGAACCATTTTCCCTTTGGACATAGTTTTTTAGAGTTTGTATAGCTATAAGCCTTTTTATTTTGGAGCTCTCATCATTTACATACATATGTGTCACTACACTTATTGTGGAGTCATGTAAAATCCAACTTATGATAAAATGTCTACATAAAATCCCACTAGGAACCCTTATAGTGAAAGATTTTCTAAGGAGTTTTATTATTATCTTTATAATACTCCTTATGGGGAATATAGCCAAAATCCACAAAATCCAAATCAATACCTTGATTGGCATGAAGAGGTTTGTGAGGAGGAATTTGAAGATAAAACTATATATAATGTTGTTTGGGATATGAAGCTATACCCTCTTTAAAATAACTAGTACATGGAACACAGTCAAGAACCAATTTATGAGCCAACTCACAACTGGGATGATATTGTTTATGAGGAAGACTTGGATGCTTTGGCTTGTGAAAAAAATCAAGTTATATGATGACCTTTTGTTATCTGATCATTGACTATCCCTAACCCTCCTTTCAATTATAAAATCTTTCAAGCTCTAAAATATCCAAGGAATACCATTACCATTCCTAGACCTAGTCCTTTGGCTTGTGTAAGCAACCAAGCTCCACAACACCCCTTCATCATTCTAGGACCTAGTCCTTTGGCTTGTGTGAGCAACCAAGCTCCATAATGCCCTATGATTACCATTATAGGAATTTTTTCTTTAACTCGAGTGACCAATCATGATCCCCAATGCCCTACCATTATCCAATCACAAGTCATTCCTCATCCAATACCAATCCCATCCAAACCTTATCCCATCTAATTATTTGAAGACCAAGCTATGTTTAAAATTGGTATCTTCTAACTCATTGGAAACCAAGGCCAAACAAACCAACCAATCTAAGATGATTTTGTTAAATTAACCATTTTTGATAAGTTAACCTATGAATAATTGCCTATTGATCCTATACCACTTATCATGGAGTCTCACTCCGATGAGCCAATATTTTTTGAGTCACTTCTTAATTATTATAACTACCTTTGGGAAAATCATTGCATCAACCATGTGCTTATTTTTCAAGAGCCTCCTATTGACAAACTAGTCTCTAAGGATTTTTCTCTTGACCTTTTTCCCATCCTAGAGGAGTCTCACTTTGATAAACTAGTCTTTATGGAACCCATCATGATAATATAGGTTGGTACTTATCCAATACCAAGCATTAAACAAGACATCATTGTAATAGAGTACCCATCAAATGAAGAATCAGAATTAGAGTTAAGTTTTATTCTTAAATTGACATCAAATTTAGCATCAGAATCAGAATCAACACTAGTCTCAACATTAAATTTAGAGTCCCTTGAGTTAGAATCAGATTCAAAAGAAGAATATATTCATGGCTATTACGATATTGGTTATGCATGCCTTGAAGATCAATTTAAATACATTTTTGATCCTTATATAGTTTTTGAGGATGAGTAATTTAGCTTTGACACAAGTTATACTAGTATCTTCTACAAATATTATGCATCCTCTCCCCATTTCATTACCATTCCACAAGCCATTACCATTAATCAAAATAGCCATATTATTGACATTCCATATCCTAAAAGTGCTGATTGGGATCAACAGAGTCACACTTTGTTAAATTGCATCCAGGGTGACATAAAAGTTGAAGAAGAGAAAGGAGGCCAAGACCACATTCAGATAGCAAAAGAACGCTCTCCTAGTGTAACCTTTTTGAAGGTGCTAGGGGATATTTAATGTCAAAACTAAACATCTTCTAGTGAAACATTTTTAGAATCAATAGAAGATAATCAAAGTTATAAGTCCATATTCCTTAGTGAAACATTCTCTAAATTAATATGGGACAATCAAGATAATTTCATTGGTTAAATTTTTTTTGAGGTTCTAATAACTGAGCACAAAAGTTATTCACTACTTAATGAAGACAAAATTTGAAATAAAATCAAAATATATTCTAATATATAGCCTAATCAGATAGTAGTTTCTCTCAAGATCAAATAATGAAAAAATTTGGTGGTACTATTGAGAGAAAAAGACTTTGGCCCTATCACAACCAAAATTATGTCAAATCTAGCATCAACAACATTACATGTGACTGAGCGTCCTGATCTTCATTTTTTTCCTAACCATTCTACATTCCATTATCTTCTACCATTCCATTTCACAATCAAACTTATCATTCATTTTTTATCCTTGTTTACCATCCATGACCACACTTTCCTTTGTAGAGGCTATAAAGATACCTTGTCTTGATATTTGAAGGAACCATAATTAATGACCAATGAAGATCACAAAAGCATTCTCAATAATGAAATCTATAAGTAATTCTTGATAGAGTAGTTATTCAGATGAGTTGTGGGATATTAATTAACATGATCAAGTATTCTATTTATATCATTTTTTGATCAGGATGTGCATCTCCCTATCAATAGGAATAATATAATCAAAAACCACACCTAGGCAAAAAAATTGTACCATACAATTTCACATTATCATGCCATTGTTATATATGCCTATTTACCATTATTATAGATCCCAACCATTTAACCCATCACCTAAGGGAAACCCTCTTACCATTTTATTAAATTTATAAAACCATCATTATCTTCAAGTAATGCCATTCCATCCTATCTAGGCCAAAGCCTATTTTTAGTTATCCTACCCAATCCTATTCTAATCTTTTTCCTTTAATTCTTCCTACACTTTTTGTGAGAGGATTCCAATCAAGTTTAAAATATCAATCAAGTCCATATTTAAATGATAGTCTATGAAACTAGTGTGATGGTTGATTTGGTAAGATATCTTTCATCCTATCAAGTTTGTTTATGTGAGCCTGATTATAACTGCTTATGGCCAAATCAGTGTTTCACCAGTCTTGCTACTAATTACAACCTCTTATGGGAAAATTAGTATCATTAACCTATGTTGTTGTATCCTAATAATAATTTCATATGGGTAAACTATGGGCAACACTTGTTTATCATGTGTTGTTGTATCACCTTGCCATTACTATTTTCATTTGATTGGCAATTTGTTAGATTTGACAACTTGTTGGGACCTAGTTAGTTTTTCCTACCCTTTATGTAGATGGATTACTATAAATTGAGCTCATTTTAGGACTATGTGGGTCATGCTCAATTCATGTTGAGGTCACCTCAGTCCCCCTTTCCATATGCTCCTGCCATTTTTTGAGTAACCTAAGCCAAACATTCTCGCCATTTTTTGAGTAGATACCTTGTTATTCTCTAATGAGTTAAGATACCTCAAAATACCAAAAACATTCGTAACATTTCAAAAATCCAAAAATATTTGTCTTATCTAAGCCTAGTCAGTTATCCTCAATCCACCTTACTGGGGTATTGTCATTGTTAGGATGCCTTCTTTTACTTTTGTTTTTAGGATTTCTATTTGTTTGTTTATTTTAGGTTGTTTATTTTTTTATTATTCACTTGCCTATTTGTTTTCTTTTAGTGTTATTTCCTTGAATCAATCTATATGTGTTCATTGGGTGATTCCTTGAGCACATTATTCTTAAGTCTATCCATATTCATACATCAACATTGTCATCATGGTTTTTGTCATTAGTGCATTATTTTTGAGTGTTTATTTGATTGAGAGTCAGTTCTTATGTATATTTTGGGATAGTCTTCATGGTGTTCTATCATGAAGCCTACCATCACATGCTATAGTAAAAATTAGCTTTAAAATGGTTTACAATCAATGGAGCCATAAAAATCTTTTTGAGACCTTGGCAAATCCTTTTGCCCACCTTGATCAATATAACTCATTTGACCATTCTAGTTGTATCATTATTAATCAAGATGAGCATCTCATCATTAGTAGGTATAACTAAATCTTTTCTATTAATCAATATTATTATTCTTTTTATCTCTTTCATCATTGTGTGCCCACTCATCTTTAATCTATATTCCAAGTTATATCCTTGAGTTATGCATGTTAATCATTCCTAATTGGGGTACCATATATTTTAACCAATCCAGGTATGCTTAATGATTATAAATGCCTATGTGCAAATCATTATTTTGACTTTTACTCTTGATTATAACTACCTTTGGGAAAATCAACATCTTTTTTACATCAATGCATTCAGGAATTTTATTATTTGGATTAATATTAACCACATATTAATTCTACATTTATTCTTATTTATTTTCAAGGGACCATCCATCAATAATTATGATGACCACTCCCTCAAGGGGGTATCATCATAGGCTTCCCAAAATCATTTGGAGCTTTGGTCTTTAATCATCATATTATTTTTGGCATACATGCCATCACTCATTATTTGAGAGGACAATACTTTGACTATGGTTTTCAACATCTTCCCAAATAGGGTCAAACTGTAGACACCTAAAATTGGCCACTGATAACCTCCAACCAAGTTTTTTGCTAATTTCCACTTAAAATGCACAATTTGGCCTAAAAACACTAAATTACATTAAAATATTTGAATCCAACATATTCAAATGCCAATTTTGGCTAGGGTATCCCTAAATGGGATAATGTAATTTATGGGCTAGCTAACTTTGATTAGATCATTTCAAGTAAAAATGCTAATTTGTAGCTAGGTGCTCTGGATTTCTCTTTCTTGTCAAATATCTTACATGAGACATGTGCCTTTATTATTTGGTTTTGGTAAAATCTTAAATGGGATAATGGATCTAACACATCTGGCATTACATTCTAATTCTAATCTAGTCAAATTTTTGACTAATAATAAGGCATTGTAATCAATTTGAGTAATTGTGCACAAAGTGCTTAATCATGTTTAGAGATAATTAATCTAAGTTGGAGATCAATCAATAATTCCATGAAAATTTGTTGAATAATTATTTTTAGAAATGAATATTGAATATCTACATCATCAGGTGACCTCATTTCTTCAGAAGACATCTCTAGGCCATAAATGCCATAAATATCAAGATTCATGCCTACCATGCCTCATCAAAGCCCTCCATGCCTCTTAATTGTTCCTCTATCCCAAATATTGATGAGACTATTTATCAAATTTAATTGTAAAATTGGATTAATCCTTAGCCACACATCTCAATCTTGATATGGATGGTTTAGGTTGATTCTGATCATTCTAAAAAACCTATAAATAGAGAGGCCATGAACATCATTTCTAAGACATGATTATACAAAGTTATAATGCAAAATTGATCCCAAAATCTATTGAAATTAGTGTTACCATGACAAATTGATTCCAATAAAAACCAATCCAAATCCAAAGGCACCAAGGAGAGGTGGATGTAGCCAAGCTTCCATTGAAAAAGGCTCTATGAGTACAAGTTGAGCAAGCCACTACAAAAAGAATTTTGGAGCATTCAAGGAAGGTAAAAGAGGGTTTATTTTGCATTTTTGTTGTGTCTTTTATTAATTTTTTTAACTAAGCTCTCCCTAGTGTCTAGGCTTAGAGATGTTATGCTAGTTAGTGTGTTTCTTTCATTTTGTTTTTATTTTGAAACTAACACCATAATAACCATCCTTTCTTTAATCAAATTTTTAGTTCACAGAAACCAGTAATAAAGTTGTGGTAGAAGAACTTGTTTGTTTGTGCATGGGTGATCTAGATGATCATGAATAGATTCTCTTTATCTTGGGAATAATGACCTATAGATTTAAAAAGTACTCATTCAAATGGGTTGTTATATGGATAGAAAGGTGGATTTCCTAACATGAGCTAGATCTAAGAAGAATGAGCTTACTAGGAAGCTATCAATCTATACTCTTAAAATTGTTAAGTTGAAATAAATGAAGATAAAGTACTTGCATAAAATGATAGAAAAGACTAAAAGGAAATGCAAGAAGGAATATGTGTTTGATAAAAGAAATAGACTAATTAAGCAAATAGAGGGTCGATACTAATGCCAAATGGGTTAGGTTGGGTTCAAAAAATATATGAAGTCTATGTGAACATGCAGGAACATAGAAAGTTGAATTTGGTTGAGGGTAGGTAGGTAGAAATAACTTGTTATTATTTCTTACCATAGCGATAATCAATGGTCAAGGTGACCATCAATTATTATGTTAACCTTCAGTGTTTTGGTGATTATCAGTAGTGAGGGTGATCGTTAATGGTTCTAGTAGGGTCTAAAAGTGTTTTACAAAGATTCTGATTCAGGTTACAAAAAGAGGTTAGTAAGTGGTTAGGGATCTGGTTAAGATCTAAGAGTTAGGAGATAAGATTCAAAAATGTTTGATTCAAGTAAAGAAGTCAAAAACTAAAGAAATAGAACCAAAAATACAAAATCTAGATAGTTTGTCACTAGATGGTTTATGGCTAAACCTAAAATAATTTTGGTAGAGTAACGATACTTTTCCTCAAGAGAAATTTTGATAGAGGTTTATGTCTCTATTATAATTGCTAAATTTTTAGAAAGAAGACAATTTGATAGATGTATTGATCACATATGTGCTAGAATGCATGATTATAGATGCTTATTCACCTCCTACTCCCCTCATTTTATAGGCAAAGATAGATGGAGGTAGAAGGTTCCATAAGAGGTTAGGATCCTAATTTTGAAGCATTATGTTGTGTTAGATATTGGTAAGTCAAACATATTAAATTATTTCATGTTAGCTTATATACAATAGGTTTTATCTTTGTTAAGATGGGTAAGGGACCTTATTGTCGATGGTTAGGGTGATTGTTAGTGGTCACTCTGACCATAGGTAGTTGAGTGTCAAAGGTTAAGTGGGGTAAAAGGGTGCATTTGGTGAATTGGTCAAACTAACCATGTTTAGGTTCAATTAGGGGTCAAAGGGTTAAATTAGTCCCAAGGGGGTCTTAAGGTGGTCCATGGATGTTTTGACATTCAGAACTATAGTGTCCAAAATTTAAGTGTCTACATTTTGCCCCTTCCTATTATGAAATTTGTGTTAAGAAGTTGTAAACCAAAAATGGATTATGGATCAAAGGTTTGGTTTCCCTGAATATGAGAGTAGGTGTTCCCCCTTCAAACTAGGAGTGGATGAGGTGAAATCGAATTGAGTGTAGGTTTGACAAGTGGTTTATGTTGAGTCATGAGGTTGGTGATAAAATGGTTAGGAATTTAAAGTGCAAACATGCACACAAAATGTAAATAAGGTATGATAACCAATATCATTCATAGACTGTGTTTCCATGGTTGGTGAAAAATAAGGTCATTTCTATAAGGACTGGTGAGGAGGTAACCATGCCATATCATTAGGCATAGTTGATTGGGTTATTCCTATCAAGTTTCTTAGATAGGGTTAGTGTTTTTATGGGTATCCAAGGAAGGAATTACTACCATGAAAAACACAAATGGTCTAGTTTATACTAGGTGGTTCAAATTCAAATGTTCAACATGGCAAGGTTGGTTCATATAGTCAAAAGGACTAAGGCAAGGTTGTCATAAAATATGTGATAGTTCATGATAAAATTAATAACATATAGGTGGTCATGGTTAGATGGTTAGTTGGTTAAAGAGGGTTTTCTGTAATGGTTATTAGTTGGTTTGTAGAGATTAGGTGCTCTTTGAAGGTTGGTTTTGGTTTGGTGAAGGGGAATCTCTAAAAAGGTGACACTAAGGTGGTGGTGCCAAAAATTTTGAAAAGCGGGTTTCCCAACTATCGATAGTTAGGGGTCACTAAAATTGATTGTCAATGATCACCGTAAAAATCAATGGTCAGGGAGAAACCCTAAAATTTTATAGTATAAAAAGTGAAAATATTTATCATTTTCACTTTTGAATTTTATGGTTTCCTAACTCCTATGCATTGGAAATTTTGGCATTTTATGTAATGGTGCAGATAAGGTAGTTATGGATTGGTGATTACTGTGAGATTTGTGTTGAGTTGATCTAGCATGGTACCAAAGATGTAGGATGGATAAGGATGTGTCCAAGTGGTGTGATCTAGGATTCCTCCTAAATGACAGTTGAGGAATGAGGTAAGTGTTGCCTTAAATTGACAAGATAGGTTGATTTGTTCACTAGTTAGTTGAATTTTGTTAGCTTGTTTTTTATTTGGGGAGGGTATGGGGGTTTTCCCTAGTATTTAGGTTTTATTTTTATTTTTTAAAATTAGTAGGTAAAAATTGAAATTAGGGAGGTATGTAGGTTAGAGATAGGGTAGAAAATAAAATTAGCTTTAGTAGTTGTTGAAAATAGGGGGTTTGTTAGGTTCTTAGGTAAATAGGGTTAGGGGTTTCATCACTAACCATCACATGTAGTGATCATCAGTGGTCATACCTGAACATCAACAATTTTATTCAACCATCGATATTCAAAAACCAAAGGCCAAATGGCTAGTCAATCATCGATAGTCATAATGACTATTAGTGATCAACTAAAGGTTTAGGTTTATTGGATAAAAGGTTAAGGATAAGATTTTTTTGATAAAATGGTTGAGGCTAGTGTTTTTATCATTTATAATATGGGTAATTTGGATTTAGGGTAGTCTTAAAGATATGGTAATGTAGTTAAGATATAAAAAAGTGGATGTTTAATAGGTAGGTGAAAATGACGTAAAAATGGGGTGAACACCATGGTTAAAGTAGTAAAATAGAAAACTAAGTCTGTGTTCTAATGATTTTTATAGTTATGGGATTAGATATATATTTAGGATTAAGTCCCTTAGATATTTATGAAGATCCATCAGGGGATGACTGATGTGACTGGATACACATGGAGAAGGTTAAACTCAACACAATGATGCACTTTAGTACATATTATGAGATGTAACAATGATTAGGGTCCTCATCAAGAGATGGGATCTAACCACAAGCACTTTTATTTTATTGATGGGTAATATGACCATAATTGTAGAGGGTGTACATAATATTACACAATTTCCCATTCGTGGGGAGCCAATATATCATATTGAGAGTGAGGAGAGAGATGATCATATAGAGCTCCTATATGGTGAGGATCAAGGCCTCACTAAGTGGCATGCTGGGGGATTTAATTATAGGCCATTATATCATAGGGATAGAGATTATAGGTGGTTATTCATGATGATGATGATGATGATGATGATGATGATGATGATGATGATGATGATGTTAGTATCCTTTTTTACATTACCAAATTGGAGTAGTGGGTTATTTTCCTATCTGTTGTTGGGAGTTTTGGTGGAGATGTTGCTTGGTTAGACAATATTTGGGTGGGAACCTATTTTATTAGTATAGATATATATGGAGCTATAGGGGTTTATAGAACATATGAGATATGGCATCAATATGGGATTTGTCCTTTATTTTTGGTCCTACAAGCACATCCATGTGTTGAGTCTGATGGGGTTACTGTGGGAGGAATACACCTAGATGGACTTCAAGGTGGGATTTATGCAATGGAAGAGTGATTATGCTCTCATTGGAGTTAGAAGAGGTGTGATGGATATTTATTGGTTTAGGGGGCATTAGATGCCTTGTTGGTTTGATATGTGGTGTGGAGGCCCTATGTTAGCTTTTAGAGGTGGGCCCACTATACTCAACATATTTTGTTAATGTAGAGTTATAGGTGGATTTTTGTGAAGAAAGAGGGTGAGACCAAGCCCATCACTTTTTATAAGGTTCATAGGTAATTTGGTCTAGTATATGGGATTTTTGGTCCATTACCTAGGTATAGTCAAGAGGATACTGAGTTTTTACTTCTAATGCCATAATTAGTGGAGGTGGTTCTTGATCATGAGGAGTTTCCTATTAGAGCAGAGATTGATGATGCTAGTTTTGTTAATGGAAATGTGGCATAGTATTATGCCATTTATGAAGCTATGAATTTTAGATGGAATGATTGGGGTAGGAAACCCATGGATGTGGATCTAGCTGTTGGGGGTCCACAAGCACAAGTATAGGGAGGTGGCCCTGATGGACAGATAGGAGTGGCATTGTTTAGTACATAAGCATAGATCATAACTTCATACAGGTAGGTGTCCACATTGCAAGGCTAGGTTGCAGCATTATAAGGTCAACTTTCCACTATGATGAGGGATAGGGACCAAGTTAAGAATTCACAAGACTTGATAAACTAGGAGAGGGACATGCTGAGATAGAGAGGAGGAGTAGTTACAACACTAGCAAGACCACCAAGTAACATCCTTATGGCATGGTACTTGGCCATTGTCAAGGAGTTATTCTATTATGAGGCCATAATTCTGACACAATGTCCATAAGAGTTTTGATGGGGTGAGTATAGAGACAACTTGGTAGGTGGTGTAGGTGTAGTGACTTTAGGTCAATGGGATGATTTACTGGGTAGATAGGAAGGCACCTTAGGGGGGTAGGCACTAGATGGTAGTGGTTCCCCATGGGCATAAGATATGATATGATATGTATAGACATATATGATTTTGATACCATCCTATAAGATGATGCAGTGAGATGTATATTTTTTGCGAGAGAGAGAGATGCACATTATTATATGTATTGGTTAATGTTGATGAGATATGATGTATATGATGTGATGATGATATGTTAATGTTATTTCATGGTTCATGGTTCATAGTTTTGTATTTTTATAATTTGTTTATGATTATGCTCATGAGATTAGCTTAGGAATGTGATGATCATGCAAAATGTGATGTTTTGTTTTAAATATGGTTATGATGATGGATATGCGATGTAATCATGGTTTATTATTATAAAGGTAATGTGGTTTATAATGTTTATGTTTTTTTTATAACTTTTATTATTATGATGATGTGATGTTCTATTTTACATATGGATATGATGTTTATGATTATAGATGTAATATGGTTTATGATGTTTATAGTGTTTTTTATAATTGTTATGATTATGGTTATGGTGTTTATGGTTTATAGTTATGATTATTGATGCATAATTATATTATTTGATGATGGCACATAAAGTAGTTTTAGATAAATAAATGTGGGAAAAGATAATAAAAAATCATGAGACCTAGGTCTAAGTGAATAGATGAACCAATTATGAGAGGATACAAGAAAGGCATGATGATTATTTGTTGGTAAAGACTAAAAAAAATTGAAGTTATATTAGATTAATGAACATAATCCCTTTGAATGATTTGCATTAGCATGCGTTGGTTGATAAAAAGGTGTCTTGATTACATTATGTCAAGTAAGCTCAAAGTCCCTTGATTTGTAGATTGTATAAAGGGGAGATAGGTGATAGGTGATGTGAAGGGGAGTGTAAGCTTCTTGTTGGTTGGTTTTCCCCTTTTGTAGGTGACTTAAGAACCATAATAGACAAGTCAATATTTTAAGGCAAGTTGTATACTAATCGATGCAGGAAGTTTATAGGTGTTATATATGAATGTTTATTGTAGCTTTCTTATGATAGCTTGTTCTTTATTTTGATATAAGGTCTTTGGTTGCTTTATTCTAATAGATGTGTGAAGTTGATCAATGTGGAAATCTTCAAATAAGTGATTTGATAAATTTGACTTATCCATCCTTTAAGGGAGTCCTCTAAGTTTGGATTTGTTCATTTTGGTAGCTATCCTTCAAGGGAACAATCTATCTTTTTAAGCAATGTAGATTTTGGGTAGTTGTCCTTTAAAGGAGCTATGTACATGCTAGAGATGTTTGACCCAGGATATATTTTGGTATATAATTTTTTTTTAATTCTATATTTGAAATGAACAAGTCTATTTAGGCTTAGAGGTTTACTTTTATGAGGGCAAAACCTAGAGCATTAGAGGTTAATGATAGGTGAAAAAGGTGGTTTTGAGAGATAATGACCATGGGATTCTATTCAATTAGGGATGAAAAATATCCATGAGAACCATGCCATAGGTAGATCTATGGTACCCATATTTAGGATTAGGCTATGATTATGATAGCTAATCACATGATTATATGTTCTAATTAGTTGTCCTTAAAGGAATAGGATGAGGGTATGAGGAAGGTGAAAATATTGTAAATCAAGGTATGAGACTAAGTTAGACAAAATATGATTTTGATCCTCTGAAAAAAATAAAGGACATAGATGTGAAGCATTGAGAGGCTCAAGTTCTAGTTTCCCTTCAAGAGAAATTAAATGATAAGCTCTTGATCCATACTTATGGGTTATGATGTAGGTTCCAAGCTAATTGAAATCAAACTTGCCTCTCTTTATTTTCTCCATATTGGTTACATGTTGATTTTCATTCAAGATGAGGTCTTTGATGTTGAATTCTCATTCTCTTAGGTGCCTGGTATACATGAAGTTGATTAAGTGAAGCTAAGTGTTGTTCATCAAGTAGCTCAAGTCATGCTAGATGATCTTGATGATAATTAATCTAAAAAAGTGATCTCATGTAAGGATATGCAAAGAGAGGGAATCTAAACTTTGAGAGGCAAGATCACCTCTACTTTTAAGACCAAAGAGAAATGGGTAGCACCCATAGAGGTTTGAATGCTAGTGTAAATGGCCCATAAAGTGAAAAAGATGTGCAAATGCCAATCCCAATTGGAAGCACTGACCAATTTGGTTAACATCTTGTTAAGGGTTTTGTTAGAGACTTTTGCCTATCTATTTTTTTATGGATGATAAGGCAAGGAAAAGCTTAATCTGATTCCAAAAGCATCACAAAGACCTTGGACTTGCTTTTTTTTTGAAAGATTTGCCATTATCAGTGATGATCTTATGGGGAACACTAAAATGATAGATGATATGATGATTGTTGAATTTGACAATATTTTCTCCTTTGGTCAAGATGAGGGGAATAATCTCCACCCACTTGGTGAAATACTTAGTGGTGGTGATGATGGAGTGGTACCACTATGAACTATGAAGATTAATTTCCCTAATGAGATCTAGTCCCCATTGTGAGAAGGGCCAAAAGTCCTTGGATACTTAAAGGCCATAGTCTAATGCATGATGTAAAGTGGCATGCTACTAACATTTAACACACTTATTTACATAATCAAAATAGTATTGATTAAGGGTGGGCCAATAGTAACAAAGTGAAGGATACATTTAGTAACAGTTAGACCACTGAAGTATTCTTCATATATTCTATCATGCATTTCCTTGATAGCATGGGAAGCTTCATGACTGTTAAGGTAACAAAGAAGAAGGCCATTAAAACCATGTTTGTAAAGTATTACCCCTAATATGGTATAATGATATGTACTCTAAAAAAAGGCTATTGTGACATTACGATAAAGGTTGGGAGAAATAATGTTGAGGTTGAGGTAGTCAAAGGTTTTCTTGTACCAAGTGTCTGATGGAGATTCCTCCACACTAAAAATGGTAAGGATGTTAGATTGGATATAAGAGGGTGTGATAAATTGATGAATGGTGACAAAGAGCTTAGAATTAGTAGGCATAGTGAGATTTGTGAATCAAGGGAAACCATTATATGCATGATTTTTTTGGTAGATCATGGAATAGATTGTATAAGGTAATGATTAAATGATGCTAAGATTACATATACTATCTATTTATACTATTGAAAGGCATCATTCTTGCATTGGTAAGATATATTCACCTAGTTAACCACAACTTGGGAATCTTCATAGACACTAATCATCGTAACTCCTAAGGCTAGAGTGGTTTGGATACTAATTACTACGGCTTCATACTCAACCATATTTTTGGTACACTCAAAATTAAGTTTCAAGGAAAGAGGAAGAGGTTCTCCACTAAGGGGAATGAGAAAAAATCCAACACCCCCACCTCATTGGCACTTCGAGCCATTGAAGAACATGGTCATTTGATAGGTGATGTCCTCTTGAGAAAGAGTCATGATGGACTTGTCCATAAACATAAGAGGAAGCAATTGGTTGTTTGGAAAAGGATCTTTAAATAGTTGATTAGCAATAACTTGGCCTTTAAAAAAAATTTATTGGAGGAACTCAAGGTCAAACTTATCTAGGATCATGAGCCACTTAGCCATATGAGGGTTCTAGTATGGTTTAGATCACATATAGTTGAGTTGGTCGGTGTGGGTGATGACAAAGGTTTTATGATTGAGGATGTAATGATGAATTTTGGTAGCCACAAAGACTAAGGCAAGGAAAATATTATTGGTATAGGTGTATCAAGTCTTATACTCTATAAGTGTCTGACTTATATAGTAGATAGCTTTCTCTTTGTTTTGTTCATCATAATGAGCGATCATTGCCCCTAAGGAATGGTCAGTGGAAAAGATATAAAGGTAGAAGGGTTGGTCATCTTTAAGAGGGGTAAGAATGAGTGGAGAAATAAGGTATTTTTTTAGTGAATCAAAGGCTTGTTAAGAATCCTTAGTTCATTTAAAATATGTATCTTTATTTAAAAGATGGTGATAAAGTTGGCATATATCTAATAACTAAGAGATGAAGTGATGGATGGATTGGAGCTTCCCCTATAGGCTATGGAGTTGATTAGGGTGGGTTAGAGGTGGCACGTCAAGGATTGCTCTAACTTTGGTAGGGTCTACTTTGATTAGGCATTGATTTTTACATATAAATGGATTAGGCATCTAAATATAATTTTGATAACTTCTAGATGATCCTTGTGGTATTTGGATTTCCCAAGGAGATTGTCTACATAGTCCTCTATGATTTTGTGGATTAGATCATGGAAGATGTAGGTCATCACACATTGGTAGGTTTCTCTAGTATTTTTTATAAAAAATGACATCATATAATAGTAGAAGGTTCCCCAAGGGGTGGTGAAAGAAGTATTATGTAGATCCTTAGGGGAAATCAAGATTTGATTATATCTTGAGAAACCATCCATGCAGTATAAAATCTCATGGTCAACTATAAGATCAACAAGTTGGTCAATGCTAGGCAAATGGAAGTCATCCTTTGGAAAATCAAGGTTGAGGTCATGAAATTCAATACAGAGGCAAAGTCCCCCTATGGGGTTGGTGATAGGACTGATATTAGAAACCCATTGGGGATAGTTAATGGGTTGGATGAAGTTGATAGACAAGAGGCATTAGAGATCTTTTTTGACTAGAAGGGTGATATGAGGGTGCATCTTTCAAAGATTTTACCTAATAGGCTTAACATCGAGATGGATGAATATTTTATGGAGAGTAATAGAAGGGTCAATCCCAGGCATATCTTGATAGACCAAGTAAATGCTATGTTACAGTCATGAAGGAAGGGTAATCTTATTGCTCTGAATAATCTAAAGATTGACCAATATTCATAATGTGGGGGTTATATTTAGTACCCAAGTTGACATCAATAGTGGATTAATTCAACATGGTTTGGTTCTCAAGAAGAAGGGATTTGTGGATAGAATAATCCCCCACACAAAGATAAGTGAGAATGTAATCATTTTATTGATGTTGGATTGTATGGATGGTAGACAAATCATTTTCTACCATTTTTAGATGAATCAAAGGAAAGCTTTTAGTTAGATCATCCTTTTGATAGGTTAGGAGGCCCAAACTAATGGTATTTACTAAAAAAGGTTAAGAAGGATGATTTCAAAATCATTAAACTTTGAAGGAGATGGGGTTGATGAGGATGGGATGTCTTCCTCAATAGTGGTGATGGGTTTGGGTGAATCAATGGGTTCTTTTGGTGGGACGAAGCCTAGGATAAATTGCTCATGAGGTTTTTAGGTTTTGATAAAAGGTAACACATGGGGTCTATGTTCATAATGGCAAAGGCCAAATCCCTTCTAGGTAGGGTTTACATTAAGAGGCCATAATAGAAATCCCATTAGGTTTAGGTAGGCAAATTAGATTCACACCATTAGTGAATCAGGATATGTAGATTAGAGAAAAATTTCCTTATATTTTCTATAGTGTGATAATAATGTGTCACATGAAAACATTTTGTCATACAATTGCATTACATCATATGTCAGCATTATGTCATGTGCTTGCATTATGTCACATGGTAGTTTTATGTCACATAATAGCTTGTTATCATGTGATAGCATTACATCACATGGAACCATTGTGTCATGCCATAGATCTATGTTATGTGACAATAATGTGTCACATGATAGGGTTATGTCATATGGTACTAGTGTGTCAAGTAAAACACTACTATTACATTGCATAATGTTATCGCATGACACATTGATATGATAAGACACAATGTTGTCATGTGAAATTATGCTTCCATGTGATAGTTTTTTTTGTCATGTGGTGGCTTTGTGTTGCTCAACATTTTATCATGTAGTGTCATGTTATCACGTGGCAAGTTGATATTTTGTAGCACTTTACTACCACATAGCATGTTACTATGATACAACACTTCACTACCATGCAACAACATTGAAGTAGTCATAGGTCATGCCAAGTAGCTACTTTGATTCCCTTCCTATCTAATAAATACCTTTAGAGTGAACTCATTTTCACTTTTTACTTACAATTTTTTCTCATCCTAACTAGTCTTTCCAACTTAACTACTTCTAACTTTACCTAAATACCTGTATAAGGTTACAATGACTTCCAAATCCATGGAAATGTGGAGTCAATCACTAGGGGTGAATAATTGTGTTTTCAAAAATCTTGTGTGTCTAGATTTCTTGTAGATGTTGGATCACCTAGAATCCTTTGTTGAATGGATGGATTAATGTGGGTTTAGGACTTGCATAGATGCCTCAGTATAATTTAACTATGAACAATGACCTTATAAAATCTTTGGTTGGCTATTTTAACCATAGTAATCGACATTTATATATTTAGTTTAATAATAAAAAAATATCCTTTGGAACATCTCCGTTAGATATCCATAACTTAATGGCTCTTCCACATTGTAATTCAGGTCCTGTAAGCATGAAGGTTGTCTTGTGTGAAGAGGATAAGATTTATTTGGAGTCATTCTACAAAGTGTCCTTTGACCCATAGGGTGAGTCTTAAATTTATTAATTCATTTCCTAAATATAATTGAATTGTTTCCTATATATAGTTCAGTATCCTAATTCAATTACATGTTCTATTTTTTGGTTTTCATTATAGATTCTCAAAATTAAAGGGGATCCCTGTGGAAAAAATCAACAATCCATTTCTCAAATCTATTGTCAATTTCTTTCAAGGTAGATATTTTTTATAGGGAAGAACATTGAACATAACCTTTTGGATGGTTTATTATATTATTGATTCTTTCTCAGGTGTTAGATGTGACTGGTGCACAATAATATCTAGCAAGATTAGGGCTAACTTAAATTTGGCTTTCTCAAAGGATAGTTGCACCATTTCATCTTCCAACTACATTTTGGCTTTGTACTTTGAGGCCTTGTATGAAATATAGAATAGTATAATTCTCACTGCCCTTCATCAAAAAATCAAGGCTATTTATTTGTCAATTGAAGGACAGGAGGTAAGTATTCTCTCATCGAGTCTAATTTTTTTATTTTTTATATTTTCTTAATTTTTAAATTTTTTAACTTGATGTTTATTACAGGAAAGGGTGCATCTTTATGACACAAGAAAATACATAGAAAATATAAGTTGGAATGATCTAGAGGGATCTGGGGGTACTCAGTCTATGGAGTCTTCATTCAATTCATTTTCGATTGTAAAACATCCATGAGCTAATTATATTTCATCTCTGCTTCCAAGTTCCCACAAAATTACTATAATCTATTTTTCTTGTATTTCAATGGAAAAATATAATATTCATATTGGTTGTTATTTTATATGGTTGACTCTCAAAAAAATTTCATCGAGGATTCTTCCACTTGACATGATCAATGTTTTCCATTACAACTTTCTTTGTTATTTCAAGTTTGTTAAGAGTTTCTTGGTTAAATAACTAGATCATTTATGTGTTTTATAGGTCAAACAACCAATGTCTCTCCACCACCCAAAATAAAAATGAGAGGAAAAGTACTAGATCCCCCATGTACCAAAGGGGAAGAGACAACTCTAGCAAAGATAGTTAGAGTGGATGAGGTAGTCATGCCACTAGGTAATAACAAAAAAATTTAATGTCAAATTGCATTGGTTTTATGTTTTTTACTTTACCATTTTTGTATTTTTTTTATAGTGCACCCAACATCTATTAGGAGATCGAGAAGTATGCCACCTCCCACACCACCAAACTAAATTTAGAGAAAATGAAATAACATTAGCCTCCCTATGCAAAGTATAGGAACTCTATAAATTTTTTATTTCCTAACTTTCTCTATTGGCGGTATTTCAAATGGATAGGGTCTTAGCTATTTGTAGTAGATTGATCTCAATGAAGAGTTTCTTGGCATTGAAAGTAGGCCCTTAGTTGTTGGTGGATTCAATTCACATGAATTTATTCAAGTTGTTAATGTTTCTTCACAAGTGCATCCTACAGCTGCCTCTTTTCCAACTTCCTCCTCTCGACCCCACACTGATAATTTAAATGTTTCTGATGATGCCCTTACTAATTTATCTTTCAATAATCTAGTTTAAAAAATATGCTTACTAATCTAACAGATGGTGTGATTGATGGATTTAATTATTTCAAATAATGGGAGAGAAGGGAAAAGGCCCTTATCAAAGAAATAAATGCCTTTTATCACAACCATGACCAAATAATAAATTTATTCTTTCTTTTTCAAAATGAACCATCAAAGATTGATGCTTTGTTCTAGCAAGCTCAATCTAGAGTGATTTCTATTGAGAATGTTTACAATGATATAGTTTTAGATATTATGACAAATAGTTTGGAAAATTTAAATGGAGAAGCCCAAGCATCTAAATATATCAACTTGGTTACCATTGCATACGTAGAGAAGGATAAGGCAGTGGTAAGTTTTAAAATTACATATCTATATCATGTTTTATTATTATTACAATACCTTGGTATGTGTGTGACCCACATTAACTATTGATGGTAGGAAAAATTTGAAAATTTAAAATAAGAAGTAAATCTTCTAAATGTGAATTTTAAAAATGAATGAAAAAGTATCTCCAATGTGATTTAGTTAAAGGAAAAGATGGTTGTGTTAAATAAATAGAACAGCACTTTGAATAAAATCAATAAGGAGCATGGTATAGATCTAAGTGTTTTATTGAAATAGAAAATAGACACGGATCCTAAAATTCTTTCACCATGAGATGTAGTGAATGAGGAGAGCTTGATTCTTTCACAAATTAATGCTACTACAGAGGATCTTTAGAAAGAAGGAGTGGTACTAGAGAATGCATAAGAAAGTCAAGATAACTTGGTTTCAATGGGTGGTGATGGAAACAACCAAGGTGGTGGATATTTTTAATGAAAAAAATGTTGACATTGTTTCAAAATAGTTTATATTGTTTCAAGATAATTTGATTTTATATTGTTTCAAGATAGTTTCAGAGTTTATATTATTTAAAATAGTTTACACCATGTTGGTTTGAAAAACACTAGTTTTATTAAAAGACATTTTATAGTTGTTCAAAATACTCTTAGTTATATAATTCTAATATTTTATATATATTAGATGTTTATTCATTAATTTATATCTTGTATGGTGAAAAAATAAAGTCATAATTATATTGTTATAGTATTGAATGCATTTATTATATTTTTATAGTGTTGGATGCATTTATTATACTTATATAGTGTTTATTGTATAGGTTATATAGTTATAGTTTTATATTTTTTATTTCAAAGGATGGTTATAGTGTTATATTATTTTGAATGCATTATTATATTATTCTAGTAGCTGTAGCATATGAATTCATGGATATATATATATATATATATATATATATATGTATATGTATATATATATATATGTATATGTATATATATATATATATGTATATGTATATATATATATGTATATATATATATATGTATATGTATATGTATATATATGTATATGTATATGTGTGTGTATATATATATATATATATATATATGTATGTATATATATGTGTGTATATATATATATGTATATATATATGTGTGTATATATATATATGTATATATATATATATATATATATATATATATATGTATATATTTATGTATATATATGTATATATATATGTATATATATATGTATATATATATATATGTATATATATATGTATGTATATGTATATACATATATATATATATGTATGTATATATATATGTATATATATGTATATGTATATATATATATGTGTGTATATATATATATATATATATATATATATATATATATATATATAATGTTCTACAAATTATAGTTTTGAAAAGTAAATATTCTATTAAATTATACTGCTCTAGGATTTATAATATTGAATGCATGGTTATAGTGTTTTATTGTTCTACTTGTTGTAGATTTGAACGTATTGTTATAAAGCTCTAGTAGTTGCAGAATTTGTCATTTGAATGTTTGTATATGATGTTCTAGAAGTTTTATATTATTTTCTACTTCTCTTAGTTATATATTTGAATGCATTGTTACATTGTTCTGGTAGACTACTACTTGTAGCATTGAATGCATTGATTGTGATGAAATTTGAAAATATGCGAACATAATTTCCAACTATAGGAAAAACATTTCCTAGATATTTGTGTAATGGTATTAATGTAAATGTGCAATAGAATAATTATTGTCAAACTATTATGCATGTGTTATATCTATACATATGATCTCAAAATTACTATTGTAGATAATTAAGAAAATGAAAAACAATAAATATTGTATGGTGTCATGGGGTGCATTGTGCCTTTCTAAAAATGAGACTTGTATGCTTCACATTTTCTATTAGAGCATTAAGGAAATGTTCTATAGAATGTTAATGATAATTATGATTTCTAATTAATGAATGAAATGCATTGTAAACAAATCACTATTTGAAATCACACAATTTTAATAGGAGCAAAAAAAATTAATTCTAATGTAATGAATAAGATTCATGATTATAACATTTATGAAATAGAATTTAATGTATTTGAAGATGAAATAATAAGAAATATTTTTTAAAAATTAATTGATATAATTATCAAGTTAGAAGTTGGGTATCTAAAATAATCCTTGAGAAACTTGCTCATCATTAGTTTGATTTTCATCTTCCAAGCCAGAGCCATATTCAGTCTTAGTATTCTCATCCTCTATATTGGTAGTAGTATTAGTCACACCTCTTCTTTCCACTAGAGAGCTCCATGTTGCCACTACTCTATCATATGAAAACTCATCCATAGAATAACATGAACATATAGTCTCAAGCACATCTCTATATTTTTATCCAATCTATTTCTAAGTTTTAACTTGACAAAGGGTAATGCACTAAACACTTGCTCATCTTCCATAGAACCCAAAATAATTTTTTGAACAAGTTCATATAACTAAAATATTCACTAATACTTTCTTGTAATACATTGCTTGGATAAATTTTTTTCCATAGATGAGAAATTACACCATTTTTTGTTGGGTCACTTAAACATTGAAATTGATCCATATTTGTAATCCCAAACTATGTTGACTAAGATGTTAGTAACTATTTATTTAAAATACCATTAATCTAAACCCCATCCACACACACACACGCGCGCGCACGCACACACACACACACACACACACACACACACACACACACACACACACACACACACACACACACACACACACACACACACACACACACACACACACACACACACACACATATCCATTCATAATTAGGAATTAACTATTTACTTATTTCCCTAATTCTTATCAAACATATTGATGAACTCTATTTTTATTTGGAATTATCAAACCCTAGGTGTTTTTCTTAGCATTATAAACTTATTTATAATATGTGTGTATGTGTTTTTTTTAGAATTTCATATTTGATCTTTGAGTTCCCTGTCATGTCCCCTTCTAGTTGACATCTTTTCGAGCAAATGATTAGCCTGTTATGCGACCCTCGTAGGCTAGTGGGATGGATCGAAGGTCTTGATGGAGATGGGTCAGATTTTGTTCGGGCTCTTTCAGACATGAATTAAGGGAGATATTAATATTTGATTGATTTAATCAAATATTAATTATTTAATTAATTATTAACAATTAATTAATTATTAACAATTAATTAATTATTATTGGGTCTAATTTGAGGATCCTAATTCTAATTTAAGAATTGGTCTAATTTTAAGACCCTAGTTCTAATTTAAGAAGCCCTAAGTCTAATTTAAGGGAATCTAATTTTAGCAAGCACACCTTTGGAGAAGTATAAGAAATTCTCATGGGAGAGAGTATGTATTCATGATTGATTATTGATATTGATTCTTGTTAAGAAATTCTTCTGTGAAGACTGAGCCAAGGGTTCCAGGATTCCATTTGCATTGAAGAACGTCAACTCTTCATTGTGTGCGATTTAGAGGTTGTGAAAGATCAGCCGATCTATTGCCAAATTGAGAGATAACTTCATACAGAAGCTATCACAAGTGTTTACAAGTTTGAGAGATAAATTCACACAGAAGCTATCACAAGGGTTTATAGGTATTTTCATTATTTTGGGTTTTGATTCAAGAATTATCTAGATATAGATCTTTGTATTAGCCCATAATTCTATAGATCAGGATCAAGCATATAGGTTGTGCGATATCAGCGGCCGTACGACTTCCGTACAGATCCATGAAAATCCGTATGCATCTATAGAAAGTTTAGGCACCGACATCAGCGAATAGGGACCTACAGAGACTGACATCAATTGACATATTACCAACGTTGGCAAGTTAACGACTACAGGTCGACCAACGACGGCAGTATAGTCGATGTCAATGACTGTGTTTTTACACAGCAGGCTGAGACGTACCAGATTTAGACCATTTTGTGGAATATTTAGGCTATTAAGGCCGTACTTTCAATATTCTTTGTATACTTGATAGAGGATCTCTATTGTAAGCTTATGAGCAAATAAATAAGAATTTATACTGTGATTTATTTATCTATTTGAAGATATTTTGCAAAAATTCAGATAAGTAATTCAGAGCTTTTGTTTTGATATTCGAAGGGATATTACAGTGGTATCAGAGCTAAATCTTGCCATCCTGAGGGTTTGAAAATCTTACGCAGCCACAAGAGTTGGGACCACACAGGTATTACACACGTAGTAGAGCTTTGCTTGAAGGTACCCAGTTGTTAAAATAACAGCCCATTATCATGAGTGATAGACGAGAGGGTAGCCCACCCAGGGCCCACTGACATAATGATGATATGGGTACCAGAGAATCCTACCGTGAGATGACACAAGCACTATAGGCACTAACTACTATGATAAGGAGGATGAACCCACATGATAGATAGAATGGGGACCAAGGTGATAACAGAGATGTTACGGTTAATCAGAGACCCCAGTAGGGCCACTCCAGAATAGAAGATAGACCTACACATCCTACGTTTGTTTGAGAGGAACCAGAAGTTCCAACAGAGGAGGAGGTAGGAGATTCCTCATTTGTAGATGTTTACTTCACTGCAAATGATGAGTGGAATTTATTACCTCCTCATGTTTGAGAGAGGATGACCTTTGATCATTTTATTAATCTGAGGAAAGAGCACTATAGATTGGCTAGACAGGACAGGAGACCTAGACATCAGAACAATGATCTTAAGCATGCTACAAGCAAGCTCACACTCGTAATGTTTGACAAAAGTGGTAAGGTCATAGTGCAGGCTTCGATTAGTAAGTTGGACACCTTTCTCACATTGTGTTCGATGGCTGAGGAAGATGCTATCAGATATGCGACACTACATTTTGAGGGAGTAGCTCATGATTGGTGGCACCACCAGATGGTGACACTCCATCATGATCAGATCACTTCTTATCAAGAGTTTGTGGACAAGCTGGTAGAGCATTTTGATAGGAGGGATCCAGAGTCCTATTTCTGAGAGTTAGCACAGTTACACCAAAGTGGCAGTCTAGAGTCATACATTGGTGACTTCCAGAAGTTATCAGTCATGGTTCCTGACATTTTAGAGAGGTGACTAGTAGTACTCTTCATGGAGGGATTGACAGAACCATTGAGAGGTTAGATCAAAGGCTTTGATCCTCCTTCATTATAGGAAGCTATGAAGAAGGCACGCAGTATGGAGATGGCAGCCCCATCAAGTAGATCTAACTCCAGAGGTACTTCTTCATCTAGGGACAATAAGGGCTTCAACAGGAATAGAGAAAGACCAGGTTTAAACATAGATAGATCAGGTGTTAAGAATGATTCAAAGGCCAATCCAGTAGCACCACCTTTGGATAGAGAGGCTCTTAATGATCTACGCAGGAAGAAGCTTTATTTCTACTGCAAAGGTCCATATGATGCTAATCATGATTATCCTTTGAGACCTAAGGGCAAAGCAAATCGGGTGATGTGGGCCTATTATGAGGATGAGGAATTAGAAGATTCTGAACATCACGATTGTTCTGAGGAGCTAGAGGCTGAGGCTTTAGAGCCTAGGGTAGAGGTAAAGTCAGAGCTCCAGATTCAGGAGGCACGTCTATCTACTATCCAGCACAAGGGATCATTTAGACTCTGGGGAGTTTTGGCAGGACAGAGGGTCATTACCCTTCTTGACACGGGAGCCACACATAATTTTATTGATACTAGATTTGTGGAGAAGCGTGGACTCACCACAGAAGAGTTTGAGGGCATTAGAGTTAAGGTAGCTGATGGTTACACCCTCAGGTGTGAGCGGATGATCAGAGATCTCCCATTACACTTGAACAACTATGAGTTCAAGGCTGATTATTATGTGGTCAACATGGGGGACATAGATTTGGTTTTGGGCATGAAGTGGCTTCATTCCCTTGAGGTAGTCACTCTTAGTCTTAAGGATATGGAGATCCATTTGGATGTAGATGGAAAGACTCACACTCTTAAAGCAATACGAGACGGCAACATCAAAACCATTTCTTTACATCAGATGGAGAGGCTCATGCGACATGACATGGTAGAGTGGGCTGCCGAGTGTACATTGGCACCAATGCAGGAGGGATAGCAGAAGACCCAATAAAAAATAAAAATATAAAAATATAATTGATAGTATTGATCCAATAATTGATAAATCAATCAAGAAACCCTCTCACACTATAATTACATTTCCTAAAGCATAAATTCCCAAAAAGAAAAAAGAAAAAGAGAAAGTATGGATACCAAAGGATAATTGAGAGTAAGAAAATAAAAAATAGACAAGTAATGAAAGTAAAAATAAAAAAATAATAATATCAAAATGATTAATTACAAAAATAAAGTATCATAAAGGAAATGTTACCAAAAGAGTGAGAACCAACATTTCAAAAAAAGTACAACCTAAGGAAGAAAATATATTTAAGAAATGGTTTCTAACAAAATATGCTCAAAATTAAGAGATACCCAAAAAATATAAATTTTAAAATGTAGGTGTGAAGGGGAAAATTACAATATATTCCTCATATTAATACATTATCACTATCATTACTCACTTCAATGGCAATATATTTATTAATGTCAAAGTTATAGATTATCATGACAATTTTTGGTCTACATAATTGATGGTATCTCTTAGTTATATTTTCCAACATCTAGATCAAGATACAACATCAAAATCATGTCTAGGATCACATTACTTAACAGTTATATTTTATTCAAAAGAGTTTCATCTTACATTTAATGTAATTTATCTTACATGTTCATGCAATGTTGTTATTGAAGGATCACATTTAAAATAAAAAGGATCAATGCTTGATAAAATAAAATTTTGATCATAAAGGCAAGGTCAATCTAATTTAAAAATAAGGTATTTATTTAGTTCAAAATCAAAAAAATTAAAACACATATTCAGCTATTACACAAGAAAATACAACTCATGTAATAACAGTAAATGTAAATGATATAATATATATTGCATAAGAGAATTTATAAAATTTAATACCAAAATATGCGGCAATTATTTTTCCATACATAAAAATAAAATATGATCAAATGACATCTCAAAATTTCAAGCACAACCTGTGAAGGTAGTGCTCTCCCATGATGATGATTACATTGATGATTTTAACCCTAATAATGTAAAATATTGCTATGGTTCTGATGATACAAGGCCTACATAGAGCCATTCCTTTGATGATATCCTTTCATTATAATAACACATTTCCTTTTACATAGCTTATTTTATTATCATATTGTTTATATTAAAAAATTTAAAAATAAAAATAAAGACCTATGCATAATTTGTGTAGTTTATTTGCATCAGTTAATGTGTGCTCAATATACTCAAATTTTCTTATATATCTATTTTATATCAAATTTTATCCAAAAGTATACATGAGTGCATGTAAAACATTAAATTTACCATTTTCATATACGGTTTTAGGTGAGGACATTGTCTCAAAATAAAAAAAAATACATATAGATTAAACCCTTCTACCCAAATAGTAATTCATTACATTTTTATCTGATTCCCCCAAACTCATCCCATTGAGCATAGTATCTAATTCCTTAGATTCAAACTAGTCAAATCCTACATATATCTTGTTTACATCTCAATTAGTTCTTTAGGGGAATATTTTTAATGATTTTTATCCTTTTATTACTATCCCTATTTTTCATACTCCAATACACTATATTGCATAAAATCTATCATTTTTTCACTTACATTTGCATTGTTATTTTACTAGATAATTTAGTTTTTCAATATACCAATGTTGAAAATTACCTATGTTGATGAATTACACTTATTCATGTATGATTTATGTGTTTGATTCTATTATTTAAATTTTGTGTGTGTTAATATTTTTGACTGTGGGCATTTCAAGTGTCCTTATTTATGAATCTAAGCTTATTTTATGTTTCTATTTGTGTGACTAACATTTGAACATGTTCCTTGTATGTATCCCCTTGGAATTCCTATGTTTTTTTTGCATTATTTCATGTTATTTTGTGTATATGATATGTCCATGAAACTTGTTTGATCAATTTGAAATCCCATGATCAATATAATGCATTCCCTAGTTATTGAATACCATGATGGATATAATTCATCCCCTAACTAATTTTTTATATTCAATTTTAATTAATCAATATATGATCATTAGTTATTGCATTCTTAATTTCCAACAATTATCTAGACATGACACTATGTATCCTTAGTTCCAAATGCATAATATGTTACTATATTTCTCAATTTATCTATGACGATGTCATCCTATCCTAAAATTTATTATTATTACTCATATTTCAATCTTTTAAATAACATATTTCACATTAATTTTTATTTTGAGTTAATTTATTATGTAGGATTTAAAATTCATGTAAAAAGAGGGGAATAGACAATGGTTTGTATTGGAGACTAATCCAAAATAACCCAATACATAGAAAAAATAATACTAAATATTCTTAGTTGATCAAAGATCACTCCTAGAATTTACATAGAAATTAGTTTCAAGAAACAATGATCCATTTGGACAAGGGTGTAGATCAAACATGTCCATAACAATACGTTATTTTTCCAATGAGCAAAAAATAGTGATTTCCAAAATTTCTCAAAATCATAGGTAGTTATAGGATAGTTTGCAACAAGTATCCAAGATAGTTTCATAATTTTACTCAAGTTTGTCACATATTTTTTCTCAAAATGTGGGTATCATATGCAACATATTTTCTAATTTATCACATATATTTTTGCTCAAAAAATCATTTGATATTACTCAATATCAAAGTAATTATTCTTAAATATCTCACTGGAGGCATTTGCATCACACATGGCCACCTCCATGCCTACATTTTTCACAAATTTTGTAGATGGAATGGAAAAATATGTCATTATTGAATATGTATACACCATACTCAAAATATGTTAGTTTTTCATCAATTTTAAACTATAAATGAATCTTATTTCATTTTTAGTAGTTCATTCACCATTTTATCTTAGTTTGTCACAATTTTTGAATTAGAAATGATCTATTTGATTTTATATAGAGATTCAAATCTACCCTACTATCTTAGCTAACTAAAGATGGTTTCAAGCACACTGTGAGTTATTAATCACACTAAAATATGCATGAGGGTTATAAAATACAAAATATGATCCATTTTTTTAACAAACAAAAATATCGAAGCATCATACCTTATCCATTAGCCATTTTCACCATAAAATAAAATGGTTTGCATACCCAATAAACTATATACATTACTTGTTATTTGATATATAATATTTTAATATCTTATGTTAATATTTTCATATTAAGGAAAATTTTATATATGTTTAATTGTAGGTTCATATGAAGCATAGTTCATTGTATGGCCTACATACAAGCATACTTAAGATAGGTAATCTCGGGTATAAATATATTTGTTTTACTCTAGTACTTTCATTTTTTTGTATTATTATATTAAAGATATTTGGGGGGGGAGGGGGTCAAGGTGGGGGGTAATCTAGTCATATAAATTAAAATTTAATGCTAAAATAATGTACTTGTGAACATAGTATTGCATGTGATTAACTCATGTCCAATTACATGGATCTAAGTAGTTATTCCTCTATCTCCATGTATATTATCCCTATATTACACCAACACAAATGCATAACTCTTCATAATATTCACTAAAAATTTCCTAAGCTCGCTATCTAATCGATTCACATTTCCATCTTAGTTGCCTCTCCTTTCTAGACAAGGTCTCTCCTTCAATACTATCCCACCTATTAGTAGCATCTAAATCAGTTGGATGCATCTTTCTACTGAATAACAATTAAATTATTAAATTAAAAAGCATCTAATGGGTCATCCCACATATTTATTAAGATCCAATCAATGAATTTCTCAAAATATCACTATAAATCTAAATTTCAAAACATTTTGTATAAAAGACGCTCATATATAAAAAAATAGAATATATAACTACACATTAAGGAAACATCACCTATTCTTCCCAATTCAAAGTCTACGCAACCCTACTAACCTCAATATATGTTTTATACACCTCAAAGGTATTAAATTATGGTTGACACACATTAATTACATCAATATTACACTAATATCTATCATTACACCAATGTTTCACACATACCACCTTAGCATGGGAGAACTACATGAGTTTCATCCCTCTTATGAGTATTGGTATGCAGGCATCAGTAAACATAAGGGGTGTCGAGGAATAGTAAAAATTCAATTTCTAACCCATTTTTTCTTTTCATTTCATTATTTATCATTGTATTACAAGCTATGGTTCCAAGTGAATAGTAAGGTACATACTATCTTCTATAGTAGATCGTGCATCACATTATACATATATATGACCTATAAGTGACAACACATAGACCTAGACATATATAGTACACATGGGCATTTTTTAATTAGCGTGGCATAATCTAAAGATTAATTGAATACCCATTTATCAATTCACAATTAGTCAACATAATCACATAAGTAGATCTACAATCGGATAATCAATCATGTAATATTCAATTTGCAGCTAAGTACTTTATATATGTTCTTTCTTCCTTTATATTATTTTTATATTTATAAAGTATTAAATAATAAATAATATATTTATTTCATATATCAATATTATGATTATACACAGAGTTTATTCATCATTAGAACCTAAGCATTTCCTTATTTCCAAAAAATTGATTTAACAAAAACATCTAAATTTGAGTGAAGTTTTTGGATATTAGGTCTAGATGAAGATATATGTAAATTATTTCATAGTTTTCTAAATTTTTAAATGGATTATTCAAATTGGTTGGACATCATTTATAAATTTTATAATGTTTTTGAAAAAATCATTTATAGAAAACTGTTAAGGTCAAAATTGTGTCACTCTTGAGTACACATTTACACTGTCAAATCTAGATGAATGTCACTAGATTACTACTGAATTTTAGGTAATCCTAAACCATATGTTTATTATATAATTATTAATTTTGATTTAGTTAATTATGATTCATTACTATTTGATGTAGACAAAATAAGAGGCCCATTGTCCCAATATCCCAAAGTAAACAACTCTAATCAACTCAAATATCAATATGAATAATGGTGGAAAATATATAATAAAATTCATACTCTATAAAAAATAAAGAAGACCCAACATCAAGATTAAAAAAATTCTAACAACTCCCCCTAAAATTGAAGATGGTAGTATACCATTAGAAAAATTAAAATAAATAATTAACCAATAATTAGAAATAAAAAACTATTATAAATGAAAACAAACCTTATAAGGGATAAGTTTTATCCTTATGTAAGAATTAGGATTCTCCCTCTACAAGAGAGAATATCATCCAAAGTTCCACTACACACCATAAAAAATAACATTTTTTTTTACATCCCTAATCATTATTCCTCTATATTTATACATGTATGGTTGGTGAAAGGGCCATCATAGATGGAAGAGGCCAACTATTGATACTTTAACTCATTAGGTCATCTATGAAAAATACCCACAATATTAACAATCTATCCAATTCCTAGTTCGTTAAATTTAAGAGATCCATTTAGGGGCTTCTCAAAATAATGAGGTAGGAGAGGATCTATCCACTAAAAAGATTTCAAATCATTAATTGACTTGGAATAAGATGAATCATAAAATAATCCCATGATTCATCCATATAAAGTCAATTTTAGGGGATCCAAACTTATTTCTCTAAATACGAGAAAGACTAAAAAGGGATGGGCATGAGAAGATCAAGCTACTACTTAATTACCAATTTGGTTGCATTGGAAGCACTTGAATTAGATACCCTCATAGTTAGTAAAATTGTTCAAAGAGCCAAATGATGGAAATTATAATCAGGTGAGAAAGAGGATTGGAAATATATAGGATCCCACACAAATGGAAAAACATGCTACCCATAAAATCCATGAAAATATTAACAAAAAATTTGATTTTGTTCATCATCATTATGAATTGATATGGGAACTTTAAAACAAGAGGTTGAATTTATAATCTAATCAACAAAGGCATAACTGTGATTTTAACTAATGATGTATAAATATGGGAGGCCATGAGAAGAAGGATATTATATACTTACTATGAAACCAAGGCCCATAAGCCTCCAATGAAACATTATCATCAAAATAATAAGGAAAAAACCTCTATTTATCAAGGAGAAAGAAAGTTTGATGATATTGTTACAATTTGAGCTACCTAACTTCTAAGCTCTACTAAATTTTATAAATCCCCTAAACATTTCCCAACCAAATACCTAATTTCAAGGTCATAATCCATTCAAATAATAGATTGGTCTAAAATATCAAAATTTGGGGTCTTTGAAAAAAATTAAATAAGGATACCACTCATATAAAAGGTCTCGTCTTCTTCCATGGTGGTAGTTGCAAAGTCAAAACTAGTTTGATTTTGAGAAGTCTATTGATTCAATGGGAGTGGTTCATCCCCATCATGAGTGACATCACCATTGGGGAAATAATTAACAACCAATGATCTTAACCAAGACTAATGAGGATGAATTATGTGGAAGAGATGATAATTTTTTTTGTAAAACTCAACATGGTTATGTAAAGTATTACCTTTGTTTCTTTAATATGTGAACACAAGGGAGACTACAAGAATTAATTTCTTAGGATCATCGAAAATAAGGTTAGAAGATTCATGGATCCTAACCAAAATTAATTAGGAATTTTTGTCACTATTTATAGAAAATTAATTTATCTATATTACATTATTGGTAAGTATTTTCATATATAAAAAAATTAATCTTAATAATTTTTTGTGAACTCGTGTTCTCCTATAATCCTTCTAGTTTTATGTATTTATTCACACTAGGATTTTTATATTTTTATAAGATATATTTCATTACATGGTTTGAAATCAAATAACCCTAGCTTCTTTCTATTTTATTCTAAACCCTATATTTTTTATTTGAATTTTTTCAAACCCTATTGTACTTTAATGGTATGTATTTTCAATGTTTAATCTCAACTTATGTCCAAAAAATTAGTTATAATTAAGAATCCAACTATGAACAATGTTAAAATTAATTGACAACCTATTTATTTTATTTAAAACCCTTTAGTTTAATATAGTTCTATCTTGAAATAGAAAATGTAATTTTAATACATAGCTAGCATTTCTCTAAAAAATGTACTTTCTCTTGAAAATTATGGGAATGATGTGCCTAAATTTGATTTTTATTTTTAATGGATATAAAATTTATAATGCATGTGAAGTGTACCATGATAAAGAATAAAGTTTAGTTGATTAAAAAATGTCATGGAAAACTCTATTGAGATAGATTGGTTAATGAAAGTGATGAAATAATTTACAAGTTAACATGTTGATTCTTATTAAGTAGATTAAGATAGAATTTCAATTAAATAATAACCTTATTACTAAGGTATGTATTGGATATATGAGTTGTCATAATTATTATTATGATTATATATCTATAAAATTCATTTTAAATCATCCCAATCAACTTAAAATTATAAGTAATATCATTCAAGATTTACTACTTATTCCTTCTCATGCAGTAATTTATTAAATTTATTACAAACCTAATAATGATAAAGTCTATTTAATCAAATTTTTCTTCTATTGTTCCTCATGATTCTCTTAGAGTCAATATAAAGATGATTCTATTGATTCAAAAGTTCCTCTAATCTCTAAATATGTTTTAAAGATTTCTTATATTTTTCAACATTTCTTATTTAGAATTATTCTTAAGTTCTTCCACATACCTTAAATCTAAATTATTCTACATATATATTGACTCAAAATTGTTAAGTGACTACAATAATTCACACATTGTGTGACATGTAAAATTAAATTAAAAAACATTTTTCAAGGATTTCGAAAGCTAAATAGTTTTTCTATCCATTTTTAATAGGAGGTTTTTTCTATAAATTTTGAATTTTCAAATGGTAAGAGATATTATTCTCACCACATTATTTTTATACCTATTTTTTATACATTTGTCTTGATGATCGATTATTTACTTCACTAGGAGTTTGATTGGTTCTATCTTTTATCATGTGGATCTATAAATAGTTTTACAAACTTAGTTGATGATTTACTGGTCCGTTTTTAAATTAATATTTGAATTAAATTCACATTTACAAATTATCTCAAGTCAAACAAAGACTAAATGATAATCATAGTGAGTATATGTTTGAATGTTATACTATATTTTCTAGTATGAATTATCAACCACCAAAAATTGAACTTCAAAGAATATTCACCAATATTTTTTTCCAATAATTATTGAAAATTTGGTCTTAAAATAATATCATAATGTTTATGTATTTTTTCCAATTTAAAAAAAATAATAATTGATTAAACTTATATTGGTGTAAAGTTTTCAAATAAGAAAAACTCAGTGCCTAGAGAAAATGAGAATGTATTTTAATAGGTAAGAAAAAGAATTATTTTTTATCACTACTATAGAATAAAATTTTAAGAATATTATATTACTTCAATAAAATGAGTTTAATAAACTAAATAGGCTAAGTGAAATTCCATATAATTTTTTTAAGATATCGTTACTCAAATGTAACTTGATTATTTTTTTAGTATTGAGATAATTCAATCATTCAAGGAATTTTCTTAAGAAATTTAATGACAATTAATATTTTTATTATAATATAATTTTATGTAATTATTTAGATTCATTAATTAATTTGAATCATAAGATAAAATACCTCACCTATAACAATCAAATATAAGTAAAGGGAAGAAACAAAATTTTGAATGAACTAGTATCTCCACCAAATAAACAGATTTTTTTACCAAATTTATTCCAAATCATAAAAATAAATAAAATAAAAAGGGAAACATCCACATTATATATATATATATATATATATATATATATATATATATATATATATATATATATATATATATATATATATATATATATATATATATATAATCACAAAAGGTTTTTAGTTATCATCCACTTGATGGTTTTCTTGACCTATAATTTGTTCAATTAAGAGAAATAAATATCCTACTCATATTGTGTTTGATGATAATGAGATCCCAAATGATAAAATATACAATGGGTATATATTCATATATATTTATTAGGTAAACATGAAAAATATGTAATAATGGTTCAAACTTGAATATTTATACTTAAGAATTTATTTACAGTATCATATTCATAAAGAATATTATGGTGGATACTTGAACACTTATTATGTGATATGATGGTATATATAGAGAGGATTTTTTGTATTATCTTTCATATTATTTAATTTGGTTTCAAATAATGGATATTATGTCATGTTTGATGCTAGACTGAGGAAACATAAAATTAAATCAATATTTCATTATTTTCCATCAATGATGTTTGAAAATCCTACATGAAGAACAAATTATCATGATCAAAATGGATATCAATCTTTCAATAAAAAAGTTCAAGTATAGTTATTACATAAGGAAATATCAAAAAATAACCAAATTTTACATATAAGATAATATAAGGTAAAATTATATAAATTTATCCCAATCATAAGGGTCTTATAATAAAATAGAGTTTCTACCTAGTAAGAGGAGATTAAAAATGATTTAATTATTCAAGATAATATCAACAAGAAATATAAATTATTGGATAATATGGTATAATATGATGATGATAATATCACTCCTTGATCCATAGTTACCTCAAAATCATATTTTTATTTCCAATAATCCTATTCCTTTAAGATATATATCTTCTAATGATTATTATGGATCACTTCATTGTCAAGTATTAGTGTCCATAGCTTTGCTTACTAATATGAGAGAAGTGGATATTTTTATAATATTATTATGTTTTTCTAATCCTTATATACTCTACGATCAATACCTACATATAAATTTATGCATAATAGTAATTATAATTATATATTATGCTAATCTCCAATCATCAAGATGTTGAACTTAATATTTATGCTAAAGTGAGGAAGAGATGTATTATTTTATAGGAAAATAATCTCTTATAGTGAATATGGTTATCCTAACTTATATAATGAATGGGGATGAATAAAAACATTTTTTTCAATTTTTCCATGTGGAATATGATGTTAATGTTGGTGGTAATTATATCCCATGTGGAAGATGACTTCATGTTTACAACTTTGTATTTCTAAAAGTGCAATTTACAAATAGTATATGGGATAATTTTTATATATTTTTTTATAACTACACTTTCATTGAGATGCTCTTGCATTTTTTTTAATTATAATCTACTTTGTTTAAAATTATAATTGTATTACCTTTGCCTACCTTTATAATCACTATGTCTTTATTTATCTTTATTTAGTTAAGAACCATTACTTCTTCTTTTGTGATATTGATTATATGGTGTCTAAATTTATTTAGAGTGTGAGTGAATTTCAGCCTCTTCTCCTCAACATATTATATCAAAAGGTCCATTAATTTGTCTTTAATATTACCTATAAGGTTTTCATACATGATTCTAGTTGGTATGACTGTAAAGACTAATCTCTTGTTTAAGACATTGATTATGGGCTCATAAAAATTTATATCTACAAAAATAATAGCACAAACTTCCAAATTCCCCCATGGTTCATTATCTATGTGACCTTCACCTATCTCTAGTTTGGCATTGGCTATATTTTATATTGATAATGAATTTATAATAATTTTCTATACCTATTCTTGTATTATTTGATCAATATATTCTTATAATTTAACTTTCCTCCCTTGGTTCTTACTCTAATATTCTCCATCACCTGCATTAGTCTTACCTATACATGACTACTGGTCTCCTCCATTAGCACCCTCATGTGGAAGCTAATCTCTAGGTACTAACTTATACCTTCCATATGATACACCTTTATAGGTATCATAGGTGTGTGACATAATTTTTGTTCTTGATCGCTCGATGTGCTTCCCATTTGAGCATTCTCAAAAAATTTATATCCTCTTTTACATATAAAATCATTGAACTCAAAACAAGATTCATACCTTCTCCTTTTTGTATTATATTAGCGCCCCATATATAATCAATTAAACTATCTAATATTTTTATCATGACTAATATTTCTCTATTTGTTTGAATTTATAGAGTAAATGGCATCAATTTTGATCCAAATATCAATGTTTAGCATTGTTTCCAATGTTAGATGAAGTTTCAAATGTTTACTAGATAATTCATCTAGTGCTTTCCTTTCTAGCCGATTTTTTTATTTTACCAGGGTTGCATTGAATCTCACAAAAATATTTTCAGTATTACTCCTATGTAAATAATGTTTTATATATACAATATAGGAGTGATGTTTCTATCTCTACATCTCTTTAAAAATTTAGATATGAAATTCTCTAAGAAAGATTGAAATAATGGGGATATTGATATCACAAAAATGAGTACCAATAATAAATATTTGATTAAATTCTCATGTACAATGAAAATATCATGGAAAGGGAAGGGTGACTTAGGGTTAACCCCCTAACCTACCACCCATGCAAAGACTCACCTACTAACAAGGAAAACTTTATAAACACCTAGCATAATTAGCATTAGTCAATGGTTTGGTGAACATGTCTTCCACATACAAATCTATGTGATAGTACTAAAGGTTAATTGTATGGTCATGAATATACATATAAATATAGTGCATGTGTACCTCTTTTTATTTTGTGAAATGATATTCTATAGGGTATTTTTAGATATGGATCATACTCTAGATGCCACACCAAATGGTAATAGTTATTATTTTTTGATGCTCAACTTTGACTGGATATGATAGATTGAAATCTACATTTTTGAAGCATTGGTATATCCTCAATATTATACCTATGTGAAAAAAATTGAAATGGTGTGATGATTTTTTTTATGCAAAACAAAACTTGTATAATAACTTGATAATTAATTAAAACCATATGTTATGACTTATCAAAATATTATATATAATATACATATAATTTTTTAATTAATCTAATAACATTATTCCCTTAAGTGATAAACTAGGTCAATTTGATGAAAGAGATATTAGGGTAGCTTTGAGTCTAGTAAGTAATGATTCCAACTAGATACCTATAAAAAGGTATAATCAACTAGGGGTGTATAAAAATTGGTTTTGAGATTGAATAAAAATAAAAATATTGTACTTTTAGGTTTAAAATAAGTCATTTAAAATATATCCAAGATATATAATGCACACTTTTGTTGACAAGCAAAGATACATGTGTCATAGTGAGTGATCTATAAACCAAGAATGTATTGAAAAATTCCCAAGTCATACATATAAAAATGTTGATGTAGGGAATAATTAAAAACCTAAATAAGTGAAGATTATATCCACATGAAAATAAATTTAGCCACAAAAATTAAACCTATGATAAACTCATTATGATATCGATGAGTTAAAAAAATGGGTTTCAAATGGCAATGATTGAATCTTGATGAGAGAAGGAAGGATTCCATCTTCTCATACCAAGTTTGAATAATTTGACTAAGGACATAAGGGTAAATATTCAACTAAAATAAAAGTGAGGAATCTTAAAAAAATTAGGAGTCTATTCCATATAGATATCCTCATTAAGATCATCATGAATAAAAGTACTCTTGATGTACATATAATGTATTATCTGTATTATAGATGTGATAATAATAATTACTATGTGAATGGAGTTCTATTTATAAAATGGGATAAAGGTATCAGAATAATAAATATTATATATGGGGAAAAATACTTTTATGACTAGAAATTGTTAGCCAAAATTTGGCCATCATGAATGAGAGTCATTCACAACTTTGATGTATTTGAATTTAACTTTATTGATCACCATTATGAAGGTCTTTTGATCTATGATACTAAGTAGGGTATCTTCCTTGGAAACATACAAGTAATTTAGGATGGTCTATTGAGTAGTAGGTTTAAGTTAGTTGGTCTTGTCATCAAAGAGTCATTCTTCATAATCCTTCATCATGTGTTTAGCGTTGTTTAAGGTAATTTTGGCAGAGTTAACGTTAAATGGAAATCAAGTCTATGAAGATGTTTAATTAAGGAGATAAGGTGGTAAACCTTCAAGGAAACAAATTGGTCTAAATTTGACCAAAATGGTCAAAGAATCAAAACCAATAAGCTAATCACATTTTTTTTCAATCAATTTAGATAGTTTAAAGTAATTTTGACAAGATTAAAGTATTTTATTATTTTAGTCTTATTTGGCATTGCAATGTTGAGATGAAACTTACTATAAAATATCAAATTTGAAGGTTTGATTCTTGGATAGATGTTTTTTTTTAAGTCATATAACATCAAATGATGGAATCATGTTTGTATTTGTTTGTTTACCTTACCCAATATCTTATAAAACTAATGTCTAATATTGGAAGTCCTTTTTTAATTGCCACTCATCATTTCCAATAGACAGATGAGGATTTTTGTAAGAGTAGATATAAAAAAGAGGTGGAATTTTTTTTTGACATTCTATTATATATTTATACAAGTTAGGGGATCTTGAAGAGTCACCTAGTTATTCATCTCTAGTATCACCAAAGAGCAAAACATAAAGATTATTAAAGAAAGTAAGTTGTAATTCTTTTGTTATAAGTTTATATTTATTGAGAAAATAAAATATATTCCATAGGTACATATGGAATTATTAGATCCAAATCCATGCAAAAGTGGAGTTTCAAAGCTAAAAATTTGAAAATCCATACCACATCTCTATTGGGTTTCTTGGTAGCCTGAAATAGTCAATCAATTTTCACTTGGCATTCTTAGGAGAGAAAACATTGAGATAAAATATATTGGAAATATGAAGGTACACTAATTCCATTAAAAATTTTGGAATTTGTTGGCTAGATATGATCATTAACTTTATGAACAATCATGAATAAGTTAAGGAGCATAAAAAGACTCAAAACCCCACTCGGGTCTGTTTTCCTCAAGAACAAAGTTATGATGTAGTATAAATGTATGAAAATTATTATGTATTATATATTGATAACTTTTATACCCATATAATATCATTTTATTTAATTTTTATTCATATTTATGTTTGGTGTAGGGTTAAATAGCGTTATTTTTCTAGTTGGCTCAAGATAGTCAAATTGTAGGATATGTGAGGTATTTTGAGTGGATTATTGTTTTTAAATGAGATGATAAATAGTTTATATAATGATGATAAATAGTTTAAAAGGTTTGAGAAGAGTCAATAAGAGAATTAATATCATTCTATCATCATTTAATAACATCAAATTTCTAATTAAAAGGATGACACTCATATCTAAAGTCAGGATAGGCCTAGTAAAGCACTTACAAGAAAATTTTAAGTGAGTTGGAGAAAATGTGTTGAAATTTGCTTGAAACCATGAGGTAAAGTAAAGTGAAATATGTATATTAATTAAATAATAAATTCTTATAAGGTTACCATTTAGTTATAGGGTTATTTAAGGTAGTGAAAGGCTCAATATGGTGTAATTAGGCTTAAAAGGCCTAAATGAGCATGTACAAGCGTGTGTATGTGAAGCATAAATAATTTTTCATGTTTTGAGTGTTTTATAAATTTATGAGTAAAAAGGGATGAGAGGTAGGTTTCATAATAACTCCATAAAGTTTGGAGCCACTAATAAATAAAGAGATCATGAAAAAAGGCCTGGCTCAAGGTAGATTTTATAGGTTTGAGAGTTTAGATAATTATAAGAACCATGGGGACATCTCATAAAATGTTACATAGAACATATAATGGGGTTTTAGAGATAAAACAAACGTTTTGAATCTTTTTCTTGCCAAATCACCTTGTTTGACTACACAGTCATGCTAATATGGCAAGGTAAGTCAATTTTTAGTAGTGTGAACTCACATGAGGAGATGAAAGGGATATTGATCCTATAATGGAAGAATAAGGTGTTTGTCTACTAAATATTATTTGAATTTTTTCTTGGGTTAGTTTTATCAACTTTATGAGTCATCCTTAGGACCCTAAGTGCTCTGAAACCCACCTTAAACCCTAAATTTGACCTGATAGAAGAAATAATAATTTCAATCACTCAAAATGGATTGGAAAGACATAAAAAACTTGAAATACCTTCATAATTATCTTAGGAATGTGATTGATTAAAATTTTGGCATGTGTTTACTATTTTTGTATTAATATGGGATTTAAAATATTCCTTTTATGCTTATGTGTAAGCTTTTGAACTATATAAACCTTCCTAATCAATGAAGGAAGGTATTGGATGCAATATAGAAGCATTATCACCATGCTCAAATAATTAAATAATATTTTCACATCCTAATGTAGGTTTAATGTTGATAAATAATCTTTAATGAAGAGATATGAGTTATCTTGCATCAAGAGAGTAAGGTGTAGACATGTTTCGAGGACTTGAATCTCAAAGGACTTTTAGAAAAATCTTGGTGAAAACCTAATATTGTCTATGAGAATTATAAAGGATGATTAAATAAATATATAAGCATTCTTGATATTCAATATCAGTTGGAGTTTCTAGTGATAAAGGCTCTTTGTAACTTTCTTGATAAACAAGCATGAAGATGCAAATATAAGTTGATCTCAAAGGCTAATATAATACATATATATATTACTAAAACTCATCCCTTAAAGTAATAAGCCACATTAGAATTATTAAAATTACAAATTCATACCTTCCTTATAAGTTAGACTTTGGTAGCAAAGAAAATACATGAATTTCAAATGCAAACCTCAGAAAGAAGAAGCATTACAAGGAGAGAGTGGGCGTAAAAGCTTCCCAACCATTATAAATGTCAAGAAGGTGACTTGTAATTTCCTTTAATATGAAGATGTGTGACTCTCTGATAAGGATTTGTGATCAAGAAACCATATAAACTATCAATAAGACCTCTTACACCACCACTATGAAGAATTACTCTAACACATGTCCTAGAAGGATAAGAAAGAATATGACAACACATTATTTAAATTTTAATACTTTTACTTGCCTTTAAAAATAATTCAAGATGAGTTATATCATTTTCATCTTAAATATAGTTACCTTGTGTGTTTTTTGGATGAATGTTTTGTGATAGTGAGATTACTTCCATGTATTTATCCTTATTTTTCATGCCTCTATGTAAGTTAGTTTCTTTTCCATAGGTCATATTATGTGTAGAACATGGTTTGGTAAGTGTAAGTGTTAAAACATTAGTATTTTATAACATTAGGCCTCTTTATTAATATCCTTACCTATTTAAACATCCATATCCTTCATATAGAAATTATAGTGTGGTAGGAGCTACTTTGAAATTATGAAAATTAGATTGTAACTTATCTTTTCATATTGCAAATAAAACCAAGTTGGTGACTCTATATTTGGTGCATCACCTCCATGCTTTTTTATTATTTTTATTTAATTTATTCAGATTTAATTTTAAAGTGAGATAGGTTATTTATAATTTTTGGGTGAAGGATCAAGGTATATATCCCAAACTAGAGGTTCAATCCACCTAGTAGGTCACCCATAACCTAGGACTGTTCCCATGTTATCTTCTAGTTATGAAGGCTTAAATAACCTTATTAGGGGTGAAAATTAGATAGATAATAATTATGGCACACCCAGTTGGAATAATTTTGAATAAGTTTATCCAATATTGATGTTGGTCTTAGAATTTTTTTAATTATAATAGCCTCATTCATGTAACATCTAGGGACTCTAACAAGTTTTTAGCTCTTGATTGTAGACTAGCAATCTATTTTTCATGACAAAGGTGATAAAAAAGTTAAGGGACAAAGGTATTCCTATTGAATTTTTTTAGTTAACTTTATTTTATGTCAAAATAAATATATTTCTCTACAAGACACCTAGAAGAAATCTTCATTTCCCCTATATTCCAAGCTCTCATAAGGTTAGCGATATGGCTAGAAATATACCTTTTATGTCCTTTAATGGTGGGTATACTATAAAAATTGACCAAAATGATTAAATACATATGCCATTACTCAAAAATGTCACATATTTTAGTGGAGATATCACTATTACACCCATTGAACATATAAGAGATATGACAAAAAATATTAATATCCATAATGTCAGTGAAGGAAATTTAGCCATTAGGTTGTTTGTAATCTTATTTAAAGGAAAATAATTATATTGGTATAATACTTTGGCCCCTAATTCAATTAAATCATGAGATGAATAGGGATATATATTAAGTAATAGGTTCTAAGATAAGATTGACCATTTATCACTAGCTAAGAAATTGAATACTATCAAGAGAGCCCCATAATAATTGATGCAAAACTACAATTCTATGTTATGTTGTAGCCCAAATTTATCACCTTGGTCTATTTTTCAATTCTTCTAAATTTGTGATAACATGGAGATAATATTAAGCTATGGTTGATCTTTAGGTGGTATTAACACTCCAAACTACACCCTAGAAGGAGGTTTTTTAGGCTTACTGATAAGTTTTGGGTAACATGGGATTAGCCCAAGGATGTGGGTGACATATGGTTGGGCTAGCCCTCTAGATTATGGGTCCAGATCCCTTGGTGAATCTATTTTGACCAATTTAATAAGACCTAATGATTTTTGGGGTAAAAAGGGATAGAAAGAATGCATAAAATTAAACCTAATCTAAAGATGGTGATTCACCAATATCATTATCCAATCTATTTGATATTATAAAATAGTAATGAACTAGACAAACAACTAAACTACTATATCCAAGATATCTTATGTAATAATGTTTCACATGGAGGCTATGTTATGTGGCTAGATCATAGGGTCATGAAAATAATTTCTATTCTAAGGTACTTAACAGTTAGATTCCAATTCAAGTTCAATCACCAATGCCTTTTGCACATTATGTGACCTATATAGAACACTTATTAACATCTAGGTGAGACAAGGACTTGAAATGGGATAGAAACCTACCACCTATGATTATCAAGAATCAAATAACATAATATATACTAACATAAAGTATCTACTATACTTCGTTTATCAATCCAAGAGGTCTAAAAGATACAAATCTAGGCATAGTTTCCTCATACTTAGGTAAAGGATGTGTAAAATAGCCTAAAAGGATAAATATATAAAAAAATGGTCAAGAAAAAGAGGATAATGTGGCATGAAAATATGAATAAGAGATCATGAATAACCATAATTACTCCATAATTGGTTATAATTAGTCATGATAGTCTCCTCCTCCTTCCATGTGTTAGTGATCTTCAATGGGCAACCTTGGGCATTAAAGTGGAGTGATGGAGGCTAGTACAGACTTGGTTAACCCCATAAAGGCATGAACATGAAAAATATGATAAAAAGCCCCCTCATAATTATGTTTATAATACATTAAAATGATTTAATTAGGCCACCATGAGTTACTAAGTAGCCACCCATCTCCTTGCATGTTGGCTAAGCTAGGAAATTTCTTTTTCTTTCATAATGACCATGGATAAGTGTCCTACTCACATTTATGTTAGATAATTTTCAATTATGTTATGGATTTTTCCCATTGAGTGTATGAAGTTCCTTGGTAGTCTAAGTGACAATGACAAAGTGTATAATGAGCTTATCTGAGTATGCTTGAAAAAGGCTTGATTAATCGTCAGAGTTTGTATGGTTATGGATTAATATGATGATTTGAGGATGTGAAATAGGTCCAGAATATGTTTTATAATATTTAATTTATTTTTTTCATTATTTTATTTCATTTGGCTTATCACTTTTTTCATCTAGACATTTTTGGTCTAGTGGTAGAAAATCTAAGTAGGTAGTTTGTTGACATCACCATTACCACATGTGGATGAGTCAAGGAGATTTGGTCATATGATTGTGATAAAATTTTTACCTAGTTTATATGTGATAAATATAAATTCATGTGACCAATAATGAAAAAATATATACAAGTTCAAATTTGGTCTCCCAAGTAATTTGACAGGGTTCTCCCATAACTAAATTTGTAATGTGGCAAAAAAAGCTAAGTAAACATTTTGATGTTGTTATACTCAACATGCGTGAAGATGTGGGGATAAATTTATCATATGGGCTTATTAAATTTTGTTCCTATTTTATTTTTTATAAATTTTAGATCATGTGATGAAGCTCATCAAAACATATGCATGTGCAAAGTTAGCCTTCCACCCAATTCTTGATATACTTACTCTATGGCAAAATAATTTGAGTGAGAATTTTAATGGAGTTATATCTTGAGTGTGTAAAGGTTTTAAAATAAGTTTCATATATTTTTGGATTATCATATGTGATAATATAATATGGTACAAATTTTATATCATTCATCTAAGCACAATAAAAGTTATTAAGGAGCAAATTTGGCCTTCTAAGTAGTTTGCAATGGTCCCCATACTTGGACAAATTTGCAAAGGGTAAAGACTAGAAGTAAATGAAGATCCTAAAACTCATAGGTGATAATAAAAATTGATTAAATGGATGTAATTAAATTATAATGAACTAGATAATCTATATATATCTACAATGCACATTGAGTCAATATTGTAAGACTAAATGAGATGAGGTCAACTGTTCAAAGTTTAACATCAAGTAGAGATAAAGATTGATATTCTTCCAAGATATAATGGTGAGTGGGTACACATACTAATTGAGATAAATGGTTCACATTAAATTTAAGAAGTCAAAGTGATAGTTTTATATCATGACTAAAGTGAGGATAATCTTGAAGAGATTAATAGAGTATATGAGGTCAAAGTTACCAGATTGCACAAGATGAGGTCAACTATTCAAAGTTTAATATTTAGGAATTGGTGAACTATGAATTAAATTTAAAATAATATTGATGATTATAAATTAATTTTAATAATTTATATCATGACATGTGATCAAAGTGGTCGATTTTTAACTATGATTGTTTGAATTCAAATATTTGAATTTAACAAAGGAAAGACTAGTGTCTAGTTTTTGGGCCATATCTTTCGATCTAGGAAAAATTTGATCATGATATAAAAATAAAATTTGTATGTAATAACAAGGTTAATTTTTATATATAAATTTTAATATCTTAATGTGTGTATAATCAAATATATTAAAGTTCAAATATGACTGTTTGTTTGATGCTCATCTTTTAAGAACCTAAGAACGATGTTTGAGCTTGTGTTGATGTTATTTCAATGTCTAATGATGAATTAGATACTATTTAGTGTTTTAGACTCCATAAGTACAATATATATTCATTATGAATATTTAACCATTTGAATTTATTATGAATAAAATTAAAAATTTTGACTATGTATTTGTTCATGATGTTCTTATGCACCAAGTTTGTTTTTAAGTTGTTTGAGAATATGAAAAAGTGAGAAAAGTTATCTGTGATATTTTTAAGATGTCAAAGGGGACATATGAAATTGTGAAATGTATTTATAAGTGGTATTTTTTTTTCTTAATTTTTCTTGAATAAGTGTCAAATAGGTGAATGGGTCTTCATAAGACCTAAAAGGTGACTTATGCCTATTGAGTGAGAGTTGTGCTTAAGTGTGATCCATGTTAGATGCCTTAAAGGTGAAGGCATGTATTTTGGATGACATAAAAAGATTTTGAATTTTATAATTTAATAATTCTATATAAATAGTGAGAACAAATATGATGGTTTCTATATTTGAGATACTTGGTAGACTTGTGCATAGATTGTGTGTGATGAGTGAGCATTGAAGCAAAAGATAGAGAAGAGTAGGTGTGCCTAGTAGATGGGTTGATAATAAGAGAATATTTAGGACTATCTGTATAAAATTTAGGTCATATTTATAATGTATAAATAATTATTTTGTATTTTTATGATATGTGAAGAAGTATGAGTATGCATATAAGGACAGTTTGAGTGAAGAAGGAGAGAGATTGTGGCATGCCTATCTAAGAGGCTTGTATGAGATAGAGATAGAGAATTTTTGAAGGTGTTATATAATCATATATCCATCATCAAGTGTTTAATATTTTAATTCTAAGGTGGAAGTTTTCACATCAAATGAGGGTCTGAAGGACTTGATCTTCCTTAGGGATAGTTGCTCCTTATGAAATAGGTGTTTCACTAGAGACCTTTGGTTAGGAGGATTTTATCAAGGTTTTATAATCTAAAGCAGTTAACCACTCTCATATTTTTAATTCATTATATGATAGCTAGTGCATGTGTTGTGTGTTTGATCTTGTGTATGCATTGAATGAATGAGATCTCTCTTGTTAATATCACTTGATCAATTTGATATATGTTGATTGTATAATAATCTAAAATTATTGTATTTGAAATTGAAATATCTGGTCTCACTGATTCACACCCCCTCTATCTTAGTGATTTTACCTCTAAAAATTGGTATTAGAGTAGATCCTTTTATATAGGCTTGATAGCTTGAAGGATATCCAAGGTACAATATGGGAAGTCATCAAGGAGGTTTCTCTACTAAACAAGCACCAATCTTCAATGGATATACTTATTATTTTTCGAGTGCATGGATTAAGACATACATTATGTCCCTAGGGTTTGATGTATGGAAATATTTTATGGATTGTTGTATTATTCCTAATACTCCTCCATCTAGTGCTATAGAAAAGAACATGTTTGAGAATAATTATAAGGCAATGAACACCATCACCTATGGTATTATAGAGACTAATTTCACCCAGGTAATGCATTGTAAATTATCTAAAGCGATATGGGACAAAATTTATATCATTTATGAAGGATATTTAAAGGTCAAGTTTTCTAAGTTATAGACTCACATAATGCAATTTTAAAGTCTCAAGATGAAGGAAGAGGATTTTGTGGCATCTTTTTTACAGAGAATTGATGAGATTGTGAACATCATCAGAGGTCTTAGAGAGAACCTTAAAGAGGCTACTATTGTTTAAAAGGTATTAAGATCTCTATCCCTCAAGTTTGATCAAAAAGTATCTACCATAGAAGAAAGTCATGATTTAACTTAGTTGAATATGGATCAAATACATGGCATCCTTACTTCCTATGAGATGAATAAGAATGATGATATACCACCAAAGAATGAAGTAACATTAAAGACAACTATGAATCCAAAGAAGAAGTTGAAAGGTATGAAACCCAAGGAGGATGAAATTTTTGATATAGATGAGGATGAATTAATTTCTTTGATTTCAAGGAAATTGTAAATAGGTTTAAGAAAGTATAAGGATAAACCACCCCTCAAATGCTTCAATTTTAGAGAGGCAACCAATTTTGATAATAAGTTACCTCATAATTATAGTAAGGATGATGATGAAGAACATGATTAAGGTCATGATGATGGCAAGTGATCATTCAGATCTGATAAAAACAAAAATGGATTTAGAAGGTTTGACAATAAGAAGTACTTCAAGTATAAGAAGAGTCTCTACACTAAAGAATATTGTATTTCATCATATGAGAGTGAAGTCAGTGACTTAGAGTATGATCATTAAGAAGATGGTCCTATTGAAAATGAATCCCTATTCATGGCTAAGGAAGGTAGTTACTCACATTAACATGAGTCTACTTGGAGTGATTCAGATGATGATGAAGATAAGGTGGACTATGAGATTACATTGACAAATGATTTTGAAGAATTGAAGACTGATAATAATATCAATAATAAGATAAAATCTAAAGTCAAGGACTATGAAGAGTAATTTAGTGTGTTTGAGTCATGATTGGTTTAAGACTCTAGAGAGCATGAAGGTGTTATCATGTTTCTTAATTCTAAATTGGAATCTATGTCTGCAATTCTAAGAGCCAAAGAAGAAGAATTCTTAAGGTATGCTTCTGAGATTATGTCTTTCAAATATGATTTAGAGATGTCTATAAGAAAGGTGAAATCATTTTTTAGGTTTACTAAAAGTTATAATGATCTAAATGATCTTCTAAAGAGTAAAAAATTAGTGAGTGAAAAATCAGGATAGGGTTTTAATGAAGATCCCAAAGTTGCTTCTCAATTTAACATGAATATCAATGAGATAAAAGTATATCAGCATTTGTATAAAAATCATTAGTTAGGGAATGAAGGTGTTGATATAATAAAAACAAATCAGATCAGACAACCAAATTCCATGAGGTATGCAAATTTTAATGGTTACTACTATACTTGTAATCAGTCTGGGCATAGAGCTAGAGAATGCAAGAGACATGCTAAGAATGAGTTTGTATGAAACTATGATTGGGGTCATCATTCAAAAGGTGTGAGAAAAGCTATGTTATTCAACTATCTTCTTGAGGGATACTTTGTTAAGCATTATCCAAATAATAAAAGTCAAGGTAAGTGTTCTTCAAAAAGAGTAGTTTGCTTCAATTATCATGACTTTGGACACATTGATATTTTTTTTAAAAAAGGTAAGATAAGCTAATTTTCCATCAAGGAGTATGGTTTTCTAAAACTATGAATAGAGAGGTCACACTACTATATTCTATAATTAAAGGCCCATGAGTCAGAATAGGTTCAATCAGGGTCCTAAAGTGCAAGGAAGAATGCTAGTTAACTCATAGAATCTAAAGATAGTCAGTGTGAGTCATTATTATTCTATAGTTCCAAGTAATTTATTTGATAAGGTGGAGAATTATTTAGAAGTTAAAGATTAATAATGGATTTCATTGTCTACTCATGTTGTGAATGAAGAGACCAAGTTCAAAAAGAAGACCAAGATACTGGTTGAGGCTAGTTTTGAGCTACATATTGATCCAAGTGAATATTATACCATTGTTGAACATGTATCATATAAAGAACATCAATTTTTAGTTTCTAGTAATGAGGTTCATAACTACAAGGTTGATTCTTCAAAGGAAAAGGTATATCAATATTCCATAGTTTCTACATGTGTTATCAATTTTATCTTAGAAGAAAGAGAGAGTGATATAGAAGAATAGCTAGTTGTCATAATTTATACTAAGAATAAGAAAACAAGATCAATAAGTCTTATATCTATAAGAGGATTCTAGTGGTTACTGAGGAGATGTTGACCACTCCTAGCTTCACTTTATTTTAGAGCATTGTGGTGCAGAGAATGTCTCTGTTTATGATTCTTAAAGAGACTCCTTTCAATGGAGAATCAAGTGTTGTTGTGGTGTTCTTTAGATGGTCATAAAATGCTAGATATGAGTGTTTTTAATTGGAGCATTTATGTCCAAATGAAAGACATTGTGGTGATGTTAGAGTGATGTCATAGTGTTATATGGTTAATCTACAAGGTCAAATTGAATATTTTCAAGGGGTAAAAGGGGATTTGTGTTTTTTCAAGATGATACTTTTCATAGAAAAGTATACTGACCATATTATATCATGCTCTATGTGGTTTTGTGGTTTGAAGGTACGTGGAAGTTAAATTAGAGATTTTTGTTTACTCTCAGGTTTTCCAGTATTATGCTTAAAATTATGTTGGTCCTAAAATAGTTTATAGGATGTATGGGTTGAAAAATATGTGAAATCTCAAATCTTGGTCTAGAAGAGTGTAATGGTTGTCTCTAGATGTACAAGACTTTTTATAGGTGGACATTGACTGGAAGTTATTGTGTTGACCTTATTTATTTTGAGATTCTAGAGTTTTGGGATCTGTGTTGACCTTATGATTTGAGGTCTGAGGATCCTTAATAGATTTTATAGGATAAATGGGTTGTGAAGTCATGTTTCATAGAGATTTGAAGTTTTTTGGTTTTCAAATTATTATTATTTTTATCAATATGGAGGCCTAATTAACTAGTAGGTTTATGAAGGAATTATGTTGCAATGGATGAGATAGGTGATGAAAAATAGTGTATTTGAGGGGGAATATTAGAGTGATCTAGATAATAATTTTCAATTATTGAAGGTGTGTCTGCAAAAATTTGTGGCCTTTGTAAATTCTAGGTAGGGATACAAGGAGTCTAGATAGGTCTAGTAATGAAGATGTGATGTTTTGCTCAATTTTCCAAAAGATCAAGGAATGAATTTTTTAATGAGATTTATCAAGTTGGTTGAGATCATGAGTCTTATTTAGTGAGTGGCTTGAAGTTTCATTTGTTGTCCTTATGGTAGCTTGAAAGAGAAGGCTAGTAAGATCATATGATAGTTCTTCATGGTGTGCAGATATCTGTAAGTGCTTAGGTGGTGCATTAAATCAAAAATATTAGGGGGAGTCCCTCTTAGATTTTTTTTTAGATACATCATATTAGTGTTTTTGTGTGTTCTTTCTTCATTAGTTATAGTGTTTGGTTGAAGAGAGTGTTGGTATGGAGAAATATGAAGTTGTCAAAATAAGAAGATATAAGATCAGGGTAAAGGGGAGTTTGTATCATATTTATAATATGGTCCTTTCATATTGATGGTATTTTTAGGGACTTGAGATCAATTTGTGCCCAATTTTTCATTGTGTCAGAGGGGGAGAACATTTCTATTATGAGAGTGATTGAAAAGAGAGAAGGTACGTGACATGTATATTGCATTATGATGGGTGTTGACATTAATGACAAAGGGGGATATTGTTGGAGATTTGTCAATTATGTTATGGAGGTGTTATAGTGAGTATATGAAATGCCTTGGTAGTCTAAGTGACAATGACAAAGTGTGCAATGATCTTATCCTAATATGCTTAAAGAAGGCTTGGTTGATCCTTAGAGTTTGTATAGTTAAGGATGATTAGTGATGAATATGATTATTTAAGTATGTGGAAGATGTCCATAAGATATTTTATAATATTTGAGATTTGGTGTTCATGATTTGATTGCATCTGGTTGATCATTGTTTTCATTTAGACATTTTGGGTCTAGTGGTAGGAAAAAAGAGTAGGTAGTTTGTTGACATCACCATTTCTATATGTGGATGTGTCAAGGGGAGTCAGCCATATAGTTGTGATAAAATTTATACCTAGTTAATATGTAATAAATATTAGGTTATGTGGCTAATCACTAAAAAGGATATGCAAGTGAAAATTTGGGCATCCAAGTAGTTTGACAAGGTTTTCCCATAATTAGCCAAATTTGCAATGTAGTAATAAAAGTTGAGTAGTCATTTTGATGTTGTTATATTTATCATGTGTGAATGTAAGAGGTTAAATTATTCATATGTTTTTATTAATATTTTTTCTTAGTTTATTTTTAATAAATTTTAGATCATGCGATGAAGCGCATCAAAAGATATGCATGTATAAAGTTGACCTTCTAGGCAGTTCTTGACATAGTTGGCTCTATGGTAGAAAAATATGAGTGAGAAATTTAATAGAGTTATATATTACATGTTCAAAAGTTTCAATATAAGTTTTATATATATTTTTATTATCCTATGTGAGTATATCATATGGTCTAAATTTTAGATCATGCATCTAAGTGTAATAAAAGTTATTAAAGAGTAAAGTTGGCCTTGTAGGAAGTTTGCAATGGTCCCCATACTCGCCAAAATTTTGAAGGGTAAATACAAGGACAAAATGGAGATATTAAATATCATGGGAAATCATAAAATTATCAAATGGTGCATGATATGTGATAATGACCTGGCTGATCTATAGAGATCGATAGTACACATTGAGTCAATATTACAAGATTGAATGAGATGAGGTCAACTATTTGACATTTAACATCAAGAGAGATAAAGATCACACTTATTATAATATATAATTATGATTGGGTGTTATTAATAATTTATATAAAGGGTTATAATTAAATTAAAGGCATTAAAGTGATAGTTGTCTAGCATGACTAAAGTGAGGACAATCTTGAAGAGATCGATAAAGCATATGAGGTCAAACTTGCCAGATTACACAAGATGAGGTCAATTGTTCAAAGTTTAAAATTTGGGCATTTGTACACTATGCATTGAATTTCAAATAAAATTGACTAGGTGTATTCAATATGAAGATGTGAGAGCATGATATGCGACTAAAGTGATTGATGTTTAAGTGTGACTAGTTTAATTTAAAAAAACAAAGACTAGTGTCTAGTTTTTTTGCCATATCTTTTGATTTAGGTAGAATTTAATCATGGTGTAGACAATGTTTTTAGAGGACTACAAGGTAAATCTATAAATTTAAATTTAAATATATGAAATTTTGTAAATTTAAATATATTGAGGTTCAAATTTGACTTTTTTTTTATGTTCATTTGTTAATAACCCAAGAAGGTTGTTTGATCTTGTGTTGATGTTATATCGATGTCTCATGATGAATTATATATTAGGGAGTATTTTAGACTCCTTTAGGACCATCTATGTGCATTATCAAGGCTTTAGCATTCTATATGCAGTATAAACAATGCTTAAAAGTTTGACTATTTATGCATTTAGGATGTTCCTATACACCAGGTTTGTGTTTGAGTTATTTGAGCACATGCAAAAGTGAGAAAAGTTGTTTATGATATTTTGAGGATGTCAAAGGGGACATGTGAAATGGTTACATGTATTTTTAGGTGGTAATTTATTATTATTATTCTTATATAAGTGTTAAAGAGGTGGATGGGTCTTCATAGCACCTAAAAGGTGACTTACGCATATTGAGTGAGAATTTTTCTTAAGTGTGACCCATGTTAGATGCCTTAAGGGTGAAGGAATGTATTATGGCTGAAATTAAAATATTGTGAAATTTATAATTTAATAATGAAAAATGTGATGCTTTCTATATTCTAGAGACTTGGTAGACTTGTGCAAAGCTTATGTGTGATGAGTGATCATTGAAGTGAAGGACATAGAACAGTAGGTGTACCCCGTGGATGGGTTAATAAGTATAGCATATTTAGGAATATTTATATGTCCTATAGGTCATATTTATGATGTCCAAATATTTATCTTACAACTTTATGATATATGAAGAGGTTTGAGTGTGCATATGAGGACATTTTGAGTGAAGAAAGAGAGAGATTATGGCATGCCTATGTGAGAGCCCTATATGAGATAGAAAGAGTTTGTGAAGGGGTTAGATGATTAGAGATCCATTAGTATGTGTTGAATACATTAGTTATAAGGTGGAAGTATTCACATCAAATGAGGGTCTAAAGGAGTTGGTCTTCCTTAGGGGAAGTTGTTCCTTGTGAAATAGGTGTTTCACTAAAAGCCTTTGGTCAAGATGATTTGATCAAGGTTTTATGGTCTAAAGGAGTTGAACAATATCTTGTTTGTAATTTCTTATAGGACATGTAGTCCATATGTTTCAAGATTGAGAATGTGTTTTAATACATATGAGGGTTTCCCATAGGATATATGTGGTATATGTTTCATCTTGTGTATGCATTGAATGAATGAGATCTCTCTTGTTAATGTTTCTTGATCAATTTGATATATTTTGATTATATAATAGTTTGAAAGGATTCAATTTAAAACTAAAATATCTAGTCTCATTGATTCACCCCCTCTCTAAGTGATTGTACCTCTAATACTTTAATCATCAAATACATGGTGTAATGACCTTGCATGACCCACTCAATAGCCTCCCATGCTAACATACACTTTTTATTATTGACCAAGTAAGCCTACTAGGCCATTAAGCCTAGTTACTTGACTATTTGTGTTTGAATAGCCATGAAACCTGCATAAGACCTTAAGAAAAGTTGATTAATCATGGCTTAGACTTGAATGAGCATGATACATCATGGTATGTTTTTAATTTATTAGAAGCAAAATCACTGAGAGGGGGGTGAATCAATGTCTTTAATACATTCATTCAAGTCCACTTAAGCATAAATGAACCATTCATACAAACATGAACATCTTGCAAAGCATATAAAACCATAAAATATCATGAAATAATATAACACATTACATATGTGGGAAACCCTCAAGGGGAATAAAACCCAATAATATTTTAAAATGGAATACAATATTATAAGATAAAAACCAATCTTTAGTGAAACACCAATTCCATATGGAGCACCAACCCAACTAGTCAAACACTCACTCAACTAGTCTTTAGCAAGTACCAACCTACAAGGAGGCACCAACCCCATAGATGACTCAACACCAACTCAACCAACAATTTTTTTTTACCAGCTTCAAAAAAAAAAATTGCTCACACAATAGATCATGATCATCTTATTTATCACTTCTCACTCTTTTATCCTTCTCAAACTACTTTCTAGGATTATTTTCTCAACTAGGTCTCTTCAAGACTGATTAGGTCATATGACCTTGATTTTCATATGAAGACACACTATCAAATATTTATGACTGATCCTATATACTCCCATTATGGTCTACAATACCTCATTTTTCTCAACAATGTGTTAGTTTATTTACATACTCTCATTTTCATAAATAAGCCTAAAACTACCTTGTATATATACCATTCTTTGTTCATATTCCACTTAGTAGGCTAATCATCATTAAAATCTTATTTAAGCCATGGAATAAGCCTTAGGACAAATAATAAACATGATTTAGAAGGATATTTAATCCTTTTTGGTCTATAATAACCCTATTAGACCTAATTTCACTTTTAGGTCTCTTGGGGACCTAATTTAATTAGGTGTACTTTAGGCCACATTACCATTTGGCTTGATTGGAACACTTTTAAACTCCACGTATGGTAGGATAATATCTTTTTTTTATCTTTTTAGGAATTAGGTGTTTAATTCCTAAGTAAATAAAGGTCTGAGTAAATGTAAATTAGTAAATAAATGTTTCTTAATTAGCATACTAATTTGTGTAAATAGATATGTATTTTACATTTTCTAAAAATAGTAATACATGTAAAGAAATCAAACGTAGCTTATTCTGGGCTGAAATAGATGAGACATGATCTAGAAATTGTTGTGCAGGGATAGTAGACTATCATAAATAAGACCCATAACTCTATTTCTATATTGGATAGGAGTGCAAAACTTAGGACACCCTACTACTTGGTGTTATAGTTCACTTTTGGCACTATTTTCCACTTCTGGTTTTATTATCTACTTATGGCATTGTTGTCTTAGTGATCTAGATTTTTTGGGTTCTATTCGGTAGGCTTGTGACACCTTGGTAATAAAATATCAAAGCTTGAGTCTATGTAGAGATCATTGTGTGTTTATTTCAATATTCAAAACCCTTAAGAGCTCCTAATACTTGAACTCAAATATAAAACTTAGGAAAGAGAGAAGGGGTTAGTGTGTAAAGGATATGATGGATGCACTTCACACCTTGTGTGTGGGAATGTTGCCTACATACCAATACTCTAAAGACGGATCAAGATCATTTATTTATCCCATTTGAAGTGTTTGGTTCAATTGTGTGATGTATGTAACTTTAATATAAAATTAGAATGTACTTTGGATGACTAGGGACTTGTATGAGTGCTTGAATAGGCTTGAATTGGTTTTAGAAGGCTATATGCAGAGAATAGGCAAGAGTTCTTGAGTTTACTTGATTGTATTCATACTTATTTCCTATTAATGAATGCCAACCCTTCTAAATGGAAATTGAATGGACTTTTCTATGGAAACTAATGATCATAGGTTAGATGAGCTTGTATTAGGCTGATAGGGGAAAAGATAAGGAATCAAGAAAATCTAATTATTTGAGGCTAAAGTGAACTTGGACAACAATGCTATAAATAGGACACCCCTAAATTCTAGTGTTGTTATGGAACTTAGGTGTTATTTTCCTAGGTGGATGAGAACTAGGGGGGTGGATTTGGATCCAAGAGGGCTACTTGGGTATCAAAAGTCTAATTTTAGGAAGCTATGGGTGACTAGGAATTTGTGAAAGTCTAGTCAAATAGGGTTGAGTGAGCAATAAAGAGGACCTATAGGTTGGGTGCTATTATCCATGCCTAATTCATCCAATTTTGCATTTTATATGATTAAATTTAACCCCACCCTTTATTATAGTGATGTAGTAAAGTGAAGTAATAGGATAAAGGAAAAATTGAAAGCATACCTGGACTTACCTGTAAAGGAAAATCTCATGAAGCTATGTGATGTTGGATGTGCATAGAGAGAGCACACTATGATGTGTGAATATGAAAATAAAAATATGAATTATATTATTTATTACTAGATACAATATATCTAAAATAAAAACATACAAAAGTTGAGTAAAGGAAGAGAGAGGAATGAATACACTCAGTAGGTACATAAACTAATACAAAACCTATTGTGATGTTAGATTATGTTGAGTATATGTTAAATCAATATTAATATCATGAATGGAGTTGTGTTCAATTCCCTAAAATGTGGCTCAAGAATGCAAAGGTTAGCCCTTTGGCTCCATTTTTTGCTAAATAAGTGAAGTTAATGAATCATGCATATGCTAATAAATGTTTGGACTATGTGTCCAAATTCTTTGAATAGGTGGCTCAAGAATACAAAGGTTAGCCCTTTAGCTCCATAATTACCCCATCAAGTGAATTTATGAAGTGATATTGATATACAATAGATGTCATATGAGATGGATCATGGATCCCATGAATGTGCTATAATTTGACACTGTGACATGGATAACTAGATGTGTGATGGAAACTAGGCCACTCTTGGCCATTTCAAAAGATAGAGATTAGGCTTGTATGAAAACCACTATAAAGCTGATGTACTAGGCTTATATGAAAGACAACTCAATAAATTTAGTACTTGTAAATCTAAACTTATAGGAAAGTTTAAATTGAATGTGATTCCAACCACTTGTAGATGGAGTAAGGCACACAACTACTAAGAAAGCTTGGAATAAATTAAACTCAAAAACAAAAGAAGATCAATGTGTCATGCACATTGCCCCATATCAATAATGTCTAGAACATGGATTATGATTTGGAAGTTATACCAACCACCCAATCTAAATAGAAAGTGAGAACCATCATGTTGTGCATGATAACACCTTATATTTGAGAAAACATGTTGAAACTGTTGAATTTGAATGATCTAAAAGTGCAAAAACTATCCCTAAACTAAAATTTTTGCCTATTTTTAGAAACCTTGAGTGTGTTTCTACCTAGATATGAGTGTCAAACTTTGGAAACCCCATATTTTTGGTCCTATTAGCCATTTATGGTGATACTATCCAATTTTGGTGCTACTGTCCATTTTTGGTGTTATTGTTTTGTGTGAAAATTGACTATTGATTTGAGATTATTCTTATTTTTATACTTTGATTTGTCTAGTTAGTCTAGTTTGACCTCTAGATTCTATGTTGACTATTTTGAATGTTGTTGTTTTGATTGCTAAGAGATTTTATCTCTATGACAAAGATCATATTTCATGCCCCCTCTTTTGAGGGTAGGAATGATAAACCTATAATGATTACCCTTAGAAGAAAAGAGTCCTTTAGGTGTGTTAATTCTAAAATGATATATGATATAACATTTGATGTTTGACAATATGTTTCAAGATATATCAATTTTTATACTAAGAGATTGTTAGATCAACATGGGTATGTCTAGATAGATATAACAATGTGAAAGCATATACAATGTACTAAACTAGAATTGGAAATGTTAATTATTAATTTTTAGTTAGAGGGATGGAGCATGATTTCCATCATGGAATCTAAGAAATCAAATAAAATGCATGATATAGATCATGGAATTGTACATATTTGACAAACAAAAGCAAGAATAAAGAAGCATACTAGATGGGCCAAAGGGCCATGCAAATAAGGGACATGGGCACATGCCACTCAAATTAGAAATAATCCTTAAAGGCATGTTAAAATTCCTCATACACATATAATTTAAATAGGTAAAATTGGCACACAGGCCAAAGACACATATATGAGTAAAAATAAAGGGTATTGGCAAATGTCCTAAGGCACACACATGAAAAAAAAGCAAAGGACATTGGCACATGTCTTAAGTCATAATTAGGAATCAAATAGGAATTGGAAAATTAAATCACACAAGTTATGCTAAGAAAGTAGAGAAAGCATGTAATATTTGAAAAGAGATAAACACATCTAACTGATCAAAGCAAATGTGAAAGTATGCAAAACATGTGTAGTACAAGACTAGGTATATGCTATGAAATACACAAGCGCTATATACTAGTGAGATGTCTATATATTATTTTGTATAAGATATAACATAATATACATCAACATGATAACCCATAGTATGTGGTGTATGAATGACATAAGCTAGATGGTGTAGTCATGTAGAAGATGCCCCTAGTGGGTATGTATAACAATGTATGTCTCAAATGTAGAAGTAAGAATGCCCCCTTTATGGGTAAAGTGAAGCAATAAAGTAGTTGTATATCATTACACACACTCAAAAAAGATCAAGTGAAGCATGGTAATGTATAAATTGGCATACAATAGCATGAAACACCAAATTTAAGTCGTACCATGATAATAGTGCTGTAAAGCATGGATGATGCATACAATCAAAATTGTTTTGGAAATTTTGATTTTTTTTGAATGGTTTTATATATATTTTTGAAAATGTTTGAAATATGTACAGGAAGTGTACAAGACCATATGTACACTCAATGTTGGAAATAGAATATGTACAAGTATATACATCATAATATAAAATACTAGGTTGGTGGTGGGAAGGGATCTAAAGATGGAGCCTATTGGGGATGAAATGGAGGAAAGGATCTCAACCATCATCAAATGCATAAAGATAATCATCATAAGTATCATTGTATGCTAAAAATTTTATGTATGGGATGCCATCATGTCAAGGGTGAATAAAGGGTTGCTCTGGTGGTGGAGATGTTGATTTTGCTCTTAGATGCTTAACCATACTGGTAAGTGACGTTAGTGGAAGTGGTGGAGTTGGTACTATTGGTGGTGCTTTAATATGAATAATACCTTGATATTTTAGTTTATTCAATCTCTATTTTAAGGATATACATGAGTTTGTATCATGGCCTGTTATCTTATGAAAGGTATAAAATGGGTAACCATCCTACTATGTCAATCTGTTGATAGATCTATGTTATACTACAGGTAGTGTGATCAGGCCATGATCAATTAGTGTCTATAACATGAACTAAGATTGATTCTATGTGCTACCTACCTGAATCTAAATAACAAACTTCCTATCTATAAAAGTAACCATGTGGACTGCATGTGCCAAGTGAGTTTCCTATGGCTATGAGTGTAGAGTATACCCTGAGTGTGGAGTGCAAGATGATAAAAATGATGTAGGATGTGGGATGAGAACTCTAGAGTTATTTTGGTACTCTCCTAGGCTAATTGGTGTAGTTCTCAGTTGACATAAATATTCATCTATGAGTGTGGGTATTGTATCATCATCATCTAAAGAATCCTATGAATCTACATCAACATTATGTACATATGGTAACTTTGAATTTACCATAGTGGGTAACTATGTTATAGGAGCCCCATCAACTATAGTAGTAAAAGAAATCACTACTATTCAAATATATGTAACTAGTGGAGTAACTATGGAATCAACTAGAGTTTTTGGTGTGGCTGTTAGTGATGGTGGATATGTAACAAGTGTTAGAACTATAACCGATGAAGTAACTAGAATGGCTAGAGTTATAACGACTAGCAAAAGAAGTGGTGTTAATGGTGTACCTATGAGTGGAGTAATGTGGGAAGTTCTAGTCTCACCAACCTCATATGTATATATATATATATATATATATATATATATATATATATATATATATATATATATGATCCATAGAAATGCTATGAAGTAGTGGCTATACTGTGAGATATGGTGTCCCACCAGATAAAATAGTCAGAGATGACTTTGTAAGTTGACAATATCTAAATGGTTGGTTGTCTACTAGACATTTGTATAGATATACCTCATCGATAAAATTAATACATTGATGGAGAGTGGAAGGGATAACACCCATAGTATGTATTTAAGGTAATCTGATTAAAATATTATAGTGAAGTGGACCTAGCATGACCTGGAACTATGTTGGGAGGGTTTTTAGGCCCACCATGATATTTAAAGTAATATTACCCAAAGTCTATCATGGTATATCATCAAACCCTTAGATGTTATTATATATTTTTTGCATTGATGCCAAATCTAAACCCATGGCCTGTGAGAATATGATATTACATAAATTTATTCAAGAACCACTATCAAAGAGGACTCTCTTAACTACACTATTTTTCACTTTTACTTATATCAATAGTGTCAAAAATTGATCAATAACTATATGAGAAGGCATGTCCTCACTATTAAAATAAATTGCATCTTCTATAGTCTTTAAAGTATTAACCAATGATGCCAAATAAAAAGGTTTTGAATCAAAAGGGATATAATTCTAAGTGAATACTTGATAAAGAATGTCCTTGAATACGTTTTTAAAAAGTATTTCTAACATGTAAATTTTATCTAGAGTGTTTCTCAATAGATCGATAATGTCATATGCCTTGTGCAAATATGCTTGTGTTGGTTGGTTAAGCTTGGGATGGGTTGGAATACGAAGGTGACGGGGATTCTAGGTAGATGGAGGAGTTATAGCTACATGTCGAGTAATATCTCTAATTGAATTATATACTATCTATATATTAATTTAGTTATTACAAAAGGAGGCAAAGATAATTGATGGGTCAAGGAGGTGGAGGAACAAAATGTGTCAATTGGGCTCTCTGGTAATGGGTAGTGACCTAGGGAAGAGTAAAATGGACCATGCAACATGACTCAGTATGGGGAAGAGGCTCAAAGGGAGGTGATGTAAAAGATGGATTAATATTTTTAAGAACAAATTATTTAACAACATCCCATATACTAAAAAATAAGCATGAAATGTAAAGAATGAAACTTTCTACTAACATATGATATACTTCATCATTCATGTAAATGATAGGGCCCATTATGGTTTCTTCGTTATTTGCAATAAATATAATAAGAATTTTTAAATAATTGAGCATCATTTTTGTAATATAGTTATAAATTTAAGGAAATACCTCAAGATGCAGAAAGGAGCTAGTATATACCACTAGGGATATTTTAGAAATATTATTTGCAAAATACTATGAACTTTTGAATTTGAAAGTAATTTTCTTGAGTTAGATATGCAACTAAATTTTCAAAAAATGATGTGAAAAGTACTAAAAATAATTGAGAATCTATTTGATAAAACTAGGGTTTTGAAAGATTTTTTTCAAAATTAGTACAGTAATTAGAAAAAATTATAGAAATTTTTTACTTTTAATTTTGAAAAATTAAAAAAATCTAAAAATATTTCTAAAATTAGTAGTATGTTTTTCTTAGTTTTGTTCAAGTGTTTGTATGAAAATAACACCTAGTATGTGCAAACTAGGGTTTGGGTGAATTTATTAAAAATAGTTCAATTAATTTTAGTTTTATAATTTTTAAATTCAAGAAAAATGCAAAAAATCAAAAATAATTAGCCTTGGGGTTTTTAGAGTTTTTGTGCAAAAATTTGAAATAAGTCAAGTTCACCAAATATTTTCTTCTTTTTGGGAATCAAATGTTTAATTCCTAAGCAAATAATGTTTTGAGTAAATGTGAATCAATAAATAAATGTGTCTCAGTTAGCCTACTAATTTATGTAAAAAAATATGTATTATAACATTTCTAAAAATAGTAAGAAGTGTAAAGAAATCAAACTTAGCTTATTCATGGCTGAAACAAATGAGAAAAGATCTAGAAATTATTGTGTAGGGATGGCATACTATTATAAATAGGGCATAAAACTCTATTTTTTGATTGGATAGGAGTACCAAACTCATGACACCCTACTACTTGTTATTTTAGTCCACTTTATGGCACTATTTTACACTTCTAGTGCTAGTATCCACTTTTGATGCTATTGTTCACTTCTAGCACGATTTTCTTGGTGATATATCTTTTTTGGGTTTTATTCAACTGGCCCTTTAGACCCTAGTAGTGAAATATTGAAGCTTGAGTCTATGTAGAGCCCACTACGTATCTGATTCAATCTTCAAAACCCCTAGGATCTCCTGATACTTGAACTTGAGTAGAAAACTTGGGGAAGAGAGAATGGGTTAGTGTGTAAAGGATACGTTGGACTCACTTCACACACAGTGTGTGGGCATGTTGATTACATACTAATACTCAAAAGAGGGATCAAGATAATTTAGTTCTCCCATTTAAAGTTATTAGTTCAATTGTGTGATGTATGCAACTATAATATTGAACTAGAATGTATTATGGATGATTAGGGACTAATATGAGAGCCTGAATAGGTTTGAATTAGTTTCAAAAGGTTATGTGTAGAGAATAGGGAATAATGCTTGAGTGTACTTACTTGTATTCTTTATTACTTCCTGTGAATGAGTGTCAACCTTTATAAATGTCATTGAATGGCCCTTTATAGGTAAAATTGTGATTGTGGGTTAGATGAGTTTTTATTAGGCCAATAGGGTAAAAGATAAGGAATCAAGAAAATCTGACTATTTGAGGCTAAAGTGAACTTAGACAACAACATCAAAAATAGGAAACCCCTAAATTTTGGTGCTCCTATCTAATTTAGGTGATATTTTCATATTAGGATGAGACCTAGGTCTAAGAGGGCTACCTAGGTATCAAAAATCTAAGTCCAAGAAGCTACGGGTAATAGGGAATCAGTGAAAGTCTAGCCGAAAAGGGTTGAGTGGGCAAGAAAGAGGACCCATAGGTTGGGTGATACTTGCCATGCCTAAGTCATCCAATTTAGTATTTTATATTATTAAAATATAATATAAAAATACAATAGACCCCCATTTTGTCTTATAGTCTCAATAAGACATTTTACAATAAATCACTACTTGAAACCCCTCATTAGTACTCAGTCTTATTAGGTGTGTGTACACTAAAAATTGGCCTTTAAATACTAAATATCAAACTCAATTAAGTCACTCAAACATAATAAAATACATATATAGAGTATATATGACTTCAAGGTCATCACCATATTCTTGAAACACTTCAACTTAGGTCAAAAAGGCTAAAACTCATCTTTTCAGTATGCTCACTTAAAACTACCAAGACTGTTAAAAACTAGTAATGAAACTATTTAACTTCCAAAAAATAAAAGTATAATTTAAGTGATTAAAAATACATTAAAATATTATATAACATCTTGGAAATAAACTCATTTACAAAAACCACAATCTCTAATATCAAACATTGGTCTTGCAGACCAATCTTCTGGCCTTATCTCAGACAGTCTTGCACGAACCAGACAAGCCATTTTGACTTAAAATTTTCAACATATTATAATAGCTTCCAATATTTAAAAAATCTTAAAGCATACATTAAATTAAGAATCAAAAACACCATATGAATTAGATACTTTAACTTAGAACATAGAGCCTCAAACTCATCATTGCAACTTACCCAGAACTACCAGTTTACCTTAAAGCACCATCATGATGACATTGACATTCAATAGTTGTATGAAATTTTTTAAAGACTTAAAATTAATTAAAATTATCCTATTAAATATCCAAACCATATTTAAATATAAACATCATATGTTCTAGTGGCAAATTTTGGTCTTATAGGCCAATTTGTTGATATCACTACATAGTCCTCACTAAGTCAAACAAGCCATTTTAGATACATCATATTCACAATTATACCTATATTCCAAGATTTATATCAATTATTAATATGACATAATAGTCCCAAAAAATATCTCCATGTACTTGGTTTCATCACTCTATCATGATAACACATTCTTATTCATCTTCTCACTACTTCTTAGGTTTTTCATTATTTGCACCATATGGCCTATTAACAACTAGATAACTTAGATTACAAGCTTAGCACACTTTAGGGATATAAAATATCCATTAAAATTCATTTAAAATAAAAAATAGTCTCAATATTCATCTTTCGTCCATTTTCATACTTTGACCTGGTCAACTTTTACTATTATAGTAAATCTTTGATAAATTAGCACTTTCCTCTAAGGTCCACACCTGACAACTCAATCACACCTAGAGGTGCTTAGGATAATTTTATACAACCTCTAATAGGTTAAGTAATAATATCAATCCATTATAGGCACTTGTTATCAAAATATTTAACATTGAGACCTTATTAAGGTTCTAAGAGGGTTTAAACCTTTTTCTATTTTTAACAATTGTTCATAAAGCATAGCCCCTTAATCTAATAACTAATGCCTAGAGTTTTTAGTTAGGACCCTTCAAAATATACCATCAATATATTATTTTCCCATTAAATGTTTTAATGATATAATTATCACAACAAAATCCTTCTTGGGGTGAGAACCTTTCATTTTAAGCACTCAAGAGACCTAAAAACCACTTTTCATGCCTTGTCTTTCAAAATTTGACCTAAAACTACATGAATACACTTGAAATAACATAAATTACCTATAAAAATTCTTACATGATCTCAAATACCTTGAAATCTGATCATGGCCCCTCATTAGGCCACACACACTCTCTCTTTCTCTCTCTCTCTTTACTCTCTAGACCTTATCCTACAAACCACATTAGGCCTTAAAACTAACCTTTAGGCCTATTTCCATGTGCTCTCCACCTCACTCACATACTCAATAAACCTCTCTCATTCTTAAACACTATCATACATGTGCTCTCCACCTCACTCACATACTCAATAAACCTGTCTCATGCTTAAACACTACCATACATCCTTCACATGCCTTGATAATAGATCATGATACCTCATTAGACTAAGCTTGGTCTAGAAGTGGTCTAATTACATATTTGATCTATAGGTCCTAACCTTGTATGCCCACCCTAACAATATCATGAGTGTTCTAATGACTCACATGGATTCTCAAAAAACCTCATACAACCACTCATGCTTGTGTGCACTTATATAACCAAGCCATCATGCTCATACCTTCTCAGAAGGTCTCTTCATGCCATGACTATGATTAGGCAACTTAAGCACTTAACCTAAAAGACTTGCTACATATTCACTTGTCAACAATTTAAACAAGACAAAAATATTCAAAACCACTAAAAGATTCTCTTTCACACTAAAAAAGTTCAATCCTCATAAGATTTTCACAACACACACTACCAACTGGTCTTTCTTACAACAACACTCTTTTTAGACTTACTTGTCATCATACCTTCACAAGAACCTTCAATGGAAATATTGACAACTTCAAGTTAACCTAAACCTTGACATGAATCAAAAAAATACATTAACTACATTCAAATTATCTCTTTCCTCCAAATTCTCTCTTGCATTCAATTTTTTTCTTTACTTCATGCAGACCTAAATCCTCATAACCATGCTTTAATGCTTACTCGATCATCATACCTCTTTGTGAAAATCAAGACTCATAAGATGCAATAAAAACCTCAATGACATCAATGACAATCTTAGTTACATTAGTGACAACTAAAAACTCAACTTGTCACATACCTCAATGATCACTCATCATACATTCACAAGATGTACCCTTTTGACATCAATGACAACAACATGCCAACAAACTCCCCCTTTGTCATTTATGGTAAAACATTATTTAATATGATGACACTCATCTTACCTAATATGGTCAAGAAATCTCCCTTCTTGATAGTAATGACAAAGGGTCATACATACTACAACATTTATAACCACTCATTCTCCCTCTTTGGAAACTACTCATAGAAACTACAAAGAACTTAGATCTACCATGCTCCCTTTTAGACAAATAATAGTCTTCAAATAAACTCTAAACCTTAATATTACTTATCAAGCTACCAAAATCTTTATATCATCTGAACAAATAGCAGTTCCCCCTTTGTCTCTTTTATGTTTCTCAATAACTACACTTGGAGATTATTAATAAAATGAATATCTACCCCTCAAACCAAGCATCCACCATGATTGTGCTAACTAAAGAGAGCCTCCATGAAGCCTAATAGAGTCACTCTTTTCATAGAAAACTAAAATAACACAAACTCAAGAGATTCTAAGATCTCCATCTCTCACAAGATTTAATATATTTCATGTTACTTTTAGGCTTGATTACCTCCTTAGGCTTGACCTCTTCATCAATCATTTGATCAATAATATGAGTCGATATTAGACATTTCTGACTTGACTTAACATCCAAAGTATGCTCTACCATATCAAATAGTCTACTTGGGCTTATAGATTGATCATGACTCACCTTTACTATCTTTCATTTCCACACATTCATTTTCCTTCTCTCTTACACTCTATGGGATTCAAACCTCTTGTTTTGACTTGATGTTATTATAAATCTATTAGGATAGAATATTACAAAGTGTCCCATATTATGAAAACTTTAGAAAATAACTTTATTCATAACTCTTTACTAATGATTCATTTCATAATCCTATGTGTATTCATTTTTAGAGGGTCTTCTACACTTTATTTCTCTATGACTAAATTTATTGCATGAAAAATAGTAACCATTGAATTAATTAGCATACCTCATAGCATTAAGATGTCTGATTGGTGTTTTCATGTTTACCTTCTTATCTTCATTATCATTCTCCTTGAATTGAGCTAACTCCTTTTGGTCTTGTTTGAAACCAAGAACTATCTTATCACTTTTAGACTTATGACTAATCAAGATGTTATATAGAGCATCAATACTCTTTTCAAACTTCATAAAGGTTTTCAACTTGATAAATGCTTGATCCAACTCAACTTTCAAGGACTCCATTCAGTTCCATACCTAGTGCATTCTTCCTCTTTAACTTTTAAGCTAGAAATGACTATCTCCATTTGTGCTTCAATATAATTGATGATCTAAATATACTCCTTGGATGTGTTACTCAATCTCACCTCAAATAGGAAAATATGATCTTCATAGTCCTCAACTAATGGCTTCAATTTAAGATTCTTCCTTTTTTTGAAATTCAAATCTTCTAAATCACTCACCAATTATACCTAAATGTTTAATTCAATGTCTTCTTCATCTAATTATTCATCATCCATAAGGCCTCTCCTTTTTTAGTAACCTTCATTATCTATCTCTATAGTCATGACTAAGGTCTCATTGTTTTCATGTTCATGTTCATTACTATCATCATCACTATCAGGCATACTTGTGCCACTTACATCAAACGATCTATTATCTTCTTTGGTATATTAATTTCTCTTCTTATTGAATGACCCTTTCCTACCTTCATACTTCCTGAAATCTCTCTTTTTTTGTTAGGATTATATAACTTCTTATAATCACCATGATGTTCATCATGTTATTCATCATGATCAGTATTATCAAAATTATGATACTTAGATGCAAAGTGACCAATCTTACCATAGTTGAAACATTTTAAAGATAACTTAACCTTATACTTACCAGATTCAAACCTCAATTTCCTAAAAAATATGGCTATTAGTTCATCATCATCAATATCTAACCATACCTCATCCTTGACCTTATTTTCTTTTGGATTATTTTGAAATTTCAAATATAATTCCTTCTTGGGAGTTATTCCTTCATTTTTTCTCATCTTATAGGTATTTAATATGCCATGAAGCCCTTCTATGTCCAGCTTGTCCAAATCTTGCATCTCTTCTAATGAAAATACCTTAGAATTAAACTTAAGATTTAGTGATCTCAACACCTTATAAAAAATTGTATACTCTTTCACTTCTTTTCTCAATACTCTAATGAGATTGACCACTTCATCAACCCTTAACATGTAGAATTCAATGCACTCATCTTACTTCATACTCAGACTTTAAAACTACCTTCTATGAGTTTGAAATTTATCCATCATCACCTTGTTGTATCTTTCATAGATAGTCTTAAAATTATCCCTTATCACATTATCCAAATCATAGTGAATGAAATTCAAAATCTCTACCTCTGATAGGATGCATATAATGGCATTCATTCCCTTAGAATTGTTCTCACTTTACTTATTTCCTACTACATCAGTTGGTGGTATAGGAGGTAGAATGTATCCATCAACAATTATTTATAATATGTCATGGCCCATTGAAAAAATATATTTACTCATTATTATTTTCCAAAAATCATAATTATTCCAATTTAATAATGGAGTCTTACTAGTATAGAAACCACCTTGAGCTTGTTGACTAGCCATCCTTGCTTCTAGGATCTCTATTAGGCTTGTTAGGACTACTTCAAAGGACTTGATTTAATAATTTTTTTTTGAAAAACTATCACTAAAATGGGGAGGGGTGAATTTTTGTATTCAAAACATTAATTTAAATTTATTTAATCATACATGAACTACTCGTACAAACATGAACATCTAGCAAAGCATATGCAACCATTGAATTTCATGAAACAAGATAACACATTACATATGTCGGAAATCCTCAAGGGGAATAAAAACAACTAATATATAAAAATTTAATATGTTATTGTAATATAAAAACTAGTATTTATTGAAGCACAAACTCCACATGGAGCACCAACCCCAACTATTCAAGCACCCACTCAACTAGGTTTTAGCAAGCACAAACCTGCAAGGAGGAACCAACCTCATAGATGAATCAACACAAAATCAGCCACATTAAAAAATTTATCACCTTAAAAATAATTTTTTTCTCACAAAATATATGATGATGACCTTTTTTAGCTCTTCTCACTCTTTTATCCTTCTCAAACTGCTTTATAGGCTTCTTCGCTCAACTAAGTCTCTTCAAGACTAATTAGGTATAAAATAACTCCTACTCGACAATGTTCTATTTTATTAACATACTCTCTTTTTCATAAATAGGCCTAAAATTACCTTATATATACCATTCTTTGTTCATATGCTACTTAGTCAGATAATCACCCTTAACCTCCTAATATTTCAATGTAATAGGTCTTATTAAATCTCATAAACATGATTAAAATTAATATTTGTTCCCTTTTGGTCAATCATAACTCGATTAGACCTCATTTAACTTTTAGGTCTCATTGAGACCTAATTCCATTAGGTTTACTTTTGGACACATTATTCTATGCCTTCCTTGGAAAAATTTAAAACTCAATACATGGTAGGATAATATCATATAACAATAAAATATAAACCCACTAATGTATCATAGGCTCAATAAGACACTTTACAACAAATCACTACTTGAAACCCCTCATTAGTACTCAGTCCTATTAGGCATGTGTACACCAAAAATATGCCTTTCAATACTAAATCTTAAACTCAGTTAAGTGACTCAAAAATTATAAAATAAAGTGCATAAACATATTTTATATGACCCTAGGGTCATCACCCTATTATTTAAATAATTCAACTTAGGGAAAAAAGGCTTAATCTCATCTCTTTAGTATGCTCACTCAAAACTGCCAAGGCTATAAAAAATGAGCCATGAAACTAATTGAAAAAAAACACCTCAAAGGATAATTTGAGTTATTATAAATATATTAAAAATAATATATAACATATTCATAATAACCTAAATCACAAAAACCACATGATCTAATATCAAACATTGGTCTTGTAAGCCAATCTTCTAACCTTATCTCACATAATCTTGGATGAACTAGACATGCCATTTTGAATCAAATTTTAAACATATTATACTGAATTAATTTTTCTTTTTAAACATGAAAAATAATTTAAATTCACAAAAAAAAACACCATATTCATTAGATATTTCAAATCAGGGCATAGAGCCTCAAACTCATCACTATAATTTGTTTACTCAAAACTGTCAATTTATCTTAAATCATAATCTTGGTGACATTAACATTTGATAAATTTATGAAAACTTTAAAATAATTACAATACATTAAAATTATCCTATGACATCTCCATACCATCTTCAAATATAAACATCATATGGTCTAGTGGAAACTATTGGTCTTACAGGCCAATTTATTGACTACACTACACATAGTACTCACTGAGTTAGACAAGCCATTTTGGCTTCATTATTTTCACCACTATACATATTTTACAATATTTTTATTAATAATTAATATTAAAGAAAAACATCTCCATGCATTTGGTTTAATCACTCTATGATGATAACACATTCTTATTCATCTTCTCATTATTGCTTGGGTTTTTCACTATTTACAGCATTTAACCTATTAGTGACTGGTTAACTTGTATGATTGGTTTATCACACTTAAGGGATATAAATTTTACATAAAACTTCATGGACATGAAACATGAGTCTCAATCTTCATCTTCCATCTATTTACATACTTTCTTGGTCAACTTTGACTGCCATAACAAATCTCTAAGAAATTAGCACTTTTTTCTAGGGTCTACTCACACACCTAAAAACTCAATCACACTTAGAGGTGATTGGGAGAGTTTAATATATCCTAAAGTAACTTAACTAAACATACCAATCCATTCTAGGCATTATTTATCAATGTCTTCAACATGGGTCCTTATTAGGGTTTTAAGAAGGTTTAAACATGTTTCCATTGTTAACAATCATTCATAAAGCATAAACCCTCAATCCAAAAACAAAATGCCTAGAATGTTGAGATAGGACCCTTACACATATATCATGAATATATTAGGTTCCCATGTAAAGCTTTTATGATATAATGAGCACAAGAAAATCCTTTTAGGGTTGAGAACCTTTCCTTTTTACCACTTGAGAGACCTAAAAATCACTTTTCATGCATTGTAATTCAAACTATGACCTCAAAATACATGAAAAAACTTTAAATAATATACCTTACCTATAACAATGATCACATTATCTCAAACATCTTTAAATATTATCATTAACCTTCATTATGACTCTCTCTCTCTCTCTCTCTCTCTCTCTCTCTCTCTCTGGTCTCTAGAACTTGTCCTATGAACTACTTTAGGACTTAAAACTAACCTTCAGTCCCCTTTTCATGTGATATATAACTCACTCATATACTTAGTTAAATCATCTCATGATTAAACACTTTAATACATCCTTCACATGCCTAGACAATAGATCATGATACCTCATTAGGCTAAGTAGGGTCTAGAAGTGGTCTAGTTATAAATTTGATATGTAGGTCTTACCCTTATAAGCTCACCCTAAGACTCTCATGAGTGATCCAATGCCTCAAATGTATTTTAAATAAGTCTCATATAACCACTCATGCCTACATGCACATATCTCACCAATATTCCATGCTCATACCTTCTCATAAGGTCTCTTCATGCCATGACTAAGCTTAGGCTACTTAAGCACTTGAACTCAAAAACCTACTACCTATGCACTTGACAATAGTGGAAACAATACAATAATATTCACAACCACTACGATATTATCTTTCACACTAAAAACCTTAAATTATCATAATTTTTTCACAACACATACTTCCAAATGGTCTTTCTTACAACAACACTCTTTAAAAACCTATTTATCATCATACCTTCATAAGAACCTTCAATGACAATATTGACAACTTCAAGCTAACTTGAACCTTGACATCAACCAACAAAAAATACATTAGTTGCCTTCAAATTATCTCATTCCTTTAAATTCTCTCTTTCCTTCAAATTCTCTCTTGCCTTAAAATTCTCTCTTAACTTCATGCATACCTAGAGCCTCATAACCATGATTTAATGCTTACTTTACCATTATGACTCTTTGTGATAATCAAGACTCACAAGATGCAATAAAAAAATCAATGACATCAATGACAATCTTAGTGATATCAATGAAGACTAAAAACTCACCTTGTCACATACCTCAATGAACACTCATCATATACCTTCATAAGATGCACCCTTTTAATGTTAATGACAATAAAATGACAACATAACCAATACTATATACCTATAATTTGAGCCCATTCAGATGACTACATCTCCCTTTGTGATAATTTATGGACAAGACCTTTAGTGTAAACCTATAAGAACACTTTCAGGTGGAGTTTTGAGTAGTTTATAGACAGAGAAGTAGGAAAACATCTCACACTACCCCCTCCAATGGTTTTAAACTCTTAATATGGTTGTGAACCTTGAAAATATCATAAGACCCTACAAAAATAAAGTTTATGAGGGTGTCTGTACAATGTCCATATAGACTTGTACCATAGCATATGTTTCTTTTGAGTGTATTATGTGCTTCATGTGATTACCAAGTCAATATAATGTGTTTGGTTGAAAATTCTTCATGTTATCTCTCATTAGGTTTGTGTTAGGGTTTAAGGAGGGTTTTGGAGGTCTACCATCTTAATGATGGTTATGCTTGACATTTTTGGCCCACATACCAATGATGTGACTAGTTGCTAAATGTCTTGAGGTAGAGTTTATGAATGATCCAATGGTTAGATGAGATATGGATAGAATGAGTGGACCAGAGAGACCATGAACCTCACAAGATTTTGAAACACTTTAGGTTCACTTAATGTGTAATTTGTCAATTTCTAAATATTGGTCCAAAGTTGCAGAGACCCTATGAGTGCTCAAGATAAGCATGGAAGCTTGTGGTTTCCATCTAGTCCACTCACCATCTAGAGCTTTAATAGACATTTGGCTATATTGGTAAAAAATATTAGTAGGAATTTTCATGTCACTAGATCTTACACGTGTGAATGAGTAAAGGAGAATTGGTTACATGGGTTTCTTCACATTAACCCTAGGTTGCCATGTGTCAAGCGTCATCTCATTTGACTAAGCACAACAAAAGATCTAAGGTTTTAAAGTTGGCTCCCAACATAAAATCCACTAAGTTTCCATACTTATCCAATTTTCAAGGGGTCCAAGTAAAGCCAAATGGTCATGTTGTTGAGGTCATATCTTGCACATGTGATAGTTTTAGGAAGAAATAATCATATGGGTATGTTCATTTTTGAGTCTAGTTCATATACACTAAATTTTAACTCACATGCTTTAACATAATGAGAGATATGTATGGGAAAAGTTAGCTCCTAAATAGAATCTACTAATTTTCTATACTTAGCCATTTTAGGCCAAGCCATCATCGAGATGTCATGCAAGATCACATGAACTAGTCAACTTCAACATTTATATAGAAGTATGTGAAAATATTGAATGGCTAGTAGATAAAAAGGGTTTATTCATTTTATAATTAGGTCTATTCTTTGAAATTTTGGTGCCCCCATGATATTTGTGCTTCAAGTTATAAAATTATAAATATGGATAAAAAATGGCAGACATCTACATGAATGCCATTTTTAATATCCATAAAGTAACCATTTGGATCCAAAATCCTTGGGGAGAGCTCAAAGAGGAACATGTGGGTCATAAGTGACAAGCACATGGGAGCTTGAAGTAAATTAAATGGTCAGTGAATCCTAAGAACTAATGAGATATTATTAAGCTTGTGGTGGTGGGTCCCAAAGATCAACAGTCTGTATTTAATCAAATTTTAAAATCCAACAGAGAGAAATAAAGTCAAAAGGCTAAATAATTTGAGGCAATATTGATAACCAATAGCAAAGGAGATGAGTTAGGATGTTTGATGAAAGTCAATAAATAAAAATGGACCTGACTTGATAAGCAGAGCTAAAATACATAAACTCAAGCTTGACCTAAGTCAATGGAAAAAATAAAGGGAAGGAGCTTGATGCAGACTCAATTAAGATCTAGAATTGAATCAAGTGATATCTATATGTACAATAATAGGAAAACCAATATCTTTAGATTGGTTTTCACCAATAGTTATCTCAATCTAAGATCTAAGGCATAGAGCAGATATATGATTAATGAAAAGATCATACCAAGTCATGTCCTCAACAAACCACCATTTAGAGTAGGTATGACATGTCCTTGGTAGTTTGAAGATATGAGGATTTTGTCTTTATAATGAAATATAGTAGAGGAAATAAAGTAGTAGGACTTGGGGATTTGGAAAGTAATTGGAGAATTTAATATTAGCAGGATCATGACTCTAATACTTTTGGCAAATTCTTTTCGTTCTAGTAAAGCTTGTTCAACTAGTGGAATGATTTAGATACTATCTAGGCAAATCACCAACATCTTGCTCATAATAACCTATTTTTATTGGACCAAAATCTTGGTGAAACATCTCTTAAATCTGATATATCATTGATTGTCATGAATAAAATTCTCCCCCTTCCCTCTGTCCTTCTCCCCTTTCTCTTATATTAGCCCTTTCTTTCCATTTTGTAAAGGGTTCTCAAATTTTAGACTTATTTTATCTCTCTGAGAGATGGGACTTTCCCTGAGATACTATAAAGTATACTCAGCTTGATTAGGATCAACCCTATCAATCATTTTGTTATGAACTCATGCTACCCTTATCTTTATTTTGTTAGTGTAGTAGTTGTTATAGACTCATATGATTTTTAATTTATCCCATGAGCATTTTGTTTTATCCCACATTCATAGGAAGTAGTAGTTTCTTAGATTAGATTTATTATATAAGTGTTGAGGCCAATGAAGGTATCCACAAATTTAATGTATTAAGCTTGGTTAAAAGAGGTTTCCCCCTTGAAGTGGCCTACATTCAATATAATCATTTTGTTTTTTTTGCTAATTTTATACATTTGTTATTTCATACATTTTTATCAATTATTTTAGGAGGATCCTCTCATCTAGTATCAGAGGGATTTCTAGGCTCGATTTGTTTCCTTTAGAAAGTCTTACCTCTATTCTACTGCATAATTTTGTTCAAAAAATTTTCAAAAAATATTAACTCTATTTTATGGCATAATTCATTTAAATAATTTTTTATATCCCAATAATCTATTTTGGATCAGGGTAAAACATGATAGCATAACTATGGGAAGTGCTTGGGTGAAAGCCTTAAAACTCATTGGAAGGAGTACCACAAGAACTCTAAAGTAGATGGCCCATTGAGAGGAATTTTCATCATAATGGGCAATGGCCCCTTCTTGATTAAGTAGTTCCCATCCATGAGGAAAACCAAGAGCTATCATTGAGAGATAAATCTATGGCGAAATGTTTTTTGGAGAGTGGTACTTGCTTAGATGACATTGGTGTCTAGAGTGATATCCTTAAACCCTTAGGCAGCCCTTCAAACTTGGGGCCCATTTCTATCAATTTTAAAATATTATTATGGAGTATCAAAAAACTTTCCATATAAAATCTTTAAACTTATCATACTAGTTTTCATATATTACCAATAGAGTATTAGAAAACTGCCTTATCATACCTTCAATAGAGTATCCTTAGCCTTATAATACTAGTTTTAGCATATTAATAGTAGTGTATTATAAAATCACCATATTAAATTTGTAGACATTTTTTATCATATTCCAAGTATATGTGCCTTACAAAACATAGTAACTAGAAAAATAAATCATTTGTTTGCCATACATCTCCATCTATAGTCTCTTTGATCATCAAATTTTATTTAGACACCTAATATTCCATTCCCCATATTTTCTTTCTTGAGGTCCCATATCCTAATTCCACTACTAATTCCTACAAATCTCAATTTACTCATTTTTTGAGTTTTGCCATAACTTCTATTTTTGTTTGTTTGCCTCAAAAATTTCCATAGTGTTCCTCTCACCTTTTTACTCCTTTGACCCTTTTTGATAAATTTTCTAGTTTTTCCATATTCACTCCTAAAATTTCCCTTGCCTTCATTAATCCTACTCCCACTATGTATAAAAAATCATAAAAGTACATTTACCCCTTTTTATTTTTACCAAATTAAAAATTTCCCTTACTAATTGTGTCTTAACTATAGTTTTCCTACCCAATTCCAAAAAAACTCTTATTGTGGTCATGGTAGTAACCCAAATAGAGAAAAAAATAGGAGGATGAAATTTCTACTCTCAACACCCACATCACAGATCTTTAAAAAAATTTATTGACTTTAGTATTCAAAATACCACCATGAACAATAGATGGCATCTAGAGTCCTCTTCATACACTAGGTTTTCTTCTTCTAGCATGTTTTGTAGATTGAATATTAATTTTCCTTTATTCAATGGTGAAAATCTTATTGGATGGATCTATCAAGAAGAAAATATTTTATTCTACATAATACTTTTGATCCCAACAAGGTCCCTCTTGCCTCTTTTCACTTGGAATATGGAGCCCTTCAATGGTATTGTTGGTATACCAAGGCTCATGATGAGACCATATGGACTAATTTTTTCACCCTTATTTTTTAATGGTTTGGCCCTAGTAATTTTGATGACTTCACTAGAGCACTCACTAAAATTTTCCAAACAAGAGCCATGAGAGACTATCAAACAAAATTTAAAAATCTAGCCAATCACATAGAGGGATTATCTGATGAATTCTTCAAGAGTTTTTTTGTCAGTGGACTAAAGGATGCAATTCAATATGACATTCAATGCTCTAGCCAAACATGATGATGGAAGCCTTAGGGTCGGATAAGTTGGTAGAGGATAAGATCATAGCTCAATATTTATGTAAATCCAATTTTAATCCATTCAAAAATACAACTCCACAATGATCTCAAACAATGCCAGCCCCCAAAACCACTCCTATTAGGCATTTGAATGAAGTAGAGATCAAAGCCCATATAGAAAAATTATTGTATTATAAATATGATGATAAATTAAATTGAGGAAATTTATGTGTTAAAAAAAATCTCTACCTATTAGATGTGGACTCTCCACCCAAAATTTGAGATTGGGAAGATGTTCAGGATATAGTAGATGATCTAGATGAATTTCAACCGATTGTGGAACCTGCTTCTTAGGAAGACCAACTAGAGATCTCTCTTCATCTCTTAGAAGGAGTCACCACCCCACAAACCATGCACATTAGGGGTTACTTCAAGAAATTCCTTGTCATAATACTCATTGATTCTGGTAGCACTCATAACCTCATTAACCCTTGGATCACAAAATAGGTTGATTATTTTGTCTATCCTTGTTCTAACATTGAAGTCATGATTGAAAATGGGGGAATATTACCTTGAAAATGGATGTGATGTAATGTCTATACCTATATTGGATATTATTACTTTCACTCTAAAATGTTTGCCTTGCCCTTAGGTAGATGTGATGTTATTTTGAGAACCCAATGGTTATGGACACTTAGACCCATCTTATGGGATTTTATTGAACTTTGGATGTAATTTTTAGACAATAGGAAAAAACGCACATTGAAAATATTATAAGTAAGTTATCTTATGATCATAAGTTCACATCACATGGAAAAGCTTCTTAAGAAGAGTTCACATGGCATCATTGCCTAGCTCCATTCCATTCAAATATAACCATCAACGGTCTCCACTACTCTTTATGATCTACAAACCATTATTCATAGGTATGCAGGTATATTTAATAAACCCATGGGATTACTACCTTCACAACTAGAGGACCACCATATTTAACTCCTTCCTAGAAGGATTACTTCCCACATCCAACCCTACCACTACTCATTTCAGTAAAAGACTAAGATCAAGATGCTCATTTGAGACTTACTAAATCAAGGTATTATTCATCCTAGTACCAACCCATATTCTTCCTTAATTATCCTTGTTAAAAAAAATGGGTCATGGTACCTTTGCATTGAAATTCATGCACTAATCACATCACAATCAAGGATAAGTTCCCAATCCTTGTTATTGAGGAACTTCGTGATGAGCTTCATGGTGCTCATTTTTTCTCCAATTTAAATCTCCACTCTAGATATCACTAGATATAGCTTCATGAGAGTGATATGCATAAGATAGATTTTCACATGTGTGATGGCCACTATATGTTTTTGGTCATGCCCTTTGGCCTCACTAACACTCCTTCAACATTCTAGGCATTGATGAATAAAATATTTTGCCCCTACCCATGGAAATTCATTTTGGTCTTCTTATATGACATTCTCATCTATAGTAAAACATGGTCTAAGCATCTCTAACATCTAAATATCACACTGCAACTTCTCTCTGACCATAAATATTATGCTAAATGGTCTAAATGTTATTTTGGCCAAGATGAAGTGGGGTATCTAAGGCATATTATTTCAGCTCAAGGGGTTTGGGTGGATCTTTAAAAAATAGATGCCATGACAAATTGGCCTCATCCTCAAATGCTCAAGAGCCTCTATGGTTTTTTGGTTCTGACTAGATACTATCTTAAGTTTGTTAAGGACTATGGAAATATTTTAGCTCTATTGATAGCCATGTTGAAAAAAGATTATTTTACATAGACACAAGTTGTTGAGTGTGGATTTGAAGAATTGAAACAAGCTATGTGTACTACACATGTTTTAGCTATGCCAGATTTTACCAAGACCTTCACTATTGAGAGTGATGGTTGTGGCAATGACCTTGGATTTATTATCCTCTAAGAAGGATTCCCCATTGCATTCACCAGTAAATCCCTCTATGAAAATAATTTATTACTCTCTACTTATGAGAAGTAAATGATGGATATTTTGCATGCAATATAGAAGTGGTGAGCATACCTATTATGGACTCATTTTTGCATCAAAAATGATCACTAGAGTTTGAAATATTTACTATAATAACGAGTCTTCACCCCATCATAATATAAATTGGTTAGTAAACTCATGGTTTAGGACTATGAAATCACTTATAAGAAACATAAGGACAATATTGTGGTAGATGCTCTATCTCACATAATTGCAAACCAAGCCTCCCTTTCATCTATTTTAATGTCTATTCAAAATTGGTTGGACATTATACAATAGGGGTATGTCAATGAATCATAATTATCTCAAATCATTCAATAGTTATCCACTAACCCTTTTGTTATACCACATTATTCTTGGGATGGTGATTCCTTGCAATACAAGGGTCATCTAGTGCTTCCCTAGAGCCCATATCTTCAACAAGTTGTATTCTATGAACTCCATGCTTCCCTATCTATAAGGCACTTAGGGTTTCTAAAAACTTACGAGCATGCATGATGTAACTTATTTTGGAAGGGAATGAAAAATAGAATTTAATAGATGGTGGTTGAATGTGATACATGCCAATACAACAAGGGTGAAGCAACACTCATGCTTAGGTTGATCAAACCCTTGCCCATCCATACCAAGATTTGGATTGACATTTATATGGATTTCATTAAAAGGATCCATAAATCTTGAGGGAAAATAGTGATCTTGGTTGTGGTTGATCACCTCTCCAAATATAGTCATTTTGTGGCCTTAGCCATCCCTAAATGGCCTCCATAGTTACAAAAAGAAATTTGGACCAGATTTTCCATATTCATGGCATCCTTCATCCATTATCTTAGATCATGATGAAAAATTCACTAGCCATTTTTAGAAAAAACTATTTCACCGTACGAGAACTCAACTAAAGATGAGTTTTGGGTATCATACCTAAAAGGATTGGCATATTAAAATTATCAACAAATTCTTGGAGACTTTTCTTCATTGCTTCACCTCTAAACAATAATATCAATGACCAATGTGGCTCCCCCTCACCTAATGGTGGTACAATACCTCCTACCAAAATTAAATGAAAATGATTCCATATGAAGTAGTCTATGGTCAATCACCACCAATGCTCCTTCCATACACATATATTAGTTCATCAATTCAAGCAATCAACATAATTCTCTAAACCCAAGATTGGATCCTTAGCACCTTATACGACAATCTTCATATATCACAAAATTAAATGAAATAATAAGCTAATTAGTACCATTCTGAGTGCATTTTTCAAGTAGGTGATATGGTTTTTCTATGCATACAACCATATAAACAATACTCCCTAAAATTCTAAGGGCATCATAATCTGGATGCCAAGTTTATGGGCCTTATAAGGTTATCCAAAATATTGGGTCAATTGCTTATAAGTTAGAGTTCCTACCTTCTTCCTAAGTTCACCCATTATTTCATGTCTCTTGTTTAAAGAAAGTTCTTGGCACAAACACAAGAGTATAGACTATTTTACCAAAACTCCTTGATATATGCACACACCAAATTCGCTCTCACTCCATCACAAAGGTTTTAACTCAGTTACATGGATTGCAACCTAATGATGCAACATAGGAATGAATATTTAGTATTTAGCTCTAATTCCCACATCTAAAGCTTTAAGGACAAATATTTTTCTTAGAGGGATGGGATGTTATGGACCTGTGCTACCATTTAGTTTATTTTATTAGTGTATTAGTTGTTATGGATACATATTCTTTGTAAGTCATCACTTGAGCATTTATTTTTAACCCACATTCAAAGAAGTAGTAGTTGCTTAGATTATACTTCGTATATAAGTAAGTGTTGAGACCAATGAAGGCATCCATGAATTTATTATATTGAGCTTTCTCAAAAGAGATTTCCCCCTCAATGTGTCCTATGATCAATATAATCATTTTAGTGATTCTACTAATCTTATAAATATATTATTTCATGAATTTTTATCAATTTATTGCATGAGGATCCTCTCATATTTGTAATAACTGCCTCTCAATGCAATAGTAATTTCTTTGCCTATATTTTTCCTTGAACCTATGTTTGACAAGTCATGCATTATGGCATTGTGTGAAGGAGAATCTTCCTCATCCATAGTCCTTCTTTCTAAATTTGTTTAGGGAATTTTAAATATCATTTTTAGGTCTAGATTAGTCTTCTATTAGGAACCTCTTCTATGAAATACTTATGTACATTAGCTTGATCTTAAGGTTGTGTAAGCTAGTATTATCCTTTGTTGATCTAGTGTGGCTTCGAGATTATGGGAATTTCCCTCATAAGTTTGGTGCATCACCTTGTTAAATTTTTTAGGATCCCTTACTCTCTTTATAATGATATTTATAGTGAAGAATTAGGATTAGTTTAATGTTTAGGTGAGCATCAAAGAGGAATCTAGACTAATCCTAAGGTTTAACCCCAACATAGGTGACCCATAACCTAGGGTTATCCTAATTTTATAAGCTCAATTAGAGAGAGTGTTTTTAACAAGTTTTTGCTTTCACATTCAAAAGGAATAAGAAACTAAAAGAAATGGTCTAGGGTTAGATGATATCTAGATGAGGTCTGCGCACCATTATCCAGACGTTGTAGGGACTCCTCTTTGGCTATGGAAGATGACACCTGCAAAAGAAAGAGACTTGAACAAGAAAATTGTTAGATGGATGTAAGGTGGACTGCCAAGCAAAAGCTTGATCCCAAAAGTGCAAAGACTTCCTAGTGGGATGACAATCCACTGTTAACAAGTAAAAGTGTTGGAAATAAAGAAATGAGAAATGAATATCAAAGAGGAAACTAGATAATACATACCTACTGTCTGCTATCAGTCTGCCACAGTCATCGACGTCAGTTAGTCTGCCGGCATTGATTGGTCAAGGTCATCGACGTCAGTTAGTCTGCCAACATCAGTATGGGTAGTGGCCAATGTCAGTCAGGGAAATGGTCTAGGAAAGGGTTTGGATGGGTTTTGGATGGGTCTCTGGTTGATGGAATGGTCTGTGGTAGTCTGGGAGTCTAATGGTTTGTGCAGGGTAGAGAGTAAGGTCTGAAGAAAGAGTCAGATAAGGGACAGGGTGTCAAAAAGAGTGAGAATGTGAAGAAGGCTTCTCAGTGTTCTCAAGAAGAGAGTCAGGTCTGGTTTGGTTGATAGCTGGGTCTAGGTGGTAATGTGGCTTAGAAGCAATAAACAAAAAACTGATTAAAGAGACATTCTAAGCTACTGAAATGACATAAAAGAAGAATACTTACCTCCTACCTGCTGAAGAAGAAGTGTAGGAGACCTGTTGTTGATGCAAAAGACTACCTATAGAGTGGAGTGACTGATGTAGAATACCTATACCCTGTGATGCTTGATGTGCATCTGGGAGAGAGAGAGAGAGGTCAAAGTCCAGGTGCAAGAGGATTTTTGCATTTGGGGGAAGAGGATTAGAAAAGAGTTAGGAGATTGGAAGATGATTGAAAGATTGAAAAAAGATTCAAGATTAAAGGATTGAAAGATTGGTTGATCTGCATTCCAAACATAGAATGCAGTTTTGAAGGCAACTGACATTGGCAATACCGCTGACGTTGACCGACTACTGACCGATGTCGAAAGCCAAAGAATAGGAAAAAGGGCTAAAAATAGCCTTTTGTCCATTCTTCCTTCTGCTGAGGTCAGCTAGTTGTGGTAAGAAATGGTCAAAGGTGGTTTAATAGGCATGGGAAAAGAGTGGAAGGGTTGAAATGGGGTCTTAAGGTATTTAAGAGTTGGCATGGGGTAGTGGAGGGCATCAAAGGAGAGGTATCCTAGGAGGGGTGAGGTGTCATGAGAGAGAGAGGGAATTATTAATTTAAAATAGATGATTATTTTAAATTAATAAGACATAGGTTAGGCATGGTTAGAAGTGGAATGGGACAAAGGGGACCAAGGGGGAGTTGACCAAGGAGTAGATATGATTTTGGTGTCTACATTTGCCCCTTTTTATCTTGTTGGTTGTTCTTGACGAACTGCAAGACAAAAATAGGAGTGATTGCCCCAGGTATGGGATGAAGTCTTTTTCATCCTATTGGTTGTTCTGAGGAACTGCAAGACAAAAATGAATGTTGGTTGCCCTGATTATGGGATTAGGTATTCCCCCTTAAAGTGGGATTCGAGGGAAGGGAACCTGAAATCGGGGGCCGATTTGATAGATAGATTGATGGATATGGTGAAGATCGGGTGTGAACACTGCAAAAGTTGGGATTGTGTGCATACCACTTCATGAGATTGTTAAGTTAAATTATCATAGGTTAAGGGTTGAGGAGTGCTAAAATTGAAATAACCAGGCCCCAACATTTAGTCATAGCTGATTGGGTTATTTGATCTAAGCTATAGCTCCAATGGTCATCGTGCTCCAAGTATCCCAGGCTCAAGAAGTGCTCTTAGAAACATGAAAATGCCACAAGTAGTGTGGATCAACTTGCTCACAATCCTATACTTGTGAGGGTTGAAATATGGGTTGTGAACAATTTTGATAACTATTCGTGAGGTAGCATCAATGCAAAAACAACCAAGGTAATGTTGTCTTGGAAGTGGTCATAGGAGATAGTCGCGATCTCCAAGGTTGTTGGTCGAGATGTGATAGATAATTGGTCCATTAGATAGATGGATGAAAGAATGGCTAAGCTAACCTCAAAAGACCCCATGTCAATTGAGTGCTACCTACATAGCCTCGGTCGTTAGGGCCTCGGATCGATGTAGTTATCCCTAGAAAGGGAGGAAGGGTCAAAGTTATGGATTGTTTTGGTCGAGGTCAAGTCATGGTCAAAGGGTAATATGGTTTTCCCATCAAGTAGATGAACAAACAGATGTGGTTGAGCTAACCCCAAAAGATGTCATGTCATCTGAGTGCTACCTACATAGCCCTTGTTGTTAGGATTGTGGAGCTAAAAGCTTCACTGATGCAGACATGGAGGAGGTTGCAGAATGAGTTGCTGAGTGTCAGAAGTGTTTGGCGTTGGTCTGGCCAACCGGCGTCGGCAGGGTAAGACAGGAATGCAACCGACGTCGGTCATATATCAGCCGGCGTCGGCGACCCCAGGCGGACAGGGACCGACGTCGGTTGCCTGTGTAGTTCGACTGTGAGTTATTTACGGGCAGTGAACTAACGAAGAAAGAGTTTGCATGATGAGCGCTAATTTTAGACTCATAGCTGCGGATCTAATTATTGTAATTAGATGTCTAATCATTGTTTGGATGAGATCTATATAATAGACTCATGGTTGTATTGTAAAAGTGTGCTAGGGAGTAAGAGAGCATAATTATAAGCTCCTTCTGTGTGTGAGGTAGAGCTATGGTGCGTTCCTCCTAGTGCCACAGTACCAGGTGTGTTGGTGCTGGATTGGAGAGCCAGCTGGGTTCTTCAAGAGTGTAGGATCTTGGTCACAGTTGCATGGCCTATATAGGAGATCTACATGGTAAGTAAGATCGTTGATCTGCAGGTGTATGTGTGTGCAAGGTCGAGGTTCACAGGTGATTAGAACCATTGCTTGATTTGCAGGTGTGCAAGGTCATACAGACAGCAACACTACAGAGAGCAGTATCAGGCAAGATCTACTTGGAGTACAGGTGTGTACTCGGATAGAGCAAGAGGAAGGCAAGGGAGTTCCTTCCATAAGTATGGTCTGTTGAATTGCAGGTTGTTGCAGATTCATGGGAGATCTACTTGAAGTACCTTGAGTACTTGTGGAGTGCGTGGAGCACTTGTGGTGTGCGTGGAGCACGGGAGGTGAACACCAACTCTGTATTTGAGTTGGGTGTTGGGACCTGTGAGAGGGAGAGCTTTGGGGAGAAGAATTACTGTTCACTTGAGGTGTGGGAAACCTCTGTAAGGTGGTGGAGAAGAAGTGGCATCTTCTTTATTGTATTCTTTTCTGTATAAAGTGTTAATACAATTTGGTATTGTCTCTCATATCATGTGTTATTCTGAATTCTAGTTACTTGGTGAATCTGGTTAATTTCCGCATATTAAGTTGCTTGGTATTAGTAATCAAATTTAGTGCTTCCGGTGTACACCCTCCCAACAAGTGGTATCAGAGCCTTGGTTGTAGGTTCTTGAGCTTGATACCAACAGGTGGTATCTGAGCTGAGGTTGGAGGAAGCAGGTTTTGTGTTTGGTTACAGGTCACTCTCAGGGGTTTCTGATCGAGTGGGAGTAGAGCAACTGCAGATCAAAGTAAGATAAGAATGGAGGAGTTGAAAAGCAAAGATGGTCACTCACGGTCCTATGGAAAGAAAGAGTAGGTAAAAGATTATTGTTGGTTGGTAACAGATCAGCATGAAGAAACTGAAGATACAGATGTAGCAGGTGTTGTTGCACAGGTTGTGTTTGCAGGTTTCTTGGATAAAGTTGAATCTTGGACAAAAGATTCGGTTGCCTCTTTCCATGTAGTTCCAGGTAGAGGAGCTGGTAAGCCTTGCCAAAGGATTGGCAAAGGGGAAGTGAAGCTGAAATTGCAGGCGGCCAACACACAGGTGTTGATGAAGGTCATGCAGGTCCCAGGTTTGGAGATATGGCTAATTTCTTCAGAAATATTGGGTGATGAGAGATGCACAAGAACTCTCACAGCGGATGCACTTGAATTAGCTGGTGGTAAGAAAATAGGTATCCTTTATCTACTTGTTTATATTACTGATTCTTCTTTTGTTGCGGAGATGTGGCTTCGTAGGCTTGGTCACATGAGCAGGAAGGAGATGCATGTTCTTAAGCGGAAGACAGATATATTTGACAGGCTTAAGAACTGGAAAGCCTTGGTGTTTATGGAGGAGATGGCAGACAAAACCCAGTGGATGTGGCTGGATACTTCTGAGCAGGGCAATTTGGACATGGATTTTGATTCAAAGAAGCTCGCGGGTAAAAAGTCATCACTCACAGGTTAACACAGGTACCGATGTCGGTCAGGAGGAACCGGCGTCGAACAGACAGGTGCTGAGGTCGGTCATGTGCAGACATACGCCGGCGATGTCGGGCAGGGTAAGACCGATGTCGGTCATGGGACCGACGTCGGCACAATGTAAGACCGATGTCGGTTAGGAGAACCGACGTCGGCAGCAGGGACACCAGCGCAGGCAGGTTGGTAGTCAGGTACAGACGCATGGAACCGACGTCGGTCGGATGCAGACTGTGGAGTGACCGAGGTCGGTTAATATAATGAATTTTGGGTGGACAGCAAGTTGTCAAGGAGTCTCAAACACCCATACGGAGGATTGAAGGCGTAAGTAGGCCCTCAAATTCGTTGTTCCTCTTCTTCATACTTGTTGCTGTTTGTATAGCAGGAAGGATCCAGGAAACAGGTGTGAGCTTGGCATGGATGAGGATGTGATTCCTTGGAGGAGAACCAGACAGGTGTGTTTTGGTAGAGATGCCAGCAGGTATGAAAGCACAGAGACGAATGGATACCTTAGTAGAAGAATAGAGAGAACGGATACATGAGACGGAAGATCAGGTATATGGTCTTGTGGAGCTGCAGGACAGTGGTACAGGTTTTGACAGGTGGAGGACGGAGCATGGCTTCAGTCAATGTTAGGGTATCTACTGTGATTTGACTTACCAGGGGGATGGTGATTGTAACATCATTCTGTTGCTGTATGTGGATAGTATGCTAGCTAGCAGGGGTGTACATACAGGGTTTTGCTGAGCTAAGGGTAAGATTAGTTCAGTGGCATGTCATGAGGAGTTTGGAGCAGCGGAATTCTTTGACATGGGAGACATGGAGATCACAGGTTGATTTTGTCTCGAGTGGGAGCTGATGTGAATCAAGTGTTGGCGAGGTTTGGGATGCAGAGCCGGAGCACACTAAGGGCTGGACAGGTACTGTGTCCGAAATCACATGAGGTCTGGTATAGACCTGAGTATTCCCATGCAGTGGGAGCTGTCAGAGAGTTAGGAGCCAATTCGGGGAAGTGGATTCTCAGGTTTTTTGAGAGGGACCGGTAGCAGGTGTTGCTATGCAGGGTCAGGACTTCACTACATGTATTTGTAAGTTCGGATGTGGCAGGTTACTCGGATGACAGGTGGTACACCACGGGATGTGTGGTGGGTTGTCTTCAGGTGGGAGCTTGAAGAGGGATACAAACCAGGAAACAGATTAGATGGAGTACAGGTACAGGTACAGTGCAGCTGTTTATCTCCAAGTGGGAGATTGTTAGGATTGTGGAGCTAAAAGCTTCACTGATGCAGACATGGAGGAGGTTGCAGAATGAGTTGCTGAGTGTCAGAAGTGTTTGGCGTTGGTCTGGCCAACCGGCGTCGGCAGGGTAAGACAGGAATGCAACCGACGTCGGTCATATATTGGCCGGCGTCGGCGACCCCAGGCGGACAGGGACCGACGTCGATCGCCTGTGTAGTTCGACTGTGAGTTATTTACGGGCAGTGAACTAACGAAGCAAGAGTTTGCATGATGAGCGCTAATTTTAGACTCATAACTGCGGATCTAATTATTGTAATTAGATGTCTAATCATTGTTTGGATGAGATCTATATAATAGACTCATGGTTGTATTGTAAAAGTGTGCTAGGGAGTAAGAGAGCATAATTATAAGCTCCTTCTATGTGTGAGGTAGAGCTATGGTGCGTTCCTCCTAGTGCCACAGTACCAGGTGTGTTGGTGCTGGATTGGAGAGCCAGCTGGGTTCTTCAAGAGTGTAGGATCTTGGTCACAGTTGCATGGCCTATATAGGAGATCTACATGGTAAGTAAGATCGTTGATCTGCAGGTGTATGTGTGTGCAAGGTCGAGGTTCACAGGTGATTAGAACCATTGCTTGATTTGCAGGTGTGCAAGGTCATACAGACAGCAACACTACAGAGAGCAGTATCAGGCAAGATCTACTTGGAGTACAGGTGTGTACTCGAATAGAGCAAGAGGAAGGCAAGGGAGTTCCTTCCATAAGTATGGTCTGTTGAATTGCAGGTTGTTGCAGATTCATGGGAGATCTACTTGAAGTACCTTGAGTACTTGTGGAGTGCGTGGAGCACTTGTGGTGTGCGTGGAGCACGGGAGGTGAACACCAACTCTGTATTTGAGTTGGGTGTTGGGACCTGTGAGAGGGAGAGCTTTGGGGAGAAGAATTACTGTTCACTTGAGGTGTGGGAAACCTCTGTAAGGTGGTGGAGAAGAAGTGGCATCTTCTTTATTGTATTCTTTTCTGTATAAAGTGTTAATACAATTTGGTATTGTCTCTCATATCATGTGTTATTCTGAATTCTAGTTACTTGGTGAATCTGGTTAATTTCCGCATATTAAGTTGCTTGGTATTAGTAATCAAATTGAGTGCTTCCGGTGTACACCCTCCCAACAAGTGGTATCAGAGCCTTGGTTGTAGGTTCTTGAGCTTGATACCAACAGGTGGTATCTGAGCTGAGGTTGGAGGAAGCAGGTTTTGTGTTTGGTTACAGGTCACTCTCAGGGGTTTCTGATCGAGTGGGAGTAGAGCAACTGCAGATCAAAGTAAGCTAAGAATGGAGGAGTTGAAAAGCACAGATGGTCACTCACGGTCTTATGGAAAGAAAGAGTAGGTAAAAGATTATTGTTGGTTGGTAACAGATCAGCATGAAGAAATTGAAGATACAGATGTAGCAGGTGTTGTTGCACAGGTTGTGTTTGCAGGTTTCTTGGATAAAGTTGAATCTTGGACAAAAGATTCGGTTGCCTCTTTCCATGCAGTTCCAGGTAGAGGAGCTGGTAAGCCTTGCCAAAGGATTGGCAAAGGGGAAGTGAAGCTGAAATTGCAGGCGGCCAACACACAGGTGTTGATGAAGGTCATGCAGGTCCCAGGTTTGGAGATATGGCTAATTTCTTCAGAAAGATTGGGTGATGAGAGATGCACAAGAACTCTCACAGCGGATGCACTTGAATTAGCTGGTGGTAAGAAAATAGGTATCCTTTATCTACTTGTTTATATTACTGATTCTTCTTTTGTTGCGGAGATGTGGCTTCGTAGGCTTGGTCACATGAGCAGGAAGGAGATGCATGTTCTTAAGCGGAAGACAGATATATTTGACAGGCTTAAGAACTGGAAAGCCTTGGTGTTTATGGAGGAGATGGCGGACAGAACCCAGTGGATGTGGCTGGATACTTCTGAGCAGGGCAATTTGGACATGGATTTTGATTCAAAGAAGCTCGCGGGTAAAAAGTCATCACTCACAGGTGAACACAGGTACCGATGTCGGTCAGGAGGAATCGGCGTCGAACAGACAGGTGCTGAGGTCGGTCATGTGCAGACCGACGCCGGCGATGTCGGGCAGGGTAAGACCGATGTCAGTCATGGGACCGACGTCGGCACAATGTAAGACCGATGTCAGTTAGGAGAACCGACGTCGGCAGCAGGGACACCAGCGCAGGCAGGTTGGTAGTCAGGTACAGACGCATGGAACCGACGTCGGTCGGATGCAGACTGTGGAGTGACCGAGGTCGGTTAATATAACGAATTTTGGGTGGACAGCAAGTTGTCAAGGAGTCTCAAACACCCATACGGAGGACTGAAGGCGTAAGTAGGCCCTCAAATTCGTTGTTCCTCTTCTTCATACTTGTTGCTGTTTGTATAGCAGGAAGGATCCAGGAAACAGGTGTGAGCTTGGCATGGATGAGGATGTGATTCCTTGGAGGAGAACCAGACAGGTGTGTTTTGGTAGAGATGCCAGCAGGTATGAAAGCACAGAGACGAATGGATACCTTAGTAGAAGAATAGAGAGAACGGATACATGAGACGGAAGATCAGGTATATGGTCTTGTGGAGCTGCAGGACAGTGGTACAGGTTTTGACAGGTGGAGGACGGAGCATGGCTTCAGTCAATGTCAGGGTATCTACTGTGATTTGACTTACCAGGGGGATGGTGATTGCAACATCATTCTGTTGCTGTATGTGGATAGTATGCTAGCTAGCAGGGGTGTACATACAGGGTTTTGCTGAGCTAAGGGTAAGATTAGTTCAGTGGCATGTCATGAGGAGTTTGGAGCAGCGGAATTCTTTGACATGGGAGACATGGAGATCACAGGTTGATTTTGTCTCGAGTGGGAGCTGATGTGAATCAGGTGTTGGCGAGGTTCGGGATGCAGAGCCGGAGCACACTAAGGGCTGGACAGGTACTGTGTCCGAAATCACATGAGGTCTGGTATAGACCTGAGTATTCCCATGCAGTGGGAGCTGTCAGAGAGTTAGGAGCCAATTCGGGGAAGTGGATTCTCAGGTTTTTTGAGAGGGACCGGTAGCAGGTGTTGCTATGCAGGGTCAGGACTTCACTACATGTATTTGTAAGTTCGGATGTGGCAGGTTACTCGGATGACAGGTGGTACACCACGGGATGTGTGGTGGGTTGTCTTCAGGTGGGAGCTTGAAGAGGGATACAAACCAGGAAACAGATTAGATGGAGTACAGGTACAGGTACAGTGCAGCTGTTTATCTCCAAGTGGGAGATTGTTAGGATTGTGGAGCTAAAAGCTTCACTGATGCAGACATGGAGGAGGTTGCAGAATGAGTTGCTGAGTGTCAGAAGTGTTTGGCGTTGGTCTGGCCAACCGGCGTCGGCAGGGTAAGACAGGAATGCAACCGACGTCGGTCATATATCGGCCGGCGTCGGCGACCCCAGGCGGACAGGGACCGACGTCGATCGCCTGTGTAGTTCGACTATGAGTTATTTACGGGCAGTGAACTAACGAAGCAAGAGTTTGCATGATGAGCGCTAATTTTAGACTCATAGCTGCGGATCTAATTATTGTAATTAGATGTCTAATCATTGTTTGGATGAGATCTATATAATAGACTCATGGTTGTATTGTAAAAGTGTGCTAGGGAGTAAGAGAGCATAATTATAAGCTCCTTCTGTGTGTGAGGTAGAGCTATGGTGCGTTCCTCCTAGTGCCACAGTACCAGGTGTGTTGGTGCTGGATTGGAGAGCCAGCTGGGTTCTTCAAGAGTGTAGGATCTTGGTCACAGTTGCATGGCCTATATAGGAGATCTACATGGTAAGTAAGATCGTTGATCTGCAGGTGTATGTGTGTGCAAGGTCGAGGTTCACAGGTGATTAGAACCATTTCTTGATTTGTAGGTGTGCAAGGTCATACAGACAGCAACACTACAGAGAGCAGTATCAGGCAAGATCTACTTGGAGTACAGGTGTGTACTCGGATAGAGCAAGAGGAAGGCAAGGGAGTTCCTTCCATAAGTATGGTCTGTTGAATTGCAGGTTGTTGCAGATTCATGGGAGATCTACTTGAAGTACCTTGAGTACTTGTGGAGTGCGTGGAGCACTTGTGGTGTGCGTGGAGCACGGGAGGTGAACACCAACTCTGTATTTGAGTTGGGTGTTGGGACCTGTGAGAGGGAGAGCTTTGGGGAGAAGAATTACTGTTCACTTGAGGTGTGGGAAACCTCTGTAAGGTGGTGGAGAAGAAGTGGCATCTTCTTTATTGTATTCTTTTCTGTATAAAGTGTTAATATAATTTGGTATTGTCTCTCATATCATGTGTTATTCTGAATTCTAGTTACTTGGTGAATCTGGTTAATTTCCGCATATTAAGTTGCTTGGTATTAGTAATCAAATTGAGTGCTTCCGGTGTACACCCTCCCAACACTTGTTGGAAGGGCCTCAGACCAATGTAGTTTAGGTTGGTTGACAAGTTGGTTGATGATTGTTTTGGTCAAGTTGAGTCGTGGTGAAAGGGTAAAAGGGTTTGTCCATCAGGTTGATGAACAAACGAGGGAGGTTAAGCTAACCCCAGAAGATGTCATTTCATCTGAGTGCTACTTACATAGCCCTGGTCTTAGGGCCTCAGACCAATGCAGTTCGAATGAAGAGTCAAAGTGGTTGATGATTAGTTTGGTCGAGGTTAAATGATGAGGGTAAGATGATGTTACAGCCTTTTCCATATTATGTGATGGTGTATTCTGTAACATTGGTTGTGGTTTTTCATCCCTAGCAAGTGTCCATATCCGTGATGGATGTATGTTAAAAATGAATTGAGTCTATTTATGCTTTAGCAAGTAATGGTTTATGCTTAACATAAATTGTGTCTGGTCAATAGTTTCCATGTGTATTGTTTTCCATAGAAACTATGTGAAATGGACTATGATGATGTTGGTGGTCTGAAAATGTTTGGGTTGAGTTGGTTTGGTTGGCAAATGATTTGGTTGGATTGGTTGTGACCAAGGTGTAAGAAGTGAAAGTCACGTTGCTCTTTTGTTGACAAGGAGCATAATGATAGCATAGGTAGGGGGTTTTAGAAATAAAAGCCCCATTCATGCATTACGTCGTTGACCATTGGTTGTGTTAGATAAGTAATCGAATCACTTTGGTATTAAAATGAGCTCGAAATCCCTTGAGCAGGTGATATGATATGTGAGGATAGGGTAACCCTTTTAGTAGGGATAACTTTGCCCCTTTTTATAAGAGACCCTGAGACAACTACAAGTCAAGTCCATGACCTTTTTTTTAGAGCAGAGTGATCAATGCGGGAAGTCTACATAGAGATGTCATTTTGCTTTGTGGTCATTTGTGAAGCTGATCGATGTGGGAAGCTTCTGAGATAGTGATGTTTGTAGCAAGAGTTTAGGTCATAGCCATCCTTTGAGGGAGTGGTCTATATTTTTGCTTTTTATATATATGAGGGATTTAAATAGCTATCCTTCGAGGGAGCAGTCTATTAGCTACAACAATGATAGTATAGCTGTCCTTCGAGGGAGCAGTCTGCATTTAGAGTTTGTGACCTTTTGATATTTTGACATCCAAATTTATTTTTGATAGAATTTTGAGTCATGGACAAGACTATAGAAGTTCAAGGGCTCCCTTTTATTAGGAAAAAGCGTTCATACTTTATAAAAGGGTTATAATGGGATTGTTTTAAGGGAATAGGGTTAAAAGGAATGAGGATTAAGAGGATAGGGATTGCTCAAGGGATGAGCTCAAGTCAAATGTCAAGTGAATGAGTACTTGTCTAACAGTAGAATGGTCACAGATGTAAGGCATTAAGAGGCTCAGGTTCTGGCCATCCATCAAGAGAGGACAGATGATAAGTCCCTGATCCATACTTGTGCATGATGATGTAAGGTCTGAGCCAATTAAGAGCAAACTTGCCTCATTTGCTTCTTTCCAAATTGGTCACGTGTTAAAGATGATGTTGGACATGAAGTTGGTTGATGTTGGACATGAAGGTGGTTGATATGTTGTTGGCATGAAGTTGGTTGGTTGATGTTTGGTCAAGGCTTGGTCGAGGTTTGGTCGAGGCTTGGTTGAGACTTGGTCGAGGCTTGGTTGAGGTTGGTCAAGGTCATGATTAAAAGGTTGATTGATGTTTGGTTGATTATTTTGATAGTCAGGATATGGTTAAATTCCCCCAGTTGCTAGGGAGAATGTTTGACAGATTTAGTTTGAGAGGACAAGATCCTGATCTTCCATGTTGGAGGTTGGAATCTCAAAATGACTAAAAGCGATGGAGGAAATGGTTGGTAATGATTTGATTAAAGTGTCTAATGGTTGGGGGTCATCAGGCTGGACCTCTATCGATTGTAAGGCTTGGATCAAAGTTTGATGATGCTGTGGAGAGTTTTGTATGAGATCATAAAAAGACATCTTCACAGGGGTTGTGTGGTGAGGTTGTTTCACCACAGAGTCAGGGATTGTCTTTGAAGATGCTGGTCGAGATGTGCCCAAGATAGTACTCTTGGGTTTTGGTTGTGGTGAAGGCTTGGTAGATGGGGATGTCCAAGGGATAGAAACATGTCTTTTCCCTTTATCCTTTTGGGTTGGTGGGCCGATGGTCAAGTTAACTGTGTTGATTTCAAATAATGGGGTTAAAGGTGGTGGAGGGACCATAGTCTGGTGTTGAGATCCTAATTTAGGTGATGATGTTTGTGAGGCATGTGACGGTGTCAAAGATTTGGCCAAGGGGTAGTGAAGAGGATCCTTGATGAGAAGGGTATCCTTTTTTTGGTGTTGATGAATGATAGCTTTAAGAGCATAACAACGCTCAGTGTCATGTCCTAGTGTGCGATGATAGTGACAAAATTTAGTGTTGTCAAACCAAGATGGTCTTGATCTGAGAGTTGATAAGTGTGAAGGTGAGGGGGTATGGGAAGCATGGGACGATGTTGAAGGTTTGTTGATAATATGGTCAAGAAGAAGGGTGTCTTTCTCCGAGCATTGGTGAATGACAACCTTGAGGGCACAATAATGCTCAGTGTCATGTCCCAGCATGTGATGATATGCACAAAATTTAGTGTCATCGAACCAGGGCAGTTTTGGTTCGAGAGATTGGTATGGTTTGAGAGGTGGAATACTGATGCGAGAAGATTGTAACAATTGTCATAACAACAAGGCATAAGAACCTGCTAATGGGTTTGCATGTTTTGTTGTAGTAGGGGTTGATGACTTTTGTTTTGGAGGCATAAGAGGCTTTGGTCATTTTGGAGGAAATATATGTTTAATGGGTAAAGGAGATAATGGAGGCAATTTGCCTCTGTGAGGTGTGGGAGTAGGAAGCACTTCTATTAAGGTGGATGGATGTGGGCCCAAAGTAGAGGGCAATGATGAAGGTGGGGGAAGAATTCTCTGGTGGGGTCTAGTAGCCTTCTTTGGTTTGGTTTGAGGGCCACTATTGTGCGAGGCAAGATTTGATATGGGGCGAACACCAAGAGATTTAATCTCTTTTGGCATGGTGGACACCTGCGTGGATTTGGGTTTAGATGTGGATGGAGGTGAGTGAGATGTCGTGATCTTAGGCAAAAGGGAAGAGAAAACCATCACTGGGTCTTCCTCAGTTGAAGTGGGTGAAGAGACAGGTTCTTCTCTTGGTGGAGAAGAAATTGGAGAATGTGACTTCTCAAGAGGATAGAGGGCAGGGATGATGGTGCCTTCTACTTGTCGTTGAGGAGTAGGAAGGGTATGGTCCTCCATTGGTAGGAGGAAGGATGAAGGTGGGACTAATGGCATTGGTATGGTCGAAGCATCCTCCAATATAAGAGAGGTCGATGGAGGATGAATAGGAAAAGAAAGCTCTTCTACCTATGGAGGAGGTTGGTCAGGGACAAGAGGCAAGACAGTGTTGATTGTGCATATATCATGCTCTTGAGAGCTATCGTCCATGGTCTAGACATTGTTTTGATTAGGAGGATGGTTAGGAAAAGGTTGTTTGAAGATGTCCATGTTTTGATTGGGTGGCACATTCGGGTTATCCAAAATAATATCCCCCTTATCTATCATGTCTTGGACAATGTTCTTGAAGGTTTGGCAGTTGTTTATGTCATGGCCTTGGACATAGTGATAGTGACAAAAGTTGTTTTCCCTATACCATGTAGGGATGGCTTTTGAAGGGTCAAATTAAGGTGGTTAGATGGGAGGGAGATTGAGGACCCCCTGCTTGATGATTTTTTCCAACACAAAAGCATATGATTCTCCTAGTGGAGTGTATTGACGCTGTATGTATCATTGTTAGAATTGTTTTGTGATGCTTTGGGATGTGGATGGTACATGCTAATTGGTTGTTGTTAAAGATGAAGGTCTAATGACTACAACATTTGCTGATGCCTTAGATTTGGGATTAGATGAAGAAGGTTTAGAGGAAGAGTCATTGGACTTGGTGTTAGGGTTTTTACTTTGCAACTTGACTTTGTTTTCCTCGACGGCATGTAGTTCAAGATTTTGGGCCATCGTGAAAGCTTCGTCAAAGGTGTAGAATGTCTAGACCCACAAGGTAGAGGAAATATATTTGGCATAGGCCTAAGAGAAGAATTTGATGAGCTTGAGTTGTGGTAAAGAAAAGGAGAGCTGATTGATTAGGCCTCTCCAGTGAGAAACAAAATTAGTTATTGATTCATCATCAAGCTGTTTGATAGAGTACAGATCTATGATTGAAACCTTTTTGGTGATATTAATAGAAAAATGGTTAAGGAAAAGTTGGGCTAGTTAAGTGAATGAAAAGATAGAGCGTCTGGTGAGAGAGCTATACCAGTCGAGGGTAGCACTAAAAAGTGACATGGGGAATGTGTGTAGCAGTAACGCATCATCATGGGCTATTAGGTAACAAGCATGTCTAAATGCTCATAAATGTTGTTGTGGGTCTTCCTTACTCTGGAAGTGAGTAAACTTAGGAAGTTCCCACTAACTGGGATATGGCTGGATTAGGACGAAGGGATGGATGGGTTCGTTGCAAATTTGGTCATATGAAAGGACATTGCTTGAACCAGAAATGGAAGCCTCAAGATTAGACATTTTGTCCATCAGCATCTTGATGAGATCGGCTGATAGATTGGTAGACGGGATGCCCCCTAGGTTGTAAGGCACTTGGAAGGTGCTAGAAGGGGCATATGATGTAGTCGATTATGCTTGTATAAGCGTAACATATTGATAACTAGTCATTGGGATAGATGTGGAAGCTAGGGGTGGTTGTGCCATGGACTTATAGGGCACAAATTGAATAGGGGCCACCAAAGGTGGTTGAGGGGTGGAATCACTAGTTGAAGGGTAGGTAGTTACTCTTGTGTTGATAGGGGCAAGAGTAGGCGGGATGGAGACAACTAGATTTTGGAAAGGGGTAGAATTTTGTTCAATAGTCTGTGGTTGATGGGGGGGCCGAAACCCTGATGGAAGTGGGCCAAGAGATAGAAGGAGAAGCCACACTTAGAAGATTAGTCATGGTCTGGTTGATGGTTGAAGCAAAGGCTGGAGTGGTCATGGGTTGGTTAGTGGATGCTGTCGATATCATTGCTGCTTCAGTTAAGGAGGTTAGCATCCCATAGACTGGGTTACCTGAAGAGTCTCACATTTGGCTTCTCACAAGATAATGTTAAAGGGCCTTGACATTGAGGTCAAGGAACCTTTTGAAGTCTTGATTCCCTTCAGGAACAATAGATGGTTGAGTTGGGGTTGGTTAAGGAGGAGTTCATTCAGTCTCTGAATGATACTCCATTAGAGGACTGGTTATGGAAGGTGAAGGTGGAAGTAGTTGTTGCCTCGTGTGGTCAACAAAAGTCTTGGTTTGACTACGTGTCAAAACCATTCAAGGCAAAAAGGGTCAAGTTCCAGAAACTATGTTTTTTTAGTTTTATAAACTTAGAATGGATGTTGGACAGCAAGAAAGTCAGGTTTTAAGCTTATTGTTTTGAGAAGAAAAGTTTGGACAGTGACCGACATCGGTAGAAAAATTGATGCTGGTGAAATAGGTTACTGATGTCAATCAGATAATCGATGCCGGTGAATAAAATTTGCTGACGTCAGTGGTAAAACTGATGTTAGTTACTGTGTTTTCCAAAAACTCAGAAAATTTGAGAGTTTTTGGAAGAAAGAAGAAAATGTCCTCACTAGCTCAAAAAATTAGATAAAGATAGAAAAGAAGATGGAGACAGGTAGACCCTAAGCGTTAAATCCTAAGAATAAACTTTTAGAATCATGTTGGCTTATGCCTTAGAGTGTGTTTGGGAAGTTGGCTTGTAGAACAGGTCCTAAAAGAAGCAATATAAAGTTGGTTTCAGGTTAGTTTCGGTGCTCAAGAGTCTATGTTAGGTTTCGTACATGGCCTGGTGCTAAGGAGCAAGCTCCCCTCACTTCACGAACCCAGTGATAAGCTAGTCTCGCTTAGCTAGTATATACTTCCCATAGAGATTATCCTCTACTAGAGAATAGAGTGGGCTTTCCCCTTGGTAGTGAAGTTTGAGTGGGATTGCGGGACGGGTAAGGTATCCACTAGGTGATGAAATCCTAGGCGGACCTTGTCTCAGGTAAGTTTTGATGTTTGATTTTGTGCAAGTGGTTCAGATGTGTAACATAAGTGGAATACGCTTTATTCATGATGCAGTTTTAATTACTAGATGTGAGAGCTAAGTATGCATTCAGGAAGAAATGAAATGCAATGTATTTTAAGCCCAAATTAAAATGTGTGTTTGAATGAAAACAAGTTGAGAAAAGGCTGAAGAGTATGACTTTGACCAGTCTAAGATGTAAGAAAGAAAGAAAAAGAAGGATTCTTTTTAATTTTGCTTATGATGTCTTTTGGAAGAGATAGAAGAAAAAGATGTAAGGAGAGACCTAATGCACCTATATGAAAAGTTTGCTTAAAAGAAAAAAGTATGAACCCAAGGAGAATTCCTAGGGTCCCACCAGGCATGCCAGAATGTTTATAAAAAGTTTTCACTTTCACATTCAGAAAGAATAAGAAACTAAAAGGAATGGTCTAGGGTTAGATGATACCTAGATGAGGTTTGCGCACCATTATCTAGACATTGTAGGGACTCCTCTTTGGCTGTGGAGCATGACACCTGCAAAAGAAAGAGACTTGAACAAGAAAATTGTTAGATGGATGTAAGGTGGACTGCCAAGCAAAAGATTAATCCCATAAGTGCAAAGACTTCTTGGTGGGATGACAATCCACTGTCAAAAATAAAGAAATGACAAATGAATAACAAAGAGGAAACTAGATAATGCATACCTGTTGTCTGTTATCACTCTGCCATAGTCACTGACATCAATTAGTCTGCTGGCGTTAGTTGGTCAAGGTCACTGATGTCGGTTAGTCTATCGACATCGGTATGGGTAGTGGCTGATGTCAATCAGGGAAATGGTCTAGGACAGGGTCTGGATGGGTTTTGGATGGGTCTCTGGTCGATGGAATGGTCTATGGTAGTCTAGGAGTTTGATGGTTTGTTTAGGGTAGAGAGTAAGGTCTAAGGAAAGAGTCAGATAAGGAATAGGGTGTCAAAAAGAGTGAGAATGTGAAGAAGGATTCTCAGTGTTCTCAAGAAGAGAGTCAGGTCTGGTCTGGTTGATAGCTGGGTCTGGGTGGTAATGTGGCTTAGAAGCAATAAACAAAAAACTGATTACAGAGACATTTTAAGCTACTGAAATGACATAAAAGAAGAATACTTACCTCCTGCCTGCTGAAGAAGTGTAGGAGACCTGTTTCTAATACAAAAGACTACCTACAGAGTGGAGTGACTAATGCATAATACCTATACCTTGTGATGCTTGCTATGCTTCTGCGAGAGAGAGAGAGAGAGGTCAAAGTCTAGGCACAAGAGGATTTTTGCATTTGGAGGAAGAGGATCAGAAAAGAGTTAGGAGATTGGAAGATGATTGAAAGATTGGAAAAATATTCAAGATTGAAGGACTAAAAGATTGGTTGATCCACATTCTAGATGCAGAACATAGTTTTGAAGGCAACCGACGCTGGCAATACCACTGACATTGGCCGACTACTGATCGACATCAGTAGCCAAAGAATAGGAAAAAGGGCTAAAAATAGCCTTTTGTCCATTCTTCCTTCTGTCGAGGTTAGCTAGTCGTGGTAAGAAATAGTCGAAGGTGGTTTAATAGGCATGGGAAATGAGTGGAAGGGTTGAAATGGGGTCTTAAGGCATTTAAGAGTTGGCATGGGGTAGTGGAGGGCATCCAAGGAGAGGTATCTTAGGAGGGGTGAGGTGTCATGAGAGAGAGAGGAAATTATTAATTTAAAATAGATGATTATTTTAAATTAATAAGACATAGGTTAGGCATGGTTAGAAGTGGAATGAGATGAAGGGGACCAAGGGGGAGTCAACCAAGGAGTAGACATGATTTTGGTGCCTACATTAGAATGTTTCTAATATGTTTTTGCTTTCACATTCAAAAGGAATAAGAAACTAAAGGAAATGGTCTAGGGTTAGATGTTACCCGGATGAGGTCTACGCAACATTATCCAGACATTGTAGGGACTCCTCTTTGGCTGTGGAGGATGACACCTGTAGAAGAAAGAGACTTAAACAAAAAAGGTGTTAGATAGAGATAAGGTGGACTGCCAAGCAAAAGCTCAATCCCAAAAGTGTAATGATTTCTTTGTGGGATGACAATCCATTATTAATAAGTAAAGTGTCAGATAAAGATAAGGACAAATGACTAGCAAAGAGGAAACTAGATAATGCATACTTGTTGTCTGCTATTAGTCTACCATAGCCACCAACATCAATTAGTCTGTAGATGTCAGTTGGTCAAGGTCACTAATGTCAGTTAGTTTGTCAATGTCGACAAGGGCTGTGGGCCTGGTGGCTAGCGTTGGTCAGGGAAATGGTCTTGGACAGGGTCTGGATGGGTCTATGGTCGACAGAAAGGGTCTAAAAGTCTATTTGGATGGTTTGAGAGTCTGTGCAGGGTTTGTGTTGGATTTGCAGGGTAGAGAGTGTGGCTAAAAAAGGGATAAGGGCATGGGGAATGCCTCTCAGCCTTTCTGGGAAGAAGTCAAGTCTGGTCTTGTTGATAGCCGAGTCTGGGTGATGAAACTTAGAAGGAGTAAGAAGAAACTAATTACAAATACATTTTAGGATACTAAAATGAAAAGATAGAAGAAATACTTAGTTGTGGGTTGCTGAAGAAGAGGTGTAGGAGACCTGTTGCTAATGCTGTTGATGTAGAAGACTACCTGTAGAGTGGAGTGACTGATGCAGAATCCCTGTACCCTATGATGCTTGTTGTGCATTTGGGAGAGAGGGAGTGAGAGAGGTCAGAAGATTGGAAGGTTGGTTGATCAAAAGATTAAATGATTGAAAGACTGGTAGATTGTTCAAGATTCTGCATTTGGGGTGCTAAATGCAGTTTTGAAGGCAACTGACGCCGGAAATACCATCGCTGTCGATTGACTACTGACCGATGTCGACAGCCAAAGAATAAGAAAAAGGGCTAAAAATAGCCTTTTGTCTATTCTTCCATCTACCGAGGTTAGCTAGTCATGGGAAAATGGTCAAAGGTGGGTTAAATGAGTGCGAGAAGATGAGTGGGAGGAAGGAAATGGGGTCTAAGCATTTAAGGCTTGGCATGGGGTGATGAAGGGATCCAAGGAGAGGTAGCCAAGGTGGGGTGAGGTGTTAAGGAGAGAGAGAGAGAGGGAATTATTAATTTAAAATAGATGATTATTTTAAATTAATAAGACATAGGTTAGGCATGATTAGAAGTGGAAAGGGACCAAGGGGGAGTCGACCAAGGGAGTAGACACGATTTTGGTGTCTACATTTGCCCCTTTTTGTCTTGTTGGTTATTCTGGATGAATTGCAAGACAAAAATAGGAGTTGATTGCCCCATGTATGAGATGAGGTCTTTTTTGTCCTATTGGTTGTTCTAATGAATTGCAAGACAAAAATGAATGTAGGCTACCCTGATTATGGGATGAGGTATTCCCCCTCAAAGCTGAAGTCGAGGGAAGGGAACCTGAGATCAGGGGCCGATTTGATAGAGAGATGGATATGGTGAAGATGGGGTTTGAATGCTGCAAATGTTGGGATTGTGCGCATACCACTTCATGAGATGGTCAAGTCAAATTTTCATAGGTTAAAGGTCAAGGAGTGCTAAAATTGAAATAATCAGGCCCCAGCATTTAGTCATAGCTAATTGGGTTATTTGATCCAAGCTGTAGCTCCAATGGTCATCATGTTCTAGGTATCTCAGGCTCAGGAAGTGCTCCTGGAAACATGAAAATGTCATAAGTAGTGTGGATCAACTTGCTCATGATCCTATACTTGTGAGGGTTGAAAGGCGGGTTATAGACAATTTTGCTAACCATTTGTGAGGTATCACACATACAAAAACAACCAAGGCAACGTTGTATTGGAAGTGGTAGTGGTCTGAGGAGATAGACACAATCTCCAAGGTCGTTGGTCGAGTCGAGGCTGAGGTAGATAATTGGTCCATTAGATGGATGGATGAAGGAATGTGGCCAAGCTAATCTCAGAAGACCCTGTGTCAATTGAGTGCTACCTATATAGCCCCTATTATTAGGGCCTCAGGCCGATGTAGTTCTCCCTAAAAGGGAGGAATAGGGTTAGTTATGGATGCAGTCAGTCGAGGTTAAGTCATGGTTAGAAGAGGATAGGGTTTGTCCATCAGGTAGATGAACAAATGAGGGTGGTCGAGCTAACCCCAAAAGACATTCTATCATCTGAGTGCTGCCTAAATAGCCTTGGTTGGAAGGGCCTTAGACCAATGTAGTTCAGACTAAGAGGCAAAATTGTTGATGATTGGTCATGTGTTGAAGTGATGAGGATAAGATGATGTTATAGTCTTTTCCATATTGTGTGATGGTATATTCTATAACATTGGTTGTGGTCTTTCATCCCTAGTGAGTTTCCATATTAGTGATGGATGTATGCTAAAAATGAATTGAGTCTATTTATGCTTTAGCAAGTAATGGTTTATTCTTGGCATAAAGTGTATGGTCGATAGTTTTCATGTGTATTGGTTTCCATAGAAACTATGTGAAATGGGCTATGTCATGTTGGTGGTCTGAAAATGTTTTGATTTGGTTGGTTTGGTTGGTAAATGATTTGGTTGGATTGGTTGTGACCAAGATGTATAAGAAGTGAAAGGCGCGTTGCTCTTTCTTTGATAAGGACCATAAGGATAGCATAGGTAGGGGCTTTTTAGATCCAAAAGCCCCGTTCATGCATTACGTCGTTGACCATTGGTTGTGTTAGATAAGTAATCAAATCATTTTGACATTAAAATGAGCTCAAAATCCCTTGAGTAGGTGATGTGATATGTGAGGAGAGGGTAACCCTTTTTAGTATGGATAACTTTGCCCCTTTTTATAAGAGACCATGAGAACAACTATAAGCCAAGTCCATGACTTTTTTCTTTTTTTTAAGAGCAGACTAATCAATGCGGGAAGTCTGCGAGGGGATGCCATTTTGCTTTGTGGTCATTTGTGAAGCTGATCAATGTAGGAAGCTTCTAAGGGAGTGCTGTTTGTAGCAAGAGTTTAGGTCATAGCCATCCTTCGAGGGAGTGGTCTATATTTTTTATTTTTATATGTATGAGGGCTTTGAATAGCTATCCTTTGAGGGAGCAGTCTATTAGCTATAATAATGATACTATAGCTATCCTTTGAGGGAGCAGTCTGCATTTAGAGTTTGTGACCTTTTGATATTTTGACATCCAAATTTATTTTTGATAGAATTTTGAGTCATGGACAAGACTATAGATGTTGAAGGGCTCCCTTTTATTAGGACAAAGCATTCATACTTTATAAAAGGGTTACAGAGGGATTGTTTTAGGGGAATGGGGTTGAAAGGAATGAGGATTAAGAGGACACAGATTGCTTAAGGGATGAACTCAAGTTAAATGTCAACTGAACGAGTACTTGACTAACAATAGAATGGTCATAGATGCAAGGCATTAAAGGGGCTCAAGTTCTGGTCGGATGTGCCAAAATGTTTCTAACAAGTTTTTGTTTTCACATTCAAAAGGAATAAGAAACTAAAGGAAATGGTCTAGGGTTAGATGTTACCCAGATGAGGTCTACACACTATTATCCAGATGTTGTTGGGACTCCTCTTTGGCTATGGATGATGACACCTACAAAAGAAAGAGACTTAAACAAAGAAGGCGTTAGATAGAGATAAGGTGGACTGCCAAGCAAAAGCTCAGTCCTAGAAGTGTAAGGACTTCTTTGTGGGATGATAGTCCACTGTTAATAAGTAAAGTGTCAAATAAAGATAAGGATAAATTACTAGCAAAGAGGAAACTAGATAATGCATACCTACTATCTGTTGTCAGTCTGCCACAATCATCGGTGTCAATTATTCTACCAACGTTAGTTGGTCAAGGTCACCAACGTCGATTAGTCTATCGACATCGGTAGGGGCTGTGGGCCTAGTGGTCGGTGTCGATCGGGGCAATGGTCTTGGATAGGGTCTGGATGGGTCTATGGTCGACAAAAAGGGTCTGAAAGTCTGTTTGGATGGTCTAAGAGTCTGTTCAGGGTTTGTGTTGGGTTTGTAGGGTAGAGAGTGTGGCTGAAAAAGGGATAAGGGTGTGGGGAAGGCTTCTCAACCTTTTTAGGAAGAAGTCAAGTCTGGTCTGGTTGATAGCTGAGCCTGGTGATGAAACTTAGGAGTAAGAAGAAACTAATTATCAATACATTATAAGCTACTGAAATGAAAAGACAAAAGAAATACTTAGTTGTGGCTTGCTAAAGAAGAGGTGTAGGAGACCTGCTACTGATGCTGCTAATGTAGAAGACTACCTGTAGAGTGGAGTGACTGATGCAGAATCCCTATACCCTATGATGCTTGATGTGCATTTGGGAGAGAGGGAGTGAGAGAGGTTGGAAGATTGGAAGGTTGGCTTATCAAAAGATTGAAGGATTGAAAGATTGGTGGATTATTCAAGATCCTACATTTGGGGTGTTGAACACAATTTTGAAGGCAATCGATGTCAATAATATCGCTGATGTCGACCGACTACTGACCGATGTTGGCAGCAAAAGAATAGGAAAAAGGGATAAAAATAGCATTTTGTCCATTCTTACTTCTATCGAGGTCAGCTGGTCATGGGAAAATGGTTGAAGGCGGGTTAAATGAGCACAAGAGGATGAGTGGGAGGAAGGAAATGGGGTCTAGGCATTTAAGACTTAGCATGGGGTGATGAAGGGATCCAAGGAGAGGTATCTAAGGTGGGGTGAGGTGTCAAAGCAAGAGAGAGAGGGAATTATTAATTTAAAATAGATGATTATTTTAAATTAATAAGACATAGGTTAGGCATGGTTAGAAGTGGAAAGGGACCAAGGGGGAGTCGACCAAGGGAGTAGACACAATTTCGGTGTCTATAGAGAGTCAAAAGAACCCTCTCTAAGGGTCTGAATTGAGCCTCTAATAGGTTCATAAAGTATATACCTTTAATCCCAAACTTATGGCCATGTATTTTGATCCCATAGACCCCCTAAAATACCTAAACTTCTCTTGTTCCATGGAGCTTATATAATGAGATATGAGTGTAAGATGGCTGACTTTGATCTCCTTGCAAGCTTTCTAGACATGGTTATAGTCTTAGCAATGAGACATAAAGATAGTCTCCTTGATCCAACTCTTTATTTCATGTATTTTTAGGTCATAGGATTTTCCATATCCCATCAAGAGCATTGGCCCTAAGTCCTTTTTCCATGAAATATATGAATGTTTAAATGGACATCTCAAGGTGACTGCTTAGGACTATGGAGCTCAAGAGGGGTCTTAAGACCAAATTTAACCTTTTATTGATTTAATATGCCTAAAAAAACTCCATAAGACTTGTAAAATTTCGTCACACCTTATCACAACCTTTAATATTTTTTAGGGTATGAGTTATGCCACCAAGATGAACATGGGGTCTTGAGGCCTAAAGATGGGTTTAGGCCTTACAGGCCTAGTCTAAATTTCAGGGATTTAAACCATATGTTAATGAATTTGTGACTTAAAATCCACCATAAAATCTATCTTCCTCTATTTTAATCCTTATTAAATTACTCTAACCTACCCAAACTACTGTCTCTATCCTTTTCTGATGTAAGTTTACCTTGCTCACCATTGTTTAGTCCAAGTGTTTGAACCACTTGGGGCTAGAGACATAGATAATATATTTTATTAATTTATTTACTACTGGTAAAGCTACAACCCTTATGTAATTATGTTCCCATGTTTTATAAATAACCATTAAAATGGCTTTATTCAACCCTATTCTTTGTATATCTTTTTGAATGGACCTAGGGTTTATGAATGAATAGACTGGTACAGCCATAATTCTTAATTTAGTGATTTATTACCTGATCTTAAATTACTTAACATTTTTTAAACCTTTTCATGTCCTTCACAATACATTTTTTGATGGTTTCACCCTTTCAATAGACTCAAAACATGCAAATATTTTAGCTATTATGATCAGCCCTATACACATCAGTTTTGGCCTAATAGGCCATTAGGCTATCTTTTACCTCAATGGATCAAGACATTCTAATATAAGGTAATATGAAACTTTAGGTTAATATAGATACCATATCTTTAGTCTTATATTTCACTTTTATATAACGTTTCACACACCTCTTTTCTAATCTACGTGCCTAAAAACTGCCTCTTTGAGCCTAATAAGTGTGACTACATTATCAAAGCTCTTTGATGTCTCCAAGGAAAATATCATAGTTAAAACTAATATTTTAATATAATATGTTCTATAACATTTTATCCTTATTTCACCTTACTACTATGAAGTGTTCCTTTGTTTAACCTACCTGTTATCAACAATCAGGTCTGTACGGTAGTTTGAGTTTCTTTGACTATGTAAGCTCATTTAGAGAGTGAATTTATTTTTTTTGAAAACCTTATCCTCATTTATCAAAAATAATTTAAATTTATATGATTTAATCAACATTGAACACTCCTCTCACCTTGAAGTCTCCTTAGAGTGGGTTTATGTTCAACTTACTCTCCACCTATAGTCACGCCTCTAGGTGATGATTTTAGGTCTCGTGGTTGTGTATGACCAATTGAGAGGTGTATTTTGATGCTATAATATTATAATGGGTGCCACTGTCATTTTTTTGGCCTCTTACTATTCCTTTTTACCTTATAAAACTCTTTTAACTAGTCCTCACCATCAATATCTCTTCAAATCTAATGTTATAGTTTGGTTTGCTTTGAAGTCTAGGTTAAGTTCTTATCTTAGGGTGAGTTGATGAAGTTGGTATATTGGTTGACCACAATCCATAATTATTTATGATGTGTCTATTAGTACTAATTTTTTTTATACATTTTTCACCCATATTAATGTTTAACATTAATCATGTGTACCCAATAGAAGTCTTGATTGAGTTTGTCATCTAGGGTAGGTTGATGGTATTGATATTTGTTTGTATTTATCCCCTTAAACTATCATACTCTTCATATGTCCTTATTAATCTCTTATATACTCCTAAAGATGTCCTACACTTCAACCTAACCTTAGTTGTTCAATGTGTTCAAATAGGCATGTAGGTGGTGTGAGGACTTGTATTTACATAATATGCTAAGGATGAGATCGTATTTATCATAAATCAATGATATAAATTAATTAAAAACGATATAACATGATCATAATATTGACTTAATATATGTTTTAGCCCTTTTTGATGGCTCTCAATAGACATTACAAAGACACCTTGTTGTCTTGTAATGAGAATACACAAGATAGTCACCTTAGAAAAAATTGAGAGAATTGCTTGATATAATGACTCAGCTAATATTTGAGGAATATAATGTTTAAATGGAAAAAATTAACTCATCACTAAACCTAAAACCACCTAAAACTTTAATTTTATGCACTAAAATCTATTTAATAGGAAGAATGCTACCATGTAGCCTGCAAATGTGTCAACTTAGACATATCATTGCTCTTTATGGCACACATGTGTGAAAAATGGATGGAGAGTGATGGATACGTATCATGAGGACTCTTGGAACCACATATAAGAACAAATTTTCAAAACAATTTCAAGGGTACACCAAAACTAATGTAATATTAACCCCTACATAGATAAAGAAGACATTTTGACTACCCAAATTCTTAACTATTACTCATAGAGTATAGGTCATGAATCTATAAACCAATGTGAAGAATAGGAATGTCATGAGACTTGATTACTCTATGAAAATTATTAGATCCTCACTTTCTCTCTCTTATACAAAATCCTCAAAAACTTGAAAGCTTTACATGGCTACCAAAGAGCTCAGTGGGAAAAGTGAAATGGTTTTGAACCTATTTTGCATATTTTTGACTTTAAAATTCTTTGAGACACTTGACATAAAATCTCATGTAATATTGACATTTCTCTATATGAACTTAACCACATAGATCTTTACAACTTGCAAAGCTCCTAAAAAGCATCTTATTTTCTATAGATTTTCCATGTTAAAAGTTTTGAGAAGCCATTGGAGCATAGATGGAAGGAAAAAATAAGTAATATAACATTTAAAAACAAGTTTTAGGTTGTGGAAGTTGAGGAGACAATTTACCACATGTGGGGCCCATTTGCTTAGTGGGAAGTGGATTTGGCTTCTAAAATGGACCCTTTATGCATATGAAGCAGTTTAAAAATGACTTAGAATATCAATGAGGCCATTTTAAGACCCATTAAAATATAATGAGGTGTTATAAATATTCCTTTCTAAAGGTTATATCATGAAAATGACTCATATGGAATGTTTTAAGGGTCACTTGATGACTTTGAAGGGTGAATCAACATTTGAAATTGATTTTGATGGGTATGCCATAGAAAATGACATAATGCACTTCTTATACCTCATGTCATAACTTAAAACAAGTCTTGTACACCCTTATATCATGATTTAAAATCTCTCGTCACATCTAGTGACTCAAAATAGATCTAAAACCATGGGAACTAGAAACGTTAACTTTCCCAAACTTCTATAACTTCTACTAAAAGACCTTAATTTTATCAAACATGTTTTAAAACATCTCTAGACCTAAAAATTACCTTGAAACCATTCCACTCATATAAGGACCATTATTACCATTTACTACATCACCCAAGGATATAAAAACAACTATGACATGATGAGTTCATAAGAAGGCTCTAACACATATTGTGACACCTCTAACATTGTTAAAATGACTTTCAAGAAGAATTTAGGAGATGTAACAATGCATGGAGATCACATAAATATGCTTAGGTGGGTGTTATGGTAAATTTATTGATTTTAGTGGTTGACATTTGGCCTAGGATCAAAATTTTCAACACTTTTGGTGACTCACAAGGGTTGACTAGCCTACTAGATAATGGAACCCACTAACTCTCCATGATAGTCATGAATAAATTGAGGTGACAATATGAATTGTATGTCCATTTAATTATACTATAAATCATTTTATAACCATATAAAAACCTTAAGGACTATGACAAAAACCTCAAATTAAACAAAACCTAACACTAAAGAAGCAACAAGACATGACACAAAGCAACTAAGGCAACTACAAACTAGACTTGTGTAGGAGACACTTGTTGGAAGCAAGATAATGAAATAGTAGTAATAAATAACTTTAAAACACATTATTTCTCCTTTAGGTTCAAAATGTAATGTTTTTTATCACCATGACACCATGAGGTCTGATTGTCATGCATTGATTGGAGTCCAATCAAGTACTACTCTTTGAAGGAGAACTTCCATTATTGTTGGAGGCATTAACATGCTCATAGCCTCTAAGGAAAGCAATTATATATTCTTATTCCATTATTTAGTGCATAGTATGAGTGTTTATACCAAGTACCTAGTCATATTTTTCCCACAGTTATTTAACTTACATGATCAATCTCATCTCTATCTTAGTCATGGGTTGCTCCTAATCAGGCTAGATAGTTTGAGGTGGATCTTGTATTATGGTTACAAGGTTGGTTTCAAATAAATATGAGTATTTATTCATTAAATATTGAGACCAAAAGTATTTAGTTCCATCCTTTAATACTAAATAAACACCTATAAATGTGAGGAGAGGTTGATATCCTTGTTTGAAAACCTCAAACAAGTCATTGTCAAATAAGATAAAATCCTAGAATGGTATGCTTGGAAGGTTGTATTCTTATTATTTTGTAGAACCATCCTCCTCAATTATAACCTTATCATGATATTACCGAATAAGAGAGTACCTTAACCTTATGATGTCAAAAAAATACATTTATTGATCTTCACATAATTTAAGTTTGTATGGGCTCTTTTCAAATTGGATAGTGGCTGATGTAGGAATAAATATAACATAGTTTAAGAAATATTTTTAAATTTTACCTTATTGATCATATTATAGAATTTTTAATTAAATTTTTGTCACATTTTAATGATCATCATGAGTTTATTCATCCGAAAAAATAAATTTATCACTTTGTATGATATCAAAGTTACCTTGTTCATCAACCTCATTTGATGGTCTACATTATTCTTCTACAACTGCTACAATCTAGGCAAATGCTTCATTTTCATACTCTTTAGGACTATCATGATGGACATTATATACCATTTCATCAATAAAGTCCTAAAAATATCCTTATTATTCAAATAAAATTTCTTCTTCTTGTGACTCATCATACTCTTTCAGCTCATGCTCTTCTACATCCTTGAACATTGAATGGTGTCTCTCCTCATCAAGAGGTGTACCAATGAAAACTTATTATTACACCTCTATTAGATAAATTTAATTAAATAAAACCACATCCTAACATTATTCACTCCCCTCCTTAAGGATAGGCTCATTCTCAAAAAATGGAATGGGAGATTCTTTAATGAACTCTAGAAGAGAGGTCAAGTTTGGTTGTGTTATAGATGCCTCATCCCACTCATTTAGTTTCCCACCTTTGATAATATAAACCTCACATTTCTTTAGAATATTATTATAAATGGATCCCAATGATGGGAGTTATTTAGGATCTTGAGATGGGAAGGATTTGGATTGAATTCTTTTTCTTTAGTTTCAAAATTTGTATGCAAGCTTAGCTCATCATACTTTCCCCATGACTGCACTAATTGGCTCCAAATTGGGATATTTGATTTTTAAAATTCTTATATTATATCTATTTTAGTTATAATAATAAATGAATGAATATTATCCTAATATGTAATTTATCTTTCTACTTCCACTAATTTAAATAAATGTTTGTTTACAATCTTAAAGTATCTAGTAAGGTGAGTCTCAAAGTCAAGTTTGGTCTGACCACTAGTCTCCTCAATTTGATTGGGAAGGGTATGGAATAAAAATTCTTATTTTTAACATTAATATAGGCCTTATTACACACTATTATTAATATTTTAAAACTCTCTCTTGAACATAATTCCATGTAGGAAAGGTTTGAGGGACATGTGAGGAATTCAGAAGGTGTTAACACGCATATGACTTAGTCTTTTATATAGGCAAGGGATGATTGAAAGATGAGTCTTGTGAAATAGAGGAGGGTACATGGGTTTGATGACCTTGAATATGGTTCCTCAAATAAATCACAAACTTATATTATTTTATTGAAACTAGACCAAATATATCTAATATTTCATTAGTTCTCCTAGATTAATTCCCTTTTATAAAAAATGCCCATTGCCTCTTAACTTACTACAAAAAATATCTCATATTCTAAATAAGATGCCTAGGAATTTCCTATAAATAACTCCTTTGTGTTTTAATCTCCACCATGTATCTCTCATAACCCAATAAGGTTTTCTTAAGACTTTATATGGAATAGTTTGGGACATGGTTAGGCTGACCAAGAGTATTTTAATCTTTTCAAGGCTGGCTAGGAAAATAGGTGGGATGCCAAGGAGGTGAATAGGGATCAAAATTAAGGTAATATTGGAATATTTGGTTCTAAATAGGATCATGGGACTAATAAAGGATCTCATGGTGCTAATAAGGGTGAATGTAGGGTTGATAGGTTTCATAATAGGGCTTGTATGGGTCATAAGGATGTTGATAAGAAGGTGTATGATATAAGTCTACTCAATATACAACCATTACATATCATGATATAAATGAAAATAAAAGTAAACTACCAACAAAAATTGTTCTTACCCCTAATATCATGGACTTATGACACTTTCTATCATGAAATCTAACTACAAATATGTTTCTCAAGTGTAGTCAACTTCAAATAGCTTTAAGCACTTTATAAGTGGATTTGTAATTATATTTCATGCTAGAAGACATCATAAGGTCATCATCTCAAGGGTGAGAACAATTTTTTTTGTTATTTTTCTTTTACATTATATCATTTTGTGTAATGGATGTGTATGGAGTAGATTTATGTCATACACCTCCTTACCAACAACCTAATGACCCATAACATCCATATTATAAACCCTATCAACCCTAAATTCACCCCTATCAATAATATGAGATCCCTTATCAGTCCCATGATCCTCTTTATTTCTATAAATAACACTCTTATAATTATTTTGATCCCTATTCACCTCTTTGGTATCCCACCTATTCTCCTAACCAACCTTGGAAAGATCAAAATACTCCCAGTTAACCTAGACATGTCCCAAACCAATCCATATGAATTCTTAAGAAAAACTTATTGGGTTATGAGAGATAGATGGTGAAGATTGACACACAAATTAGTTACAGACATGAAATTATTAGGTACCTTATTGAGAATATGAGAGATTTATCATATCCATTTAAGAGGGAGTGGGAATTTCTTATGAAAGGGGATCAATCTAGGCCAACTAAAGATACATTAGATATAGGTGTTCTAGTTAAGAGCGTAAAAGATAAGATGGTGGTTCATGAGAGGTACTAGATTTATAGTCATCAAACCCATGTACCGTAATTAATTTCACATAAATCCTCTTTATATCAGTCCATCCATACCCAAAATATTGAGTCATGTGAGTGTCAACACCTTCCAAATTCCTCACAAGTTATTCAAACATTTCCTACTTGGAAATATATTCACGAGGAAGTCCAAAAAATGTAATAAAAGTGTGTTAAAATGGTTGAGTTTCATATTTCAGACTATAATTTACAAGGCCACCCCATTCCCAATCAACTTAAAGAGATCAATGGTTAGACTAGACTTAACTTTGAGACTCACCTTACTAGAAAAGTTGAGATTTCAAAAAAACATCTATTTTAGTCAGTGGCAGTAGCAAGATCAATGCCATATAAGGATAAGATGCATTCATTTAAGCCCAAAGATACAACACATATAATATAAGAAGTTTATAAATCCAAGATCCCAACTTGGATCCAAGTAGTGAAATCATGGGGAAAGGAGGAAGAGTTAAGCCTACATCAAAGTGTTGAAGCTGAAGAATAATTAGAAAAAAATTGATCTCATACCTACCTTGTCAAGATAAAAAAGCATTCCCATCATAGGTATCCATTCAAAATAATATGTAAAATAAATATGAAGTATTTGTTTTTCAATGGTGGGTACCTACATGAGTAGAATGAGGCATCTATAACACAACTAGACTTTACCTCTCTTCTAGAGTTCTTTCATGCATATCCCATTCCATTGACTGAGAAGAAGAATATATTTTTGGAGGTGAGTGAAGAAGGTTAGTATGTGGTGGTATATGATGAAAGTGAACTAAGTGAGATATAATAAGTTGTTATTGGTATACCTCTTGGTGATGAGAGATACCATTTAGCCTTTAAGAATGTAGAAGAGGATGAGATACAATAGTATGATCAGTCACATGAAGAAGACATTTTAGTTGGATAAGAAGAGGGTGATATTTAGGAATTCCTTGATGAGATGGAAACTACTCTCCATCATGATGGTCCTAAAGAGTGAAAATGAATCATTTGATAAGCTTGTAGTAGTTGAAAAATAAACGTACAAACCAACCAATAAGGTTAATGAAGAAGCTAAAATTGATATAATTGAAATTGATCAATTTTTTTATGAATGAATAAACTTATTATGATCCATAAAATTTTAAAAAAAGTGACTTAAAACTTCATGAACATGGTAAAGAAGATAATATTTCAAAAAAAATCTCAAACTATGTTATATGTGTTCCTACACCAGCCATTATCCAATCTGAAAAGAGCCCAAAAAAATCTTACATTGTGTGAAGATAAATCAATAGATTTATTTGACATCATAAGGTCAAGGTACTCAATTATTGAGGAATATCATGATTAAGTTCAAAATGATGAGGATGGTTCCACCAAACAAGAAGAAGACAACCTTCTAAGCATGTCATTCTAAGAGGCTATCTTACTTAAGAATGACTTGTTTGGGGGTTTTTAACATGGATATCAGCCCTTCCTCTCATTGGAAATTTTTTATTAAATATTTAATGATGTAATTTAGTCATTTTCATCTCAATATTTCAAGAATAAATATTCATATTTATTTGAAACCAACCCTAAAATCATAATACAAGAGCCACCTCAAACTATCTAGCCTGATCAGGAGTAACCCATGATTGAGGTAGAGATCATATTGATAATGTAAGGTACACAAATTTGGGATGAATATGACTAGGTACTTGGTCAACACAGCCAATTTATGCACCCAATAATTGAACAAGAAGATCCAATTTGACTCCTTAGAGGCTATAAGCATGATAATGCCTCTAGTTGCAAGTGAAAGTTCTCCTTCAAAGAGTGGTACCTTTTTCAATCAATACATGATAATCAAACCTAATGTTGTCATGGTGATAAAACAACCTTCCATTTTAATCTTGGAAGAGATCTAAGGTGTGTTCAACTTAGTTTTTTCTAGTAGGACATTATATTTCTTATAATAATTATGTCCTACACAAGTCTGGTGTGTAGTTACCTTAGTTGCTTTGTGTCATGTCTTGTTGCTTCTTAGGTGTTAGGTGTTATTTATTTTGGTGATTTTTTGAGGGTTTTTTTCATAGTACTTAAATATTTTATATGGTGATAATATATTTGACAGTCTAGGGAAATGTCCATCCAAGTCATATTTTCCCCTTAGTTGAATAATGACTACCATGGAGAGTTAGTGGGTTCCCTTAACCAACAAGTTGGTCAACCCATATGAGTCACCAAAAGTGTTTAAAATTTGGCCTCATAGGATAGATGGAAAACCTAAAATTAAAATATTTCCTATAACACCCACCCAATAATATATATGTGATCTCCATGCATTGTGATGTCTCTTAAATGCTTCTTGAAAGTCATTTTAACATTGTTTGAAGTGTCATGGTATGTGCTAGATCATGCTTATGAACTCATCATGTCATAGTTTTTTTTTATATCCTTGGCTGATGTAAAAAAATTTCATGATGGTCCTTAGATGATTGGAATAGTTCGAAGGTACTTTTAAGGTCTAGAGATGGTCTAAACCCTGTTTGATAAAATTAAGGTCTTTTAGCAGAAGTTAAAGAAGTTTGGGAAGTTAGATCCCATGTTTTTAGGATTTTTTTTAGACACTCCTTATGAAAATATATTTAAAATCATGATATAAGTGGGTCCAATCCTTTTTTGAAGTCATGACATGAGGTTTAGTATATACACAAGGTCATTTTATATGACATACCCATCCAAACCAATTTTAAATATTGATTCACCCTTCAAAGTCAATAAATGACCCTTAAAACATGCCATATGAGTCAATTTAATGTTATAACCTTTGTAAAGGACTATTTTTAATTCCACATTATATTTTAATGGGTGTTAAAAGGGCCTCATTGATATTCTAAGTCATTTTGAAATGCTTTCATATGCATAAATGGTCCATTTTAGAGGCCAAATCCACTTCCCACTCACCAAATGGGACCCACAAGTGGGAAAGTTTCTCATAATATTCATCAACCCCAAAAATTATTTTTAAATGTTATATGACTTCTGTTTTCCCTCCCTCTACCCTCTAATGTATTCTCAAAACATCAAACATGGAAAAAATGTAGAAAATAAGCTATTTTGTAGGAGTTTTTTTAGGTTTTATTGATTTGTATTATCAAGTTCATACAAAGGGATGTTATATTTTACAAAAGGGTTCATTTTAGTTGTATCAAATAATTTTCAATCCCAAAAGCTACAAAATAGGTCCAAAACCATTCCAATTTTTCCACTAAGATCTTTGGTATCCATGGAAAGATTTCCATTTTTTTAATCATTTCACATAGGAGAGAGAAAGTGAGTATTTGAGACTTTCGAGTAGAGGAATGTGGTATAATTACCTTCTTATTATTATCATTGGTATACATATTTATGTCATATAATCTATGAACAATAATTATGAATATGGGCAGTCAAAATGTCTTCTTTATCTATGAAGGGGTCAAAATTGCATCAGTTTTTGTACATCCTTGAAATGGTTTTGAAAATTTATTATTTTATGTGATTATAAGAGTCCTAAAGATACATTTACATAAATTTACACCCATAGTTCACATGTGTAAGCCCTAAAGAGCAAGGAGATGTCCAGGTTGACACATCTATAGGTTACATGGTAGTGTTTTTCATATTTTAGAGGTTTTAGTTCATAACATGAAAGTGTTTGGTGGTTTTAGGTTGATTGATGAGTTAATTTAATACATAAAAAACTTATCAACCTCCCAAGTTTGGCTAAGTCATCAGACTAGGAAACTATCTCAAGTTATGTTCTACGGTGATTATCTTATGTAATCTCCTTGCAAGTGAACAAGGTGTCTTTTTAATGTCTATGGAGAGACATAAAGATATGTTAAAACATTAATTATATCCATATTATGGTAATTTTATATGGTTTTAACCTCATTTATATCAATTATTTATTCTATAAACCATCTCATCTTTAGCCTATTATGCAAATACAAGCCCTCACACCACCTACATGCCTATTTGGAAGGATTGAGCAAGTAAGGGATCTAATGTTGGGATGAAGTGAGGAACATATTGAGGAGACTATAATACATTAATAATTTTTTTGAACTATAAATATATAGAGGGTAGGGGTGAATAATTTGTCCTAAAATAGTCCTCCAATTTCACTTAACATTCATGAAGCACTCATTCACTTAAATTAGTCAATGCCTACACAAGCATCTATGAAAGAAAAAAAAGACATGAGATATATTATAGAAACATATATGGGAATAAAATACACTAAAATAATATCCTATAGTAAATGGATCAAAATTTTAGTGAGGCACCAACCCCTCACTAGTCAAACACCAACTCAACTAGTCCTTTATCAAGCTTCAACTTGCAAGGAGGATCCAAACCCATAGCTAATATATAAATAAAATAAATACATTTAATATATTATAAAACTTTTAAAACTATTTATAAATAAAATTAATATAACCTCATTTTTCTCTTATCACTCTTTAATCTCTCTTAAATAACTCTTAAGTTTTCTCACTCAACTAGCCCTTTCTTTAGTAGAATTAGGTCAAATGACCTTGATAAACACCTATAGACACATATTTATATATTAATTGAATATTCATCACACCTATATCATTATTTTAAATCCCTTTAGATACTATTTAAAACTCTATATCATTTGCTTACTTTCTTAATTCTCTCACTAGTCAAAATAGGCCTAATAGGCCTTGTCTTTATACTCGACTCTTGTTCATACCCATATTGGTAAGAAAAAAACCTTAATACAATTATATAAAACTTTAATATATCAATAAACTCGTTTCACAAGTGAAAAAATCACTACATAGGTTAGTCATTACCCTTAAAGGCCAAAACCACCATTAGGCCTAATAGAAATCTAATGTAATTAGGCCTTCTCTAAGCTCAGGTTTCACTTAGACCTCATTGGAACAATATGAAAATAAAAAAATATATTAAAAAATTAAAATTTAGATTTAATATACCCTTTATAATCTCACCTTATATGTCCAACACCATTTTCCTATTTTCACTCATTGAACCACCCAATTAGGTCTACTCACAAATAGGCCTTCTTAATGCCAAAACGTTTATCTAGTAAATATCATGCATGAAACAAAATTTGATACATAAAAAAAATAAAAAAATACATGTATATAATCTTAGTTACCTTATTTTAAACATAATGTTCATTATAATTCCTCAAACTAGTTAAAACACCCCAAACTAGTCAACTTCATAAGTTTACTCAAAACTACACATAGGTGTTAAGAACCCAGTCAAAAGACTTTGAATTTTCATAAATTTATATGAGTATATAATTAAAAAATATATATTAAAATTAACCTATTATACATATATTGCAATTTAATTGTAATTGGATCCTTTAACTTAGTGAAAAATGACTCAGTAACATCAATTTCACTCACACATAGAAAATTACTTGTAGCATCAAAAACACAGTCATGGAAACTAAGGCTTAAAACATCTATGTAAATTTTTTTGTGATATTAAATTTATTTTTAATGAAACTTTATCATCAAATATAATATTTTAATAGATATATTACATGGTTATATATCAATATTGGGCTTACATACCAATCTCACAACTTCACTCTACACAAACTTCACTGTGTTAGTCCATCTTAATGATAAATTTTGCTTGTGTATGATCATCATAAACACTTTTTAAAAACGTCTAGTGTCTAGTTTCCTTAGTTTCTTTGTGTCATGTCTTGTTGCTTCTTAGGTGTTAGGTTTTGTTTGTTTGGGTGTTTTTTGGAGGGTTTTTTTTTAAAGTCCTTAAAGATTTTATATGGTGATAATCTATTTGACAGTCCAGGGAAATGTCTATCCAAGTCATATTTTCACCTTATCTGAATAATGACTACCATGGAGAGTTAGTGGGTTCACTTAACCAACAATCTGGTCAACCCATATGAGTCACCAAAAGTGTTGACAAGTTGGCCTCATAGGATAGATGGAAACCCCTAAAATTAAAATATTTCCCATAACACCCACTCAAACATATATATGTGATCTCCATGCATTGCGATGTCTCTTAAATGCTTCTTGAAAGTCATTTTAACATTGTAAAAAGTGTCCTAGTATGTGCTAGATCATGCTTATAAACTCATCATGTCATAGCTTTTTGATATCCTTGTCTGATGTAACAAATGTTCATGATGGTCCTTAGATGATTGGAACAGTTTGAAGGTACTTTTAAGGTCTAGAGATGGTCTAAACCCTGTTTGATAAAATTAAGGTCTTTTGGTAGAAGTTAAAGAAGTTTGGAAAGTTAGATCCCATGGTTTTAGGCTTGTTTTAAGACACTCCTTATGATAAGAGATTTAAAATCATGATATAAGGGGGCCCAAGCCTTGTTTTAAGTCATGACATGAGGTTTAGTATATACACAAGGTCATTTTATATGACATACCCATCCAAACCAATTTTAAACATTGATTCACCCTTCAAAGTCATTAAGTGACCCTTAAAACATGCCATATGAGTCACTTTAATGTTATAACCTTTGTAAAGGAGTATGTTTAATTCCACATTGTATTTTAATGGGTTTTAAAAGGTCCTCATTGGTAATCTAAGTCATTTTGCAATGCTTCCATATGCATAAATGGTCCATTTTAGAGGCCAAATCCATTTCCCACTCACCAAATGGGACTCGCAAGTGGGAAAGTGTCTCCTAATATTCATCAACCCTAAAACTTATTTTTAAATGTTATATGACTTCTATTTTCCCTCCCTCTACCCTCTAATGTCTTCTCAAAACTTCAAACATGGAAAAAATGTAGAAAATAAGCTATTTTGTAGGAGTTTTTATAGGTTTTACTAATTTGTACTATCAAGTTCATACAAAGGGGTGTTATATTTTATATAAGGGTTCATTTTAGTTGTCTCAGATAATTTTCAATCCTAAAAGATGCAATATAGGTCCAAAACCATTTCAATTTTTTCACTAAGATCATTGGTATCCATGAAAATATTTCCAAATTTTTATCATTTCATATAGGAGAGAGAAAATGAGTATTTGAGACTTTGGGGTAGATGAATGTGGTATCATTACCTTCCCATTATTTTCATAGGTATACCTATTTATGTCCTATAATCTACATCTTTGAAATGGTTTTGAAAATTTATTATTTTATGTGATTCTAAGATTCCTAAAGATACATTTCCATAAATTTCCACCCCTAGTTCACATGTGTAAGCCCTAAAGAGCAAGGAGATGTCCAGGTTGACACATCTATAGGTTACATGGTAGTGTTTTTCATATTTTAGAGGTTTTACTACAAAACATGAAAATGTTTTTTGGTTTTAGTTTGAGTGATGAGTTAATTTAATCCATAAAAAACTTATCAACCTCCCAATTTTGGCTAAGTCATCAGACCAGGAAGTCATCTCAAGTTATGTTCTAAGGTGATTATCTTGTGTAATCTCCTGACAAGCGAACAAAGTGCCTTTGTAATGTCTATGGAGAGACATAAATATATGTTTAAACATGAATTATATCCATATTATGGTAATTTTTTATGGTTTTAACCTCATTCATATCAATGATTTATTCTATAAACCATCTCATCTTTAGCCTATTTGCAAATACAAGGCCTCACACCACCTACACACCTATTTGGAAAGATTGAGAAAGTAAGGTATCTAATGTTAGGCTGAAGTGTGGAACATATTGAGGAGACTATAATATATTAATAAGGTTTTGGAATTAAAAAATTTTAGAGGGTGGGGGTGAATCATTTATCTTAAAATAGTCCTCCAATTTCACTTAACATTCATGAAGCATTCATTCACTTAAATCAATCAATGCATACACAAGCATCTATGAAAGCAAAAAAAGGACATGAGATATATGAGATAAAAATATATGGGAATAAAATACACTAAAATAATATCCTATATTAAATGGATCAAACTTTTAGTGAGGCACCAACCCCACAAGGAGCGCCAACCCCTCACTCCTGAAGCACTAACTCAACTAGTCCTTTAGCAAGCTTTAACTTGCAAGGAGGATCCAAACCCATAGGTAATATAGAATTAAATTAAATAAATTTAATATATTATCAAACTTTTAAAGATATTTCTAAATAAAATGAATATGACCTCCATTTTCTCTTCTCAGTCTTTAATCTCTCTTAAATAACCTCTTAAGCTTTTTCACTCAACTAGCCCTTTCTTTGGTAGAATTAGGTCAAATGACCTTTGATAAACACCTATATAAACATATTTTTATATTAATAGAATATTCATCACACTTATCTAATGATTTTCAATCCATTTACCTATTATTTAAAACTCTATATCCTTTGCTTACTTTCTTAATTCTCTAACTAGTCAAAATAGGCCTATTAGGCCTTGTCTTTATACTTGACTCTTGATCATAGCCATACTGGTAAGGAAAAAAGCTTAATACAATTATATAAAAGTTCAATATATCAATAAACACGTTTCAAAATAAAAACAATCACTACATAAGTCGGTCATTACCCTTAAGGGCCAAAACCACCAATAGGCCTAATAGAAACTTAATGTAATTAGGCATTCTCTAAGCTCATGTTTCACTTAGACCTCATTAGAACACTATGAAAATAAAAAAATAGATTAAAAACTTAAAATTTAGATTTAATATACCATTTATAATCTCACCTTATGTTCCCAACACCATTTAGCTCTTTTGACTCATTGAACCACCCAATTAGGTCTACTCACAAATAGGACTTCTTACTGCCAAAACATTTATCTAGTAAATATCATGCATGAAACCAAATTTGATACATAAAAAAAATACATTTATATAATCTTAATTACCTTATTTTAAACATCATGTTCATTATAATTCCTCAAACTAGTTAAAACACCCCAATCTAGTCAACTTCATAAGTTTACTCAAAATTACACATAGGTGTTAAGAACCCAGTCAAAAACCTTTGAATTTTCATACATTTATATCAGTATATAATTAAAAAATATTTATTAAAATTAACATATTATACATATATTACACTTTAATTGTCATTCGATCCTTTAACTCAGTGAAAGATGACTCAGTAACATCAATTTCACTCACACAGAAAATTACTTGTAGCATCAAAAACACAGTCATGGAAATTAAGGCTTAAAACATCTGTGTAATTTTTTTTATGATATTAAATTTATTTTTAATTAAAATTTATCATAAAATATAATATTTTAGTAGATATATTACATGGTTATATATCAATAATGGTCTTACATACCAATCTCACAACTTCACTCTACACAAACTTCACTATGTTAGATAGACCGTTTTGATGATAAATTTTTCTTGTGTGTGATCATCATAAACACTTATAAAAAAAATTTACATGTTAATTAATAATTAACCCATTAATTTGGATCTATACCTAGTCATCTACAACCAATCCCTAATCTCATCCTCATCCTTGCCTAGTTTTCTCATTATATTGCCTATTAGGCTTGTTTAGCGATAGGTCATCTTCATGACTAGTTTAGAAAATTTTAGGTCTAAAACCTTATAATAAAATTTCATGGGATTAAAATACAAGTATTACACATAATCCTCCATCCATTTACATGCTTTGACCTGGTCAACCCTATCTACTACATCAAAAATCCTAGAAACAAGGGGTTTCTTGTAGCTTTTACTCATTATCAAGATAAACCAAAACCACCTAGAGAAACATGTAAGAGTAATTTACATGTTAAAAACATAAAATTAGTTTAAAAAATTATTTTGATCCCTAACTAAAAATATCTTTCTTATTAGGTCATTATGAGGGTTTTAGGAGGGTTTTGACTACTTTCCCTTCTTAGGAATCATTCAGAAAGGATTTCCCCTCAAATCCAAAACCAGTGATAGAAAAATAAATATATGGACCTTCCAAAACTTATTTTAATTTCTCAATATATCATGAAAATTTTCAATGTGTCAACAAGCACAATAAATTCCTTCTCAGGTCTACAACACCCCATTTTATGCACACAAAGGAACTTATCACTAGTTTTCATGATTTCTTATTTAATCAATGATCTCAAAATTTATAAAAACATAAAAAAACCTCTCACAAAACTATAAATTATCCAAATTTATTTGGTACCTTTGGAAATGATATTGACCCCTCATTAGGACACTATAGGCCACTTTGTACACTGGACTTTACACTACCAGTCATACTCAGATCATGATCATCCCTTGAAACTTATTGTAATACTCATAAAACCTCATCCATATGTCATATTATCTTATATAATACTAATAAAATATCAAAATTCATCACATATGTCTCATACTAATCATCTCAACATGCTATTAGACTTATGCCTTCTTAATAGGTCTCCTTGTGAGGCCTAAGCCTCAAGACTTTACCTTAAAACTGATTTGAAGGATCTTTTTCTAATGTTTACACATATTTGTATACTTTATCATGCATGAAACAACATAAATCATTAATATTTACTATGATTTTTATACAAACACCTCTTCTTAGGTTTAGACTAGGCCTCTCAAGAGATTTAGTATACAATAGTAGCTTACCTTGCACTGATCCTGGCTTTAACATCCAAAAACCTTAAATAAATTATTGGGTCTCCTTAAAATTATATCTCATTATAGACAAAAGAGGATCCCTTCAAATTTTCTCTTATTATGAGACTTCTTTGACACTCATCATATAGATAAGAGGCTGCCTTAAATTTTTCTCTTGTCATGAGACTTATTTGACACATATCGTCTCACCATGTATGACCTCAACTCTGACCTTGATAAAATTAACATTTGAATTCAATTTGACATTAATTACAACAAAAATTATTCAAAGACAACAAAAGGGATCATACCTAAACAATATGCCCCTTTGTCATTGATGGAAAACATTCTAATATAGCAGATCATTCTTATTACCTCAAGCTGAATCTTCTTTGACACTTGGTCTTTCTATCAAACAAGAACTTTCTCCCCTTTTCACACTAATGACAAAGGGCCATGTTATCTGGAACTTATGTGATACTTGGACTTAAACTAATACACATTTTATTTTTAAAAGAGCTTAACACATATTAGGCTTGCATACCTACACTTGGATCATGATTGGCTCCCCTTGTCTTCATGAGAATTTAAGATATTTTTTAATTTGTGACTTGGTTTAATCAATTCATCATGCAAAACTTTTTATGACCTATCTATTTTGATCATACCTATAAATAAATATTGCCTAAACCTTGAATTTGAAAGTTACCAAAGTCCATAAAGCTCCCCCTATTACTAAGAATCCTTCATGATTATTGCTTACTAGTTTAGTGCTAATATGAAGCCTAATGGAGTCACCTATGCTCTACTAAACTAGAGAAAAATATACTTAGGATATTTCCATATCTCTATATCCTTGCTAGATTTAAATTTATTCATGATCCTCTTAGGTTTGAAAAGTTATTTTGAATTTACTTTTACAATCTCTATTTGAACACCATTCTGACTTAATCTATTTGAATTGACTTCATCCATAATCTAAGCTGATAGGGAGAATCCTTGGCACTCCTTTGCATCTTGACTAGGATTCACCATGGAAAATAATCCACCTAGGTTTTTAGACTAGTCATCAACATTATCTACCTTAGGTTTCCACTTATTGTCTTATCTTCTTTCTTATACTCTAGGATCCTCAACTTATTTCTTTTGTCTTGAGAAATCATGTTACAATATGACCAAACTTATGAAAATTGAAACATATTATTCCTCTTGATGGAAACACACCATTACCCATACCTCTTGACTTATGACTTTCCTCATAGTTCCATCCATATTCATTCTTGGAGGGCCTTATACAATACCTTGATCTATGACTAAATTGGTTACATGAATAAAAATATCCATTCAAAGGAGTAGCATACCCTATTTTATTAGGTTTCCTAATAGTATTATCCTTTATTATATTGTCAACCTCATTATTTTATTGATCATTGACCTTTTTTATCACATTAGTGTTCTTCTTTTGGTATCCATTAAAACCAAGGCCTATCTTGTCAATAGAAATCTTTTGACTACTCAAAATGCTGTCCAGGTTATTGGTAATATTTTCAAACCTCACAAAGGACTTGAACCTATTTAATGATTTTTTTGATTTAGATTTCAAGGAAGTCAATTTAGTTACATACCTTCTAAATTCATCTTATTTTGCCTCTAGCCTTACAATCCCAATGTCAAGTTGAATCTCCACTTGTTTGACTATTTCCTCTTGTTATTTGGAGTTTTTGCTTAGTCTATCTTCTAATAAGTTAATTTTATGCTCATAATATTTGATAAGATACCTCATCCTATTCTTCTTCTTTATCATATTCAGTTCTTCTAGAGTATTCATTAACTTAACCTCAAAGTCCCCTCATCTCCTTCTTCATCTAAATAACCACCAACACCTCCAATCCATATGGACTCTTCTTGATTTGAGTAGCTTGCTTCTTTAGCCATGAAGATAAATTCATTAACATCAAGGCCATAATATTCATGGTCACTCTTATAATCACTTCTCTCACTCTCATTAGATGAGCTACAATCTTCCTTGGTGTAGAAATTTCTTTTATTTTTGAAGAACTTATTATTATCATACCTTTAAGTGTTTTTGTTGCTCTTACTAGACTTATAGGACCTTTTATAATCATCATCATGATCTTAATCATTATCTTCACCATCATTATCCTTATGCATATGTGTGAACTTGTTAATAAAGTGTGTAATCTCTCCATAATTGAAAAATTTAAAATGCAATTTGCCTTTTTATCTACCTGTTGATGTAGTGGATTGCACCCAGGGCAGGAGGTCAAACTCCTCCCTTCCACACGCAACAATGGAAACTCCCCTCTCACCTATGGGACTGGTGAAGCTAGAGGGGAGAGTCCCTACATAAGGGCTAGCTCCCTTTGATGAATCTGACTTGTTCCAATAAGTTCTAATACATATGTATAGATATATAATGGGGGGATGAAAAGGGAGAAGGATTACAAGAAAAACAAAACCTACTCTAAAGAGGTGATGCACCAAATGATTTGACCTACTCACACTCACATTATAAACCATAGAAACACATACGTACACTTTAACTGGTAAAATAGACTAGGCTATAGGAAGCTTAATAGGGAGGCTTTAATGGAACACACAGGAAATAGGGACTCACCATAGGTGCTATGGAAAGGACACACTGTATAGTAGCTTCTTTCTATCTCTGTGCTTCTAGGTACATCTCTTCTTGTCACCTATAGGAATGGCACCTTATAGACACTAGGTCCATTGGTGTTAATCATATGAAAGTATTAGGAAGTAATGACTAAACACAAAACTAACACTCAGACACACACATAGATATCTAACCAGAATAGAGGTAAAAATGCGTTTATTGATTTTAGGTGAAAATTTGCTAAGGCTTCGCCTTACAAATGTGAAAAAGATCCTTTACCAAATGAGAAGTCTACAATATATAGAGGAAGGAAAGGAGGCCTTTTGGCATCCTTATTACAAATGGCCCATGTGCATTCTGATCACTGTGAAGAGCAAGTTGCTTAAACATCATATGAGAAACTATGTGCCGCACCATTTGTCTGCTTACAAGACTGCTCTTTCAAGATGATTATGTAGCTTGTTTGCTCATTAATGCAAAATGAAGAAAATTGGGTCATGCCGTTAGCTACTTTCACCTCTTAATTATCAATTCATAGGAACTATATCACCTGCTAGAGTAACTTCTTGAATCAATTCCTCCCTTCACTTGGCACTTTTAACTTTTCCCTACCTTGATTCTTTTGGTTCCTTGGATCTTTTCTCTCTTTATTCTCTGGGCTCTTTATTGGTTCTCAAATAGCTATTTCTTTGTCATAAAAATGATTTTTGTGGACCCATCACCATTTGAAAAACAATGGCTAATCTATCTCCTTGAATTTGATGGCTTTTGAGATGTCACCGTCCTTGGCAAATTCCTTCAGGCCTTTTCCTCGATTTGGCCTTTATTTCAGACCCTCTCAAAGGGGAAGTGTCCCTTTGGGTCTAGATAAATGCCCTTCATTTAGTAGATAAGATCCCCTTATAAGGACACATACCCTTTAGGGTCCTTTGGCAACCTTTGTCCCTTCAGCCTTTCCTATGGGCTTTTTCTGCAAGCTTTTTATCCCACAGACAAAAAAATTGTAAGAATTGTCCTTTGAAAAGTGCCCTTCAGGATTCTTGTGATTGACCCTTTTGAATGGTGATTTTTCTGACTAAGTTCCCTTCATAAGGGCACTTGTCCTTTGGGAGGCTCCCTTGAACTCTTTGGTTGAACTGAAAGCATTGAACTAACCGTTGAACCAATCGATTAAACTGGTTCAATGGTTCAAACAGTTGTTAAACCAAGGCATCGAACCATTCAATTGAACTTCACCATTGAACTTTGCTAATTGAACCAAAACATTGAACCAAGCTGATGAACTTTGTGTTGAACTTTGCCGATGAACCATTTGAATTGAGCTGAGCCTTTAAACTTTGCTAATGAACTTTTGCAGTTGAATCGAAGTGTTGAACCTTGGCATTGAACCAAGCTATTTAACTAACCAAGTGAACTAAGTGATTGAACCATCTAATTGAACCAAAACATTGAACTAAGGCATTGAACCAATGCATTAAACCAAGCTGATGAACCATTTGATTGAACCAAAGCGATGAACTTTGCCGATTGAACTAAGGCTTTGAACTTTGTTGATGAATTGAAGCATTGAACTAAGGCATTGAAATGGTTTAATGGTTCAATGGTTTAAAGATGCTAACCTTCCTTGTGAATTTTTAGACAAGAATCCAAAGAATCTTTTCAAAACCTTACACTCTTTGAACTAGTTCTTCATGTGCTAGAAGACTCACCTGTAGAGTTTGTAGAAAAATCTTCTTTACAGAATCCATAAAAACCTCACCTGTAGAGTCTATAGAAAATCCATGCCTATAGAAATGCTAGAAAAAAACCTATAGAGTCTGTAGAAATACACCTGTAGAGTCCATAGAAATAGACCTGTAGAGTCCATAGAAATAGACTTGTAGAGTTCATAGAAATTCTAGGACTTGTGTGAAACTAAAAAATGAATTGGCCTAGAGTAGCAGGGGAAGAAGGGGACCAATTTTTGGCCTGTTGGACCAAAAATGGTTAACAAGTTGGTAACTCCCAAGGGAAGCATGCCTGATATGCTTAGAAGCTAGTTGCCTCAAAATCTATTAGGCACAGATTCAAAATGTAACTTAAAAAATCAGAAATAGCCTTGATAAATTCAAGAACCAAACATGAAGATTTACCCCAAAAGGAAATGAAAACACACACAAAACTAAGAAAACTACTGACATGTGTAAAAGGCACTTAGGGAAAATGGGAGAAAAATAAGGGAAATATATACATGATGGAATAGGGACTCAGTGGTAATGCTTAAGATATATCCCATTAACTGGGATATACAATTCTTCACCATCCAACCTAGAGAGTTGGAATGAATTATGCTACTTGCATTGAGTGATTACGTATGGGACACTCCATAGACCATCAAACTTCACATGATTTCTAGGCTTAGCTTGGTCCTCATCCCATTTCAAGACAATGTCTCCTTCAGAGAAACCTTTTGATGAAGATTTCTTGTTAAAGTGTCTCTTCGTTTGCTGTTGGAAGCTGGTCATAGAAGCCATAGCCTGATCCCTTATCTCTTAGAGCTCCATTAGCTTGCATAGCCTAAACTCCATGTTATTTCCTTCTTCTAATTATAGCTAGTGAGAAAGATCCAAGGTTGGAAACTCAAGTGAAATGGGGAGCTTAGCTTCCCTTCCATAGACGAGCATGTATGGCAAGTTACCAATTGCCCTCTTTGAGGTGACCCTATCTGCCCACAAGGATGTTTTCAACTTGGCATGCCAAGTCCTCTAATTTTCTTCCATGGTTCGCTTGATGATCTTGATTAGGTTCTTATTTGTAGATTCAGCTAGCCCATTCCCCTGTGGGTAGTAATTGGATGAAGTGCTGAGATAGATACCATATCACAGTGCCCATTCACTTATTTTAGTTCCTAGAAAATCTAATGCATTATCTAAGATTATGGTTGTTGGAACCCCGAACCTTGCTAATGGGTCCTCATAAAAATCTAGGACTACACATTCATTGGCCTCCTTCAGAGCAATAGCCTCTACCCATCTTGTGAAGTAATCCATGGTAGTCAGGACCCACTTGTGTCCAACACTAGAGGGAGGATTAATCATCCCTATGAAGTCAAGGACCCAATGTATGAATGGCTATTCCACCTGAATAGGTTGTAAAGGCATGGTAGCTAACCATTGATTTCCATCAAAAAGCATTCACTTTTGGCACTTTCATACCTAGGCATGGGTGTCCCTGAAAATAGTAGGCTAGAAATAGCCAGCTCTCATTATTTTTGCTATTGTATCCCTAGGAGAAAAATGACCACTAGCTAGCCCATCATGGAACTCATACAGTACCCTATCCACCTAACTTAAGTCTAAGTATCTTAAAAAGACGCTTGAGAGATCCCTTCTTAATAACACTCCATTAATCAGGGCATAAGGGAGACACTGGAGTCTAAAATACCTTCTCTTGGTCCTATCAAGTGAGTGTGGGCACTCACCAGTGAGAAGGAAATGCCTTATGTCTAACATCTAATCCTTCATAATAGCTGGTTCTTCTATTATAGCTACATCATGGATTAGCAGAATGTCTTCCTTCTGCTGCTTAAAGTCTACAATGAGGTGTTCACACATGCATCTCCCTCTTACCAATTTGGTGATCTTGATATATACATCATATTCCATCACCTTAGTGATCCACCCTACTCTCTTCTCAATTAGGTCTTGGTTAATCAAGAAATATTTGATGTCAAGATGTGGAACCATGAGGTGGAATTTACTATTGGATAACATATGTCTAAATTTCTTTAGACTCTATATGACCATTAGGACTTACTTTTCCACATATGTGTATCTGACTTCAAAACCTTCTAGGCCTTAGCTAAAAAAAGAAATTAGTTGCTCAAGGTTATCATCACTTGCTTGCGTGAGCATGGCAGAGATCACCTCTTCATTGTCAATGGTGTAGAGGTTGAAATCTTTGGTGAAGTTAGGGCTGATTAAAGTAGGAGCCTGGGTTATGGCCTACTTGATTTCTTCAAAACTATCATTTCTTCATGCTGTCCATGTGAACTTTTAACCCTTCCTCAGCATAGAGGTCAATGGCTTGACCATGTCTACAAAATTTGGGATAAATCTCTATATGAATTTTATCTTATCGAAGAAGCTTTGCAGGCCTTTATTGTGCTTAGGCAAGGATAGCTTAAGGATGGAGTGAAATCTCTCTAGATTAATAGTCAGGCCCTCTAAAGAAATAATGTGACCAAGGACCTTTCCCTCGTGGATAGCAAACATGCATTTCTTTGGACTGAGAGAGATACCAAACTCTCTACACATCTCAAAGATTTGTCTGAGGTGTTTCATGTATTGGCTCGCTTCCTTTGAGAAAATTGTCACATCATCAAGATACACCAGTACAATATTATTTATCAGGCCTTAAAAGGCCATGTACATAGCTCATTGGAAGGTGGCACTAGCATTAGACAGTTTGAAAGGCATTTTACTATAAGTAAACATTCCCCATTTGGTGGTAAAGGCTGTTTGTGCTGGTCACAGTCTTGCACCAAAATCTAGTTGTATCCTAAATACCCATCCAAGAGGGAAAAATAATCACTACCCATTACCATTTGAAGGATTTACTCCATTCTTGGGAGGGGATAATGGTATTTCAAAGAGACTATGCTGAGGTCTTTGAAATCAATGCATAGTCTGATCTCCCCATTCTTTTTTCAGATAGGAACAAAGTTGGCCAGCTAAGAAGAGTGTTTGATTGGAAATATTATCTTGGACTCAATCAACTTGGTGAGCTCCTTCCAAATGAGAGGCTCAATCATTGGGTTGACAAGCCTTTGCTTCTACTTGATTGGCTTGGCACCTTCTTCTAGCTCAATGGTATGCTAGGCCAAATTTGGGTCAATACCCTTCAAGTCACTATACTCCCAAGCAAAAATATCAGCAAATTTTTGGCACAACAAGATAAAGGCCTACCTTTCATGGTCCGTGCACACTTTCCCAAGTGCAAGCAACTTATCCTCGAATATTTACACCTTCTCATGGTGCTCCTCCTTTGTTGTGATACATTCCTTGTTGCTTTTCAACTGGTCATCTCCATTTCAGATATTCTCTAGACTAACCAAACCTTTGGGGAGTTTATTGTTCTTCAACTAAATAATTTGGCTGCCATATTGCTGCTACAACTTAACCTAGTTTTTTGTAGCAAATTCAGCTTCTTCTTGTAGGAAGAGTTCTATTTTTTTATCACTGTTAAAGACCTGCTAGTTGGTGATGTTTTCAAGGATAGAGGATTGGATCACTACCTTCAAGTGGCATGAGTTGTGGTCTCAACCTATTTCCAATGGGATATTGAACTAGGTACAAATTACAGCTAGCCTATCTTCTTGCCTTTTCCACTCTCTAAGAATGGAGGTAATGTTAAAAGTGAAGAAAATTTCCACTAAGTCCCATACCCTATGTTTGTAGGACCTCAGTAGAGAATTATTTGTCAAATTCTAGCCTCTTACCTGATTTGTAATCAACTCACTATCACTAAAAACTTGTAGCTCTTTGATTCCTCTCTTTCCTCATCCAATCCAAACCATGGATGAGGGATTCATATTCTACAACATTTCATGTGCAATAAAATTAGAACCAAAAAGCTAAAAAATACCTCTCTTTTGAAGGAGAAACCAACACTACTCCACCACCAGCTCCTAACTTAATTTTTGAACCATCAAAGAACAACTGCCATAGACCTGGGCTTTCTTAGTTGGATTTCATTAGATTTGGTACAAAAGTACCCTCTTCATGCATGCAATAAATGCTAAGGCCCACCTCCTCTATGAAATTTTAAGGATTATAATTGAGGCTGTCACTTCCCTATTCATCTAAGAGATGGTTTACAACTCCTTCAAGGGTAGAGGATGGAGATTGGTCTACTTGGAACTCATCTTGGTCAATGATGGCATAGCTGACACTTACAACCTTGAGTGAGTAAGGTTTTAGATTATCTCTGTGGAGTGGCTTAGGTTCAATCTTGAATTTAGTCCCATACTTGGTTCCAAAAACTAGATAAGACCAATTCGTTGCTAAGTAGCTACCTATCTTAGATGTAAAATCCTTGGATAAGTAGATGGAAAAGTAAGGAGGGACATCTGCCACTACCACATCATGAGGAACTGAGAAGGTCAAGCAAGCATGCAAAATCAAGCTCAAACCTCTTACCACCCCAACTATCTTTGTTGGGGTTCCATCCAGCTACAGGACTCCCTTGGTCATTTCTTCGTATTTCAAGCCCAGATTGTCAGCTATGCAATTGGGCATCACTGAGGTGCTTACTCCACTGTCAATGATGCAATTATGCACCAAGAAGTCTCCTATGACAAGGACATAAAAAGGAGGAACCTTTTCTTCTTTTTGGGTCTAACCTGAGGTGGAAGGTTGTCCATTCATCATCAAAACATTATCAGCTTTTGCTAGGATAGCTTGTTCATCTAGCTCATTTAATTCCTTTTATAGCATGTCCTTTTACCCTGATTTTGACAACAAATCCCATAAGGAGATGTTCATGTGCAGCTTCTTCATTTGTTCAACCACATTGACTAAAGGGTTTCCTTCTTTTAAATTTTCTTTGGAATTATTTACCGCCTGAGGTGCAGGCCAAGGATTTGGAGGTATAACTAGTGGTCTGAAACTTGGGACCTTTTGATTTACATGCGATGAAGAAGGTATTGCTAACATTTGAGTAGTAGTCTAAGCTTATTATATTTATCTCCTTTTGAATCTTGTGTTGGGTGCAACATAGTTAGCCTGATTGTCTACAGCACCCACATAATTGACAGAATAGAATTCATCTTCTAGATGATTCATGAGAGTAGAATCAAGTTGGGTTTGACTGTTGCTTATGTTGGGTTGCATTGGAGCCTCAAAACCTTAGGAATGGATGGATACCTGATTGTATTGTACATTTGGGAAATAACCTATCATTTCATTTGTATAAATAGCCTGTCGTTGACCATATCCCATGGTTAAACAACTTAGTTGTTCTTACACCAGATTGTTTTGAACGGGCACCATAACCTTAGATGATGAAGGGGCACCTAGGTTGTAGCCTTGAAAGGGTCTAATCTAAGTAAGTTGACCCTATCCTTGATTTTAGTTTTGGAAAGGGGGTCTAGGAGCTTGACCATATTGCTGGTATCCTTGGTTTGGTCAGTTGTTTTAAGCTTGCTACCTTTTAATAGCCACAAGTTCATTTGACATATTTTACAACAGACTCTTAACTTCATGAAGTTTATTGGATGGAGTAGCAATTGGATTTTCTATGCTAGGAAGAAGAGCTAAAGTGGGAGTAGTGCTCTGGATTAAAGGTAGCATTTTAGGGAAAAGTGGCATATGGGGTCTAGGAGCTATCTTCCTAGCCTGCACTAAGCAATTTTTAGCTTCTATAGCTATGTCATAGGTGGTAGGCAGCACATGTCCTCCCATGGATTGTATCATAATAGTGATATCACTATTTAATTATCTTAAGTAATATAAGAAGACATAGCTAGGAGTAGGTCTTACTAGAATGGGGATTCGATCCCATGTCTTCTGAAATTGAGTGTTGAAATCTTACATGTATTCATGTGGGACTCTTTTCATGGTAGTCAACTACTCGACAAGTGAGAGGTGGTCGCTATTTTCTCCAAAATGGTCTATCAAGTGAGTTCCCAATTCATTCCAAGAACTAATTGAATTTATGGTCAGAGTCCCATACCAGTCTAGAGCTTTGCCCTTGAGGGACAAAGCCAACAATCTGGTTGCAATATTATCTTTAGTAACATTATGGATATTGCAAAGGTTAGCAATATTTTTAATGTGTTTAATGACTGTAATGGTCCCCTCTCCATCAAAGGAAGGCACACTTTTGAGGATTGCTCCAAGAGTTGGGTCATAACATAGGAGGATCAAAGGGCTCTGACCACAGAAAGTCACAAAGGGTAATGCCGTAGCTATGATGGGATGTAACTACAGCCTTGCTGCGTAGGTGTTTTTTACAGCAGGTTTGGAAAGGCGGTTTACTGAATAAGGATGGGTCCTCTCAAACCTTAGTCACTTTGCTGAGTTTAAAGGCAATTTAATGAATTTGAAAGGAACACCTTTGGCAGTAGACCATGTGGTGATTTTAGGCATAAGGAGGTCAGACTGGTCTTTGATCATAAAAATGAAGCTCTTACCAGTGGACTCACCAAATGCTAAAAATGGTTGGTTTGCTATAACAAGACTAGCATCAATCCTAAAACTTTACTAAGTGTAAAAAACTTTGTCCCACCAGGTGTGCCAAAAAATATTGACACAATGGATTGCACCTAGGGTAGGAGGCTGAGATCCTACCTTCCACACACAACAATGGAAACTCCTATCTCACCTATGGGACTGACGAAGCTGGAGGGGAGAGTCTCTAGGTAAGGGCTAGCTCCCTTTGATGCATCTATGTTATTCTAATAATTTATAATACATATGTATAGATATGTAATGGGGGGATGAAAATGGAGAATTATTACAAGAAAAACAAAACCTACTCTAAAGAGGTGATGCACCAAATGATTTGACCTACTCACACTCACACTATGAACCATACAAACACATACATACACTTTAACTGGTAAAATGGACCAAGATGTAGGAAGCTTAATAGGGAGGCTTTAAAGGAAAACATAAGAAATAGGGACTCACCATAGGTGTTATGGAAAGGGCACACCATATAATAGCTTCTTTCTGTCTCTTGGCTTCCAGGTACAACTCTTCTTATCACCTATAGGAATGGCACCTTATAGACACCAAGTGCATTGGTGTTAATCCTATGAAAGCATTAAGAAGCAATGACTAAACACAAAACTAACACTCAAACACACACACAGATATCTAACCATAATAGAGGTAAAAATGCATTTATTTATTTTAGGTGAAAATTTGCCAGGGCTTCACCTTACAAATGTGAAAAAGATCATTTTCCAAATGATAAGTCTGCAATGTATAGAGGAAGGAAAGGAGGCCTTTTGGTGCCCTTTTTACAAATGGCCCTATACATTCTGATCATTGGGAAGAGAAAGCTTCTTAAACATCATATGAGAAATTATTGGCTACACCATTTGTCTACTTATAAGACCACTCCTTTAAGATGATTACGTGGCTTGTCTACTCATTAATGTAAAATGAAGAAAAATGGGTTGTGTCATTATCCACTTGCACCTCCTAATTATCAATTCATAGACATTGTATCACCTACTAGAGTAACTTCTTGAATCGATTCCTCCCTTCACCACTTTAACTATTTTCCTATTCCTACACTTGGCACCTTTAACTTTTCCCTACCTTGATTCTTCTAGTTCCCTGGCTCTTTTTCCTCTTTATTCTTTGGGCTCTTTGTTGGCACTCAAATGAATATTTCTCTATCATAAAAATGATGTTCACAGACCTATCACCATTTGAAAAATAATGGCTAATATATCTCCTTGAAGTTGATAGCTTTCGGGACATCACCGTCAATGGCAAATTCCTTCGGGCCTTTTCCTTGATTTAGCTTTTATTTTGGACCCTCCTGAAGGGGAAGTGTCCCTTCAAGTCTAGATAAATACCCTTCATTTGGTAGCTAAGAGCCCCCTGTAAGTTCACATACCCTTCGGGGTCCTTCTATAGCCTTTTTTCAATTAGCCTTTCCTATGGTCTTTTTCTATGGCCTTTTTCTATGGGCTTTTTGTCCCACGAACAAAAAATCTGCAAGAATTTCCCGTAAAAAAGTTCCCTTTGAGATTATTGTGATTGACCCTTCTGAAGGGTGCTTTTGTTGACTAAGTTCCCTCCATAAGGGCACTAGTCCTTTGAGAGGCTCCCTTGAACTCTTTGGTTGAACCGAAAGCATTGAACCAACCATTGAACCAATTGATTGAACTAGTTCAATGGTTTAGATAGTTATTGAACCAAGGCATCGAACCATTCGATTAAGCTTCATCATTAAACTTTGTTGATTGAATTCAAGCATTGAACCAAGCTGATGAACTTTGTGTTGAACTTTGTTGATGAACCATTTGAATTGAGTTGAGCCTTTGAACTTTGTCGATGAACTTTTGTAGTTAAACTGAAGTGTTGAACCTTGGCATTGAACCAAGCCATTGAACTAACTAGGTGAACCGAGTGATTGAACCATCTAATTGAACTAAAATATTGAACCAAGGCATTGAACCAATATGTTGAACCAAGTTGATGAACCATTTGATTGAACCAAAGTGATGAACTTTGCTGATTGAACCAAGGCATTGAACTTTGTCAATGAACTGAAGCATTGAACCAAGGCATTAAACTAGTTCAATGGTTCAATGGTTCAAAGATGTTAACCTTCCTCATGAATTTTTAGACAAGAGTCCAAAGAAGCTTTGCAAAACCTTGCACTCTTTGAACTAGTTCTTGGTGTGCTGAAAGACTCGCCTGCAGAGTTTGTAGAAAAATTTTCTTTGCAAAATCTGTAAAAACTTCACCTGTAGAGTCTATAGAAAATCCATGGCTATAGAAATGGTAGAAAAGCACCTGCAAAGTCCATAGAAATACACCTATAGAGTCCATAGAAATAGACCTATAGAGTCTATAGAAATAGACCTACAGAGTCTGTAGAAATTCTTGGACTTGTACGAAACCAAAAAATGAATTAGCCTAGAGCAGCAAGGGGAGAAGGGAACTGATTTTTGGCCTATTGGACCAAAAATGGTCAACACTACCTGATCTCATCTTCAATTTTATTACAAACATAGTTATCAACTCATCATCATCAATATAAAATTCATCATTATTTTTTACTTTAATACCTTGTGTCTTCTTCTCATTTGGATTATTTTGTACCTTGAATGAAACTTCCTTATTTACAGGTCTTCCTTCACTTATCCTTGTATCATAGGTTGTTAAGGTGCCATGAAGTCCATCCATCTCTAGCTTGTTTAGATTTTAATTTTATTCAATAGTAGATAACATAGAATAAAATTTGGCAGTTAGAGACCTAAATACCTTTTGAATAATAATATACTCTTTCAAATATTCATGTATACCTCTTATGATGTTGACCACTTCATCAAACCTTAGCAAGTAGGCTAAAATGGTCTCATCTTAATTAGTTTTTAAGCTTTCAAATTATCTTCTATGGGTTTGAAATTTAGCCAATTTGACCTTGAATTATCCTTCATTGATAGTATTCAACTTGTCCCAAATCTCTTTGGCAGACATATAATGCATCAATTTCACAATTTATGCCTCTGATGGGCCACACATAATACCATTCATTTCTTTTGAGTTATTATCACTATCCTTCTTATTTATTGCATTTATAAGAGGAATATGGGGTGAAGTATATCCATCTAAGATTTATTTATAAACATCATGAACTTTATACATAATATATGTCCTCATATTGATACTCTAAAAATCATAATTATATCCATTAAACAATGGAGCTTTTCTTATAAGGAAACCACCTTGAGTTTGAATAGCCAAATTTGCTTGCTTAAAATCTCCTTTAGGTTGTAAGACTTCCTTAAAAGGACCTAATCTAATTAAAAATATTTAAATTAAATCAAACAAGAGGTGGGGTACGGGGGGTGGGTGGGGTGGGGTTGGGGGTAAATGTTTTGTCTTAAAATAGTCCTTGAATTTCACTTAAAATTCATGAAGCATTCATTCACTTACATATATTAATCAATGCATATGCAAGCATCTATGAAAGTATACAACATAATGACATGAGATGTATGTGTGAAAAACTATAGGGGAATTAAAAAAAAATGAAACACCACTTATAATACTATCTTATAAGTAAAATATCAAAATTTTAGTGAGACACCAACCCCATATGGAGCACCAACCCCTCACTTGTCAAGTACCAACTCAACTAGTTCTTTATCAAGCTTCAACTTGAAAGGAGGATCTAAACCCATAGGTAACACATCAAAAAATTATATACCTTTAATATTTTATCACTTTTATACACATATTATCACTCAAATTAATATTACCTCCTTATTTATCTCTTATTAATCTTGAATCTCTCTCAAATAACCTCTTAATCCTTCTCACTCATCTAGCCCTTTCTTTGGTAGAATTAGATTAAAGGACCTTAATACAGAAATATAGAAACAAATTTAGATATTCATGACATAATAATCACACATATATAATTATCTTCAATCCATTTACCTGTTATTTAAAACTCTATATCCTTCATTTTCTTTCTGAATTCTCTAACTAGTCAAAATAGGCATATTAAGCCTTATCTTTGTACTTGAATCTTGATCATACCCATAATGGTAAGATAAAAACCTTAATACAATTGTATCACACTTTAAAAAAATCAATAAATTTTATTTAAAAGTGAAAAAATCACTCCATAGGTTGGTCATTATCCTTAAGGTCCAAAACCACCATTAGGCCTAATAGAGACCTAATACACTTAGGCCTTCTCTAAGCACACATTACACTTAGGCCTCATTTAAAAAATTTGAGATTAAAAAATTAAAATTTCACTTTAATATACCACTGATAATATCACATTATGTACCCACCATTTGGCTCTTTTCACTCATTGAACCACCTAATTAGGTCTACTCGTAAATATGCCTTCTTCCTCCCAAAAAATATATATACCAAATATGATGCATACAACTAAATTTACCACATAACCTAAAAAACCATGGATATAATTTAAATTAAATATTATTCAACATATTTTTCATTATAATTCATCAAATATGGAAAAAGACCCAAATTGATCAAGTTCATAAGCTCACTCAGAACTGAACATAGACCTTAAGAACTGAGTCAAAAGCCTTTGACTTTTCATACCTTCATAGGAGTATTAAATTAATAAATATGTGTTAAAATTAAATTAATATAAATATATTAGACTTTTATTATAATTTTAACCTTTAACTTAGTGAAAAATGACTCGGTAACTTCATTTTCACTCACACATAGAAAATTGACTATACCACCAAAAACATAGTCATGAAAACTAAGCCTTAGAAAATTTATGTAAAATATTTTGTGATATTAAAATGGTTTTTATTAAAAATTAATCATACTTATATAATATTCTAAATGATACATTTAATTTTTATATATCCATATTGGTCTTATTGGTCTTATAGACCAATCTCACAACTTCACTCTACAAAGACTTCATTGTGTTAGACAGACCATTTTGATGACAACTTTTTGATTGTGTATGAGAATCATAAACACTTATAAACCAAGGATACATGAGAAATATGCATTTAATAATTACCACATATATTTTGATCCATCCATAGTCCTCTACAACTAATCCATAATCTCATTCTCATCTTTGCCTAGTTTTCTCATTATCTTGCCTATTAGACATGTTTAGCGATAGGTCATCTTTCATGACCAGTTTATAAAAATTTATGTATATATAATAATAAAAAAATTTCATGTGTATAAATTAAAATTATTACACATCATCATCCATCCATTTTCATGCTTTGACCTAGTCAACCCTACCTACTACATAAAAAATACTAGAAATAAGGGGTTTCCTATAGCTTTTACTCAATGTAAAAATAAACCAAAACCACCTATAGAAACTTAGAACAGTATTTTACATGTTAAAAACATTAAAATAGGTCAATTTTTTTTTTTGATTTATAATTGACAAGATCTTTCCTATTAGGTCATTATGAGCTTTTTAGGAGGGTTTTGACTAGTTTCCCTTCTTAGCAATCATTTATAAAAGATTTCCCTTAAACACCAAAACTAATGATAGTAAAATAAAGATAGGTAAATTCCCAAAATTCCATGATGTTTTTAGGATCTCTTGCAAAGATATTACATGTCAATGAGCATAAAAAATTCCTTCTCAAGTCTGTAACAACATATTTTGTGCACATAGAGGACCTTATCACCCATTTTCATGCTTTCTTATTTGAGAAGTGATCTCAAAATTTGTAAAAAAACTTAACACAACATATAAAACCTATGTAAATTCTCACAAGATCTATTGTACCTTTACAAATTATCTTGACCCCTCATTAGGCCACTATAGGTCACTTCTACTAGTCATAATTAGATCATGATCATTCCTTAGAACTTATTTCACTACTCATAATATGTCATCAATATGTCATATGACCTCATATCTTTCTCATAAATTTTTAACCTTCATCACACAATTCTCATATTGATCACCTCAACATGCTATCAGGGCTATGCCTTCTTACTAGGTCTCCAAGTGAGGCCTAAGCCTTAAGACTTGACCTTGAAACTAACATGAAGGCTTATTTGCCTTTTTCTCATGTTTGCATAACTTTTTATACTCTATCATGCATGTAATGACATAAATAATCAATATTTACTATGATTTTTATACCAACACCTCTTCTTAGGTTTAGACTAGGCTTTTCAAGACACTTAGTATACAATAGTAGCTTAACTTGTACCATGATCCTAGCTTTGACATTCTAATAACCTCAAAAAAATTACCAAGTTACCTTCAATTTATCTCTCATCAGATATACAAGAGTTTGCCTTAAAATTTTATCTAATCATGAGACTTATTTGACACTCCTCAGAGAGACAAGATGTTCCCTTCAAATTTTCTCTTGTCATGATACTTCTTTGACACATCATCTCACCATGTATGACCTCAAATCTAATCTTGATAAAATTAATATTTGTCTTGACTTTGACACCAATGATAATAATAATGCTTTAAATACATCAATAGGAATGATACCTCAACATAAAAACCTATGAATAGTATGAGAGGTGGAGGGAAAAGATCCAAATAAATATCAATACCATCAACCTACCCTAGATTACAAGCTCAATCAAGACTTTTGTTGGGTACAAACAGGACTATGTTGTCATGATCAAGAGACTCTAATGGAATCTTGACCACAATATGGGTATAGAAGGTATTGAATACATTTTAGGAAAAAAATACACAACATAAATACATATGGAGGATGGTAAAATAAGAGACAAACTTTATCATCTTACCTTAAGAGAATAACTCAGCCTAAACTTCAAAGTAAACAAGATTACAATGGTAGATTTGAAGAGATATTTATGGGTAGGACTAGTTAGAAGAGTTTCATAAGGTCAAACTGAGAATTATGAGGACAATAACATGATAAGGTAACTCATGAGATTAGTGTAACATAAAAATCCATGTCTCAAGTGGTCACACACAACTAAGATAACTATGATCACCACCTACAACCCTGACTGTAGGTGGAGAGTAGATTGAACATAAACCCACTATAAGGATCCTTCAAGGTGAGAAGAGTGTTTGAGATTAATGAAATAATATAAAGCATAATTATTGTTGATAATTTAGTATAAGGTATTAAAACATAATAAACTCACCCTCCAAATGAGCTTACATAGTCAAATAAATTCAAACTTCCCTACAAACTTGAATGTTGATAACATGCAGATTAAACAAAGGAACCCTACATATTAATAAGGTGAGAGAAGGATAAAAGGGTATAAAAATTATTATATTAAAACTATAATTTTTAATTAGGTGATTTGAACCTATAGACATCAAATAGATTTGATAAGTTGCTCAGACTTATTAGGCCAAAAGGGGTAGTTTTAGGCAAGCATGCAAATTAGAAAAGAGGTGTGTGAAACCTTACATGATCTAAAGCATAGGATTAAAGATAGGGTATCTATCTTTCCATAATTTTAATATTACCTTTTAGTGGAATTTATTGATCTTTTGAGGTAAAATAGAACTTAATGGCTTATTAGGCCTATTAAGCCTAATACTAATATGCATAGGCCTGATCATAATAGTTGAAATATTTGCATGTTTTGAGGCTATTGGAGGGGTGAAACCATTAAAAAATGAAGTATGAATGACATGACATGGTATTAAATTTTTTAATATCCTCAATATCAAGTAATAAATCACTAAACTAAGTGTTAGGGCTATACAATCTTATTTGTTCATAAACCCTAGGTCCATTCAAAAGGATATACAAAACACATGGTTGAAGAAAGCCCTATTAAAATGGGTGTTTATAAAATTTGGAGATATAATTTAATGATTGTACCAACTCTACCAGTAGTAAATAATGGAAGAAAAGAGACTATCTAGGTCTCTAGCTCTAAGTGGTTCAAACAATTGGAATGAACAGTGGTTAGCATGGTAAACTTACACCAGGAAAAGACAAAGATAGTGGTTTGAAAAGGTGAGATAAATTGAATAATGATGAAAATAGAGGAGTATATATGATATGGTGTATTTGAAGTTAAAATTCACTAATAAATGGTTTAAATTCCTAAAACTTAGATTGGGTCTATAAAGCCTAAAGCCATATTTAGGCCTTAAGACCCCATATTCATCTCGGTGGCATAACTCAAACCGTACAAATAGACTAAAGGATATGATAAGGTGTGAGGTAATTTTATAGGTCATATGGAGAGTTCTTTTAGTAATAATAAAGAAATAAAATGTCAAATTTGGTCTTAAGACCCCTCTTGACCTCCATAGTCATAACTAGTCACCTCAAATTGTCCATTCCAATGTTCATATGTTTCAGACCAAAAGGACTCAAGGAAATTTCTTTTAAGGGTAGATGGAAACCCATATGACCTAAAAATACATGAAATAAAGAGTTTAATTAAGGATCCTATCTTTATGAATCATCATGAAGAATGTAACCATGTTTAGAAAGCTTGAAAAGATCTTGAATTCTACCATCTTGCACTCATATCTCATTATAAAAGCTATATGGTAACAAGAAAAATTTATGGGTTTTAGGGGGGTATATGGGATCAACATCCATGGCCATAGGTTTTGGATTGGAGGTTTATAATTTATGAACCATTGTTAAGATTTTAAACCTAAAAAACCATATTTAAACCCTAACATAGACCTAATGAGAGAAAACTTAAATAATTTTCAACCAAACACCATGTATTGAATTGGAAATCACATGAAGAATATAATACACTTAGAGGAGTGTAAGCTATGGTACTATTCAGTATGAAAATTGTACAAACACCCTCAAAACTCTTTTTTTTCATGGTTTTATGTTATTTTCAAGTTAAAAACCATTAGAGGGGTAGTGTGAGATGTTTTCCAGCTTATAAACCTATAAAATGGTCATAACTCTCCTTGAAAGTGTTCTTATAGGTCTTCACCAAAGGTCTAGTACATAAATGCTCACAAAGGGAGACCTAGTCAACTAAATGGTATGAAGTTATAGGTTTAGAACATTGGTTAAACACATATCATGATATATCATGCTAATTCAAGTCTAATCCATGATTAATAACCTATTCTTAAGGTCTTATGCAAGTTTCATGGCCATTCAAGCTCAAATAATCAAGTAACTAGGCCTACTTGGTCATCAAGAAGAAGTATAGGTTGGCATGAAAGTATAATTAATGAGCCATTTAAGGTCATTAAACTAGGTAATTAATGATTAAATTCAATAAAGACACTTCTTAATCTTAATTATAAAGGAAAAGTTAGTTTTTTAGCCTAGTCAACATGCAATGAGAAGGGTGGATTCTTAATAACTCATAGTGGCCTAATTTAGTCACTTTAATGTCTTGTAAATATCATGAGGAGAAGGTTTTTTACCATATTTTTCATGGACATGCATTTTTGGGGTTAACCAATTCTCACCAACCTCCATGACTCCAATTGAATGCCCAACTTTTCCCATTGTAGACCACCAACATATGGAAGGAGGAGGAGATTATTAGGACTACTTTTAACTAATGATGGAGTCATTGTGATCATTCAATATCTCTTATTCATATGTCTATACCATATTCCCCTCTTTATTTTGACCATTTTTATATATACTGATCCTCTTAGGCCATTATACACATCCCTCACTTGGGTATGATGAAATTTTGCCTAGATTTGTATCATGTAAACCTCTTGGATTGATAAATTAGCTATTGTAACTCCTTCATGTTGGTATCTAGTGTGTTATTTTATTATTTTTATGAATATATGGTATGTTTCTCTCCCATTATAGGTCTTTGTTTCACCTAGATGTTATAAGTGTTCTATGCAGGTCACATAAAGTGCAAAAGGTGTTGGTGATTGAACTTGAAGTGGAATATGACTGGTAATTGCCTTATATTAGTCCTTATTTTCATGAAGCTCATGGTTTATCCACCTAACATATCCTCCATATGAAACACTATTGCATAGGTGCTCTTAGAGATAGTAGTTTACTTATTTATCTACCTCATTAGTGTTGTTTAAGATCAAATAGAGTTGATAATGATATTGGTGCATCACCATATTTAGATTAGGTTTCCTTTTATACATTAATTTTATCCCTTTTCACCCCAAAAATCAATAGGTCATAGTGAATGGATCCAAATAGATGCACTAAGGTAGATAAACCCAAAATCTAGTGGTTTAACACAACCATAGGTCATCCACAGCCTTGGGCTAGTCCCAAGTTACCCCAAATATGGAGGTAAGCCTGAATAACCTCCTCATAAGGTGAAATTTTGAGTTTTAAAATTTATAAAACACTCATTCGAACCAAGTTCAAGCAATTGAAACACTCAATTTTAGTACTTGGTTATCTCAAAGAGATTTAAGCACTTGAAAATCATATTTGTTACCATATTTCATTCTAGAAGGCATCACAAGGTCATCATATCAAGGGTAAGAATAACTATTCTTGGTAGTTTACTTTAATTTTCAATTGTATCATGATTTATAATAGATGCATATGTAGAAGACTTATATCATATACCTCCTTATCATATGTCCTACAACCTATACTAGCCCTATTATGAACCCTATCAACCTTACATTTACCCTTATTAGCAACATGAGAGCCCTTATCAGTCACATGATCCTCTTTAATACCTAATATACTAATCTTACCCTTCTTATGAGCCCCATTCACCTCATTGGTATCCCACCTATTCTCTTAACCATCCTTGGAAAGATCATAATACTGCTAGTCAGCCTTGCCATGTTCCAAACCAATCCATATCAAGTATTAATGAAACCTTATTGGGTTGTGAGAGACACATGGTGGAGATTGACAAATAAATTATTTATGGCCTAGAAATTACTAGACACATTATTTAGAACATGAGATATTTGTTATAGTAAGCTAAGAGGGAGTTGGCATTTCTTATTACAGGGAATCAGTCTAGGATAGTTAATAAAATGTTAGATATAGGTGGTCTAGCTTCAATCATATAAGATAATATGGTGGTTCATGAGATTTAATACATTTAGAGTCATCAAACCCATATACCCTCTTCCATTTCACATTATTCCTCTTTCATTCAGCCCATCCATACCTAAAACACAAAGTCATGTGAGTGTTAACACCTTTTAAATTCCTCACAAATCCCTCAAACCTTTCATACTTAGAATTATATTCAAGAGAGAGTGTAAAATTTATAATAATAGTGTGTTAAGAATTATAAGTTTCATGTTTCATACAAAAAATTTTAGGTCCACCCCCTCCCCAATCAACTTAAGGATATTAGTGGTTAAAATAGACTTGACTTTGAGACTCACATTGCTAGAGACGTTGAGATTAAAAACAAACATATATTATAGTCAATGGTAGAAGTAATAAAAATTCCATCTCAGGAGAATATGCCTTCACTTATTCCCAAAATTATAACTCATACAATAAAATAAGTTTCTAAATCCAAGATCCCAACTTGAAGACAAGTCGTGTCGTCATATGGAAAGGAGGATGAGTTAAGGCTACATCAAAGTGTTTAAGTTGAATACAAGTTAGAATAAATTCAATCCACATACATCACTCCTCAATAGACAAAATTATTCCCATCATGGGTATCCGTTCAAAATAATATGAATAATAAATATGAGGTGTTGATTGTCAAAGGTGGGTAGTTGAATGGCTAGAATGAGACATCTATAACACAACTAGACTTGACTTCTCTTCTAGATTTATTTCAATAATATCCAATTTTATTTATTTATAAGGATAATATACTTGAGGAGATGAGTAAATAACTTTAGGATATGGTGTGAACTAATGAAATTAATCTAAGTAGGAAGATGTTGTCATTGGTACACCTCTTGGTGACGAGAGACACCATTCAACCTTAAAGGATGTAGAAGAGGATGGGTTAGAAGAGTATTATGAGTCACAAGAAGAATTAATTTAATTTGGAAAAGAAGAGGGTGATCTTTAGGAATTTTTTTATGACATTTCATATTCTCTCTATCATGATAGTCATAAAGAGTATGAAAATGAAGCATTTGACTAGCTTGTAGTAGTTGTAGAAGAAAAATGCAGACCAACCAATGAGGTTGAAAAATGATAAAATTATTGTTGTGAGTAAATAAAATATTTATGGTACATAAAAGGTGATAAAAAATTATTAAAAAATTCATGAACATGGTCAAGAACGTAAAATTTCAAAATATTTCTCAAACTACATTATATATGTTCCTACATCAACCACTATCCAATGTGAAAAGAGCCCAAACAAACTTGAATTTTGTGAAGATCAATCAATCTATTTTTTTTAAATAATAAGGTTATGGCACTCTATTATTTATGAATATCATGATTATTTTCATATTGAGGAGGATAATTCCACCAAACAAGAAGAAGACAACCTTCCAAGTATGCCATTACAAGAGGCTATCCTACTTGAGATTGACTTGTTTGAGGTTTTTAAACAAGGATATCATACCCTCATACCATTTTTAGGTGTTTATTAAATATTTAAGGATGGAAATAAATCTTGTTACTCTCAATATTACATTATTAAATACTCATCTTTCTTGTAAAACAACCCTGCAAGCATAATACAATATCCATCTCAAACTATCTAACATGTTCAAGAGTAGCCCATGATTGAGGCAAAGATGAGATTTATCATTTAAGGTATAAAATTATGGGATTAATATGATTGGTTACTTGGTCCACACATATAGATTATGCACCTAGGAATGGAACAAGAAAATCAAATTGGGCTATGAGCATGCCAATGCCTCCAGTTGTAAGTGGAAGTTCTCCTTTAAAGAGAAGTACCTAATTGGAATCCAATCAGTACTTGGAAATCAGACCTTAGAATGTATGGTGATAAAATAGCCTTCCTTTTGATCCTATAGGAGAAATAAGGTGTGTTAAAGTTAGTTATTTCTAGTAGGTTGTTATCTTATTTTTAATAAGTGTGTCCTACACAAGTATGGTGTGTAGTTACCTTAGTTGCTTTGTGTCATGTCTTGTTGATTCTTAGGTGGTAGGTGTCATTTATTTTGGTGTTTATTTATTTTTAGGTTATTTTCATAGTCATTAATGATGTTATATGGTGATAATATATTTGATAGTCCAAGGAAATGGCCATCCAAGACATATTCTCACCTTAGTTGAATCATGACTATCATGGTGAGTTAGTGAGTTCCCTTGACCATCAGGCGGGTCAACCCTTATGAGTCATAACTTTTGAAAATTTGGATTCCTAAGATAATTTTTAACCCATACAATAAAAATGTTTCCAATAAAACCCACCCAATCATATAAATGTGATCTCCATGCATTTTGATGTCTCATAAATGCTTCTTGAAAGTCATTTTAACACTATTAGAGGTGTCATGATATGTGTTAGAGCCTACTTATGAACTCATCATGTCATAGATATTTTGAGATCCTTGGGTGATGTACTAAATGGTCATGATGGTCTTTATATGAGTGTAATATTTTCAAGGTACTTTTGAGGTCTAGAGATGGTCTAAAACCTATTTGATAAAATTAATGTCCTTTATCATAAGTTAAAGAAGTTTGGGAAAGTTAAGGTTTCTATCTCCCATGGTCTTAGGCATATTTTAAGCCACTCCTTTTGACAATATATTTGTCAACATGATATAAGGGTGTCCAAGCCTTGTTTAAAGTCATGACATGAGTTCTAATATGTACATAAGGTCATTTTATATGACATACCCATCCAAAATAGTTTCAAAGATTGATTCACCGTTCAAAGTCATCAAGTGACCATTAAAAGCATGTCATATGAGTCAATTTCATGTTATCACCTTTGAAAATGAGTATGTTTCATCCCTAATTGTATTTTAATGGGTCTTAAAAGGGCCTCATTGATATTCTATGTCATTTTGGAATGGTTTTATATGCATAAAAGGTCCATTTTAGAAGCCAAATCCACTTCCCACTCACCAAATAGGCCCCACACATGGAAAAGTGTCTTCTCAAATTACAAAATCATAACACTTATTTTGAAATGTTATATGATTTTTTTCCCTCCCTCCTCTAATCATTTCTCAAAAGTTCAAACATGGAAAAAACATAGAAATAAGTTATTTTGTAGTATTTTTACTAGTTGTACATATTTGTATAGTTAGGTCCATAAAGAGGGATGTCAGGTATTAAATGAGGGTTAATTTTAGGTGTCTCAATTAATTTAAAAGTCCAAAATATGCAAATAGGTCAAAAACCATTTCACTTTTCCCACAAAGATCTTTGGTAGCCATGAAAAACTTTTAGGTTTTCGATAATTTTGTATAAGAGAGATGAAGTAAGAATTTGAGGATTTGGTAAATAAAATGGGGTATAATTACCTTCCCATTATTTTAAATTGTCTATAAATTCATGTCATATACTCTATGAATAATAGCTAAGAATCTGGGAGGACAAAATGTCTTCTTTATTTGTGTAAGGGTCAAAATTACATCAATTTTGGTGCACCCTTAAAATGATTTTGAAAATATTTATATAATGTGGTTGAAAGAGTCCTAGATATTCATATACATCACTATCCACCCCTGATTCACATGTGTAATCCCTTATAAGTAAGGATATGTCTAGGTTGACACATATATAGGTTACATGGTAATATTCTTCATAATGTAGAGCTTTTAATGCATAAAATGAAAGTTTTTGGTGGTTTTAGGTTTAATGATAAGCTATTTAAATACATTAAAACCTTATCTACCTACTAATATTATATTATTCATTAGACCAAGTAATTCTCTTAGGTTTTATTCTAAAGTGACTGTCTTATGTAATCTCTTTTTAAGCAAATAATGTGTCTTTGTAATGTCTATGGAGAGCCATCAAGATAGGTTAGAACATGAATTATATACATATTATAGTAATTTTAAATTTATTTTCACTCATTCATATTATTTATTTATGCTAAAACATCTCATCCTTAGCATATTATGCAAATACAAACCCTCACACCACCTATAGACCTATTTGGATAGACTAAGCAAGTAAGGTATCTATTGTTGGGTTGAAGTGTGAGACATGTTGAGGATCATATAAGAGAATAATAATTACCTATAAGTATTAATATGTGGAGGTTATATATCCAAACAAGTATCAATACCATAAACCTACCCTAGATGACAAGCTTAGTTAAGACTTGTGTTTAGTACACACAGGACTGTATTGTCAAGATCAAGAGGCTCTGATAGAAAAGTAAACAATAAGATGGGTGAAAATGGTATTTAATATATATAAGGACTCACATAAATATAAATAATAATTATTTAATATGTTAAAAAAATATAACAACTTCATCAACTCACTCTAAGGTTAGAACTTAGCCTAAACTTCAAAGCAAACAAGATTGTAGCAGCAGATTTTAAGAGGTACTGATGGTGAGGACTAGTTAGAAGATTAAGAAGGTAAAAATGAGTATTAAAATTAAAAAAAACTTGATATTTTATCCCATGATAATAATGGATCATCAAAATCCACCTCTCAAGTGGTCACACATAGCCAAGAGACCTAGAATCACCACCTACAGGCTTGACTATAAATGGAGATCAAGTTGAAGATAAACCCAATATAAGTAGCCTTAAAGGTAAGAGGAATGTTTTATATTGAGTAAATAATATAAAATTTAGTGTTTTTTTATAATTGATTTTAATGTTTTAAAATATAAAAAATCCACCCTCCAAATGAGCTTACAGAGTCAAAGAAACTCAAACTACCCTATAGACGTGATTATTGATAACAGGCAAGTTGAACAAAAGAATCCTACATAGTAGTAAGGATAGGGAAGGATAAAAGGTTATAGAACTTATTATATTAAAATATCAGTGTTCATTAGGTTATTTGGCCTTGGATACATCAAATATCTTTGACAAGCTAGTCAGACTTATTAGGCCAAAAGGAGTAGTGTTAGGTAGGCAAGCAGATTGGAAAAAGGTGTGTGAAAGCCTACATAAAAGGGAAACATAACATTGAAGATAAGGTATCTATATTTCCCTAATTTTTCATAGTACCTTCTAGTATAATTTATTAATCCTTTGAGTTATAGGAGAGCTTAATAGTATATTAGGCCTAAACTTATGTGCATAGGCTTGATCATAATAGTTGAAATATTTGCATGTTTTGAGGCTATTAGAGGGGTGAATACATCAAAAAGGTAGTTTTAAGGACATTAAAGCATTTAAAAATGTTAAGAGCCTCAGGATCAGGTAAGAAAGTACAAATCTAAGCATTAGGTCTATACATGCCTATTCATTCATAAACCGTATGTTAATTCAAAAAGATATATAAAAAACATGGTTGAATAAACCCATGTTAAAATGGTGATGACAAAACATGGGAACATAGTTTAATGAGGGTCCTAACTCTACCAGTAATAAAAAATGGAATAAAAGAGATTATCTAGGTTTCTAGATTCAAGTGGTTCAAACACTTAGACTAAATAGTGGAGAGCATGACAAGCTTACATTAGGAAAGGACATAGATAATGGTTTGGGTAGGTGAGAGAAATTACGTAATAATGAAAATAGAGGAAGATAGATGATATGTTGGATTTTAAGACACAAATTCACTCACATGTGATTCAAATCCCTAAAACTCAGGCTAGGTTTGAAAGGCCTAAATTTGTATGTAGGCCTCAAGACCCCATTTTCATCTTGGTGGAATAAATCAAACACTCCAAACCACCTATAGGATATGGAAATCTATGGGGTAATGTTAAATTTCCTATGAAGAGTGTTTTTGGTAGAGGAAATCAATAAAAGGTCAATTTGGTTTTTAAGACCCCTCTCGAGCTCTCTAGTCCTAAGTAGTCACCTCGAGCTATCCATTAAAACATTCATATCTTTCATGGAAAAAATACTCATATCCAATGCTATTAGGTGGATATGTCAACTCTTATGACCTAAACATACATGAAATTAATAGATGGATCAAGGATCATATCTTTATGAATCATTAATAAGATGGAAACCATGTCTAAAAAGCTTGTAAGGAGCTTGAAGTTTGTATTATTTCACTCATATATCAATGTACAAGATACAAGAAAACAAGAGTAGTTCAATGGTTTTAGGGGGTATGTGGGCTCAACATCCATGGTCATAAGTTTTGGATTGGAGGTATTTACTTTATGAAACATTGTTAAGATGGTAGACCTTTAAAACCCTATTTAAACCATATCATAGACCCAGTGAGAGAGAACATGGATAATTTTCAAAAAAAACCCTATATTGACTTAGAAAACACATGAAACATATATTACACTCATAGGAGACCTTAGTTATGGTACTAGTATATATAGACATTGCATAAATAGTCCCATTAACTTTTTTTTATGGGGTTTTATGATATTTTCTAGTTTTAGATCCATATTAAGTGTTGAAAACCCTTGGAAGGGGTAGTGTGATATTGTATCTAGATTCTTAACCTATAAACATCTCACAAATCTCCCTAAAAGCATTCTTATAGGTCTGTACCAAAGGGTTAGTCTAGAAACACATAAAGGGAGACCTAGTCACCTAAATGGGGTGAAACTATAGGTGTATACTATTGGTTAAGCACATGTCATGATGTATCAATCTAATTAAGGTCTAATACCTGATCAATCACCTATTCTCAAGGTCTTATTTAGGTTTCATGTCCATTCAAGCACAAATATTTAAGTAACTAGGCCTATTAAGCCTACTTGGTCAACAAGAATAAGTGTAGGTTGGCATGGGAGGATGATCAGTTGGTCATACAAGGTCATTAAACCATGTAACTAATTATTAAAGTTAAGTAAGATTGTTATCCATGGTAATTATGAAGGAAAAATAAGTTTTCAAGTCTAGTCAGCATGTAATGAGAATGTTGGGATAATTAGTAACTCATAGTGCCCTAATTTAATCAATTTAATGTCTTATAACTATCATGAGGAGAGGTTATTTGACCATATTTGTCATGTACATACCTTGATGGGGTCAGAAAATTTTTCACTAGATTCCATCACTCCACTTCAATGCACAAGGTTTCCCATTAAAGACCACTAACACATGGAAGAAGGATGAGGATGTTATGACTACTTGTAATTAATGATGGAGTAATTTTGGTCATTAATGACATCTTATTCATCTTTCCATGCCAAATTATCCTCTTTCTCTAAACCATTGTTATATATTTTGATCCTCTTAGGCCATTATACACATAATCACCTAGGTGTGAGGAAACTCTGCCTAAATTTGTATCTTTTAGACCTCTTTAACTGATAAATACACTATTGAAACTCCTTCACATTAGTATATAGTATGTTATTTTATTTTTGATATGCATAGGTGGTAATTTTCTCTCTTATTACGGGTCCTTGTCTCACCTAGATTCTAATAAGTGGTCTATATAGGTTACATGATTTGTAAAAGGTATTGGTGGTTGAACTTGAAGTGGAATATGATTCGTAAGTGCCTTAGATTATACCTTATTTTCATGACCCTCATGTTATAACCACCTAACACATCCTCCATGTGAAACATTGTTACATAGGAGCTCTAGGAGATAATAGTTTAGTCATTTATCTATCTCATTACTGTTGTTTAAGATCAAATATAGTGGATAATGATATTAGTGCATCACCATATTTATATTAGGTTTCCTTTGATGTATTCCATCTATGCTTAGTGAATTGAGTGAATTTTATGAACCAAGGGAGATATCCCTATAATCTACAGGTTACATAAATCATTGGGTTAATCCCATGTTACCCCAAACTTGGAGGTAGGTTGAACAACCTCCTCCTAGGGTGCAGTTTAGAGTGTTAATAGGTAGATTGAATCTCTAGGTTATAGGGATAGTTACCCTTAATGTATTACTTAGGCTCATTCACTAATATATTAAATTTTTATAAAAATAGAGATAAACCTACTCTAGTAGAGGTCAATCACCAAATAAGTTAACCAGTACCAACCAACTACATGTGCACATCAACCATGAGACTAACCAAAATAAACACTACTCTCAATCTTCCCATGTACATCAACACTTAACATGAAGGTTATGAAATATGATTTAGATAGGAGGACTGATAAATAGGTAATAGAACTAAACTAATTAATATAAAATTCCATAAACATTCACACCTCACTTAGACACTTCATAATAACTGCAAAGAAGCTTTCAAAATAAAAAATAATGTTAAGAAAGGATGATGTGCCAAGGAAGCTAAGCTAATCACTTGTTAAGATAAAATATTCATACACATATATTGAGAATACTCAAAGGAGGAGGTAAATATATAAGTTTCACATTATCAAATGGATTTCAAAGGGGCAAGGATTGGCCATACCCAAGTGGAGAATACATACATAACCAAATAAGGCCAAATTTATAGAGAAGTGAAAGATAATAAGAAAGAAGGGTATAGGAGAGAGAGGTGGAAAGTGTCTCTAAAGAGTTAAAAAAAAGAATGGAGTTATGAAATAGACTTAATATATTTCCAAGGACATGTTTTTCTCTTTTGAAGATACTTCATATCTGAAATGGCGTAGGAGTTTTACTTCTTGCTTAACACATTATCTTCTTCAAAACTACCCATTCTCTTAGATTCCAAGGTGAAAAATGGCACTCTTCATCATAAATTAATATTTAAATAGTATTTATATGATATTTTACAATTTTACTTGTTTATTAAACTCTTAAAACTAGCATTGCAATGATGATTGCACCACTTAGGTATCTTGAAGACCACTTGGCCTTACTAAACCTATCTTTGCTTGCAAGTGTCAAATTTTTATTTCAGCTTAAAAATATTAATATATCTCCATGGATGGAATTTATATATTATATCAAACCTAAAAAAATTATTTTGGATGTATTTAACACTAACCCATATCTCAGTTTGCTCCTAAAGCTCTCATTTGGCCTCAATTCTTTATAGCCTTGAAAACAAACAAAGTTCCATGTGTGGAATAATTTAAGGATTATATTTTAAAATTGGGAATATATTTAAGCTAACATTATTTCATTACATATCCATGTAAAATTTCATGCCCCAACTCTAAGTGGAAGTACACCTATTTACTTGATCTCTCTCTCTAATTAGACTTTCATTAGCCCTCTAGGTATAGAAGCTACATTTTGGCTCAAAATGATCCCCATACATGTGAAAATAAAAATAAGTGTTTGATTAAATTTTAACATCTCATTACCATTCTCAATTTATAATTTTATTTATGGATACCTTGTGTAGATAAGTAAACCATGAAATGTTCAAAAAACCTATTTTTCACAAGCCTTCTTCATGCTATCTTCAATAAGCAAAACTGTAGGTTAAATTTTAGGGTTATGTGTACCTATTTTTTGGATTTATGAGATATAATACACCTCAATTAATCTTACCCAATGGTTTTAATTTATTCATGAATTCAAATACTTTGTTTTGATCCCAAACTCATACAAAAAGATAACATTAATTAATTTCATATAGGTGTAGGTACAAGAAAATGTCCTGATGATGGTATTATTGTAGTAATTAATGTTTTATAGGAATTTTAAATTTCATTTAAAATCATTTAAATCACTTCAGAAGCCTATTTATCTAATTGGGTCATACCTAGTCTTCTAGGTAGCCAAAAACACACTTATCATCTTACTGATGATTTATAATGAACATAGCCTTAACCAATGAAAAAATTACAAAAAATTAAAGTATAAAAGGTATCATAACATCCTAAATTATCTTTAGTTACCATGAAAAACCTTTACACTATTCTGAGTATAAGAAGGTGCTTCTCAAACTGGCAAATTGAGTCTAGGTGAGGTCAAGAGATAGATGAGTCCTAAAAGTGCAAATTTGGATTATAGTTTTATCTATAAACACCTTGTGGAGGTTTGTGACACTCAAAATGCCATGTATAAATTTTAATATTACCATTCCAATTGATTAAACCTCCTGCAATCATCTTTGATTGATGCTTAGGGTTTGTAAGCAAAACAAGGCTAGAAATCCTAGGTACTATATTTGAGACATTTCCTCTATGTTAAAGGGTTTTAAAATTTATAGAATTATTAAATTAAATTTATCATAATATTATTATCTAATTCATGATCTCATATAATCCTCCATCAAAAAAATAATTTTTCAACTGTATATATAAACTTGCAATTGGTCTTAGGCTCTATAGGCCTAAATAGATCTATCCATATTAGCACCATTCTCGTTGTATCTAAATATCATATGGATTAATAATATAACTATAATATCATTCAAATGTGACTTTACTCTTTCCATAATCCTCTCCTTTATCAAATAAAATAGACAACTTTAACTCTATGCAGGCTTATGGGTGGCAAATTAAATGTGTTTATAAGGGTTGAAGTGAGTCTATCCTAATCAAATTATTTGATCATTATTTTATGTTAGACTTTGACCTAAAATTAAATTTTATACTTTAATTTATCTATCTAATCTCCAACCCCATTTTTATGCATTACTTCTTCTATCAAATTTGAAAACCATTTGTGCTACTCAAACCAACCTATAGGTTGTCTTTTTGGGGTTTTAATTGCATTTGAAGTTTAAGAATTTTATAAAAGTCACTTAACACCTAAATTACATTTTATAATTTATTGAGAGATTATTTTTTTTAACCCATTCCACCTTTTTAATGATCTTACATCTTCAAAATGACCATACATGTGTCTTATGCCTACTCAAGATATGGATGTAGGTCGTGATTGGGTGATTAGAGTGTTATTATTTAAAAGCTATCATTCTAAAAACCAATTATTGATATTTTTATATACATTTAAAATTCATAAGGGTTCCTTCATAATAATCTTATCTCTTTGTAGTTTATTGGCACTTTCCTTCATTTGATTGCTTATGACAAACAAATTTAGCCCTGCTTATAGGTATTTTTATGTTATTTACTTATTCAATGAACTTGATTATCCAATGAGAGTACTATCATTTTATATTATATATAAATAAATACACTTTTAATCTATTTATCTCATATTTAAATTTTAGATGTTTTCCATATTGACTCAAAACCTCAAACTACGCATGCTTACTATATGCTTATAGGTTTCATTAAAGTGTCCTAGGCATTAAATTTAAATACACACTTTATCTACTAGCCTCAAACCATCCATGTTTTTAAAAACTATATTTTTTTCACCATTTTAGGTCCTCAAACTCAATATTTAGTGATCAATATAAAACATTTCTCATGAAATGTAGACTTATAGGTATACAGACCTGTATCTTTGTAATTTTTATATTTTAGGCTTTTAAATGGTACAAGTTTGATATCTTGAGCCTGAGAACATATTTAAAATCAATCCTTAAATTTAATTATGAGTTAAATCAAAGTATTTAACCTTAATATTCATGTTTTTCATAATTTTTTTATTTCTTAATATTTGGTTTTAGTGGATTTGCTACCATACTTTGTTCTTTTATTTTCAAGATATTTCACCACCAATATTAAAGTCTACTTATCATATAATTGGTCATACATGGATTTTATAACTAGATATAACATAAAGGTTAATATTATATTTTATAATATGTCTAATTTTAATTTGAATCCATATAATCCAAACATTTATAATGTTAAGTTCAACATCATTGATGAGGAGGATCATCCTAATGATCAATGACTGATTGTTCCTCTTCAATACATTTTATATCTCTTCGTTGATGAGTGGGGGGTATAAAATCATGAGTATTATCCATATACGTGTTACATAGTTTGGTCTTAGTTTCTATTGTTTTCATGAATAAGGTATATCTATAAACTTTATCTAATACAATAGATGATAGTGATGGATTATGAAAATTGTTCTTTGATGGATCAAGAAGCAAGAATGGATTAGGGAAGGTAATATGTAAGTTTTTACATATAACGAGAGGTATTATTATTAAATTATATTTTATTTTAGTTTTAATTGTAATACAACTGAGTATGAGGCTATTATACATCAACTTTAATGGGAACTAAATAAATGAGTGAAAAAAGTACAAGCTTTTGGAGATAGTGAACTAGTTTTCCACCAAGTAAAAGGTAAGAGTGATGCCAAATACACATTATTGAAGTCCTAAAAGAATATAATCTGGGACCTTATTGAAGAATTTGAGGCATTAAACATATAATTATTTCCAAGGGAATATAATCAATATGCTTATAGGTTAGCTTTAATTGGGGCTCAATTCAACATCCTTAATGATATCAATAACTCAAAACCTCAGCCACATATCATGGTGGTAATAAGGCCATCAATACCAGATAATGATGTCAATCAGAAAGTATTTTAGTGTGAAAAACAAATAACTTGTTAATCAATAATAGTCTAAGTTTTCTTGTAAAAATAGGCCATATTATAATACCAATATGGAGGCCAAATTATATAATTGAGGTCTAATAATCTTCCCAAAGGGTTGGTTACTCTTGATAACATATACAATGTAAGTGGTAAAATAAGAAGAGATAAACTAAGAATGTCTATTAAAGAGGAACATAATGATAAGGTGGACATATTTAAAGACAATATCTTTAATATTGGAAAGGTATGTACTTTAGCTAAGTGAGTTACATTTGTTGAGTTATGTAGAGAATTTTCAAATGTCTTTTCTTGGTAATATCATGATCTTAATGATTTTGATCCTACATTATCTCAAAACACTATATAACATGATCAAAATTCTAATCCTTAAGAGAAATAAAAATTTATATTAATCCTAAAGTTGATATGATAATGATAAAATAACTCACCAAGTTAATATATTCAAGAATCATTTCCCTATCAAGCACCCTTCATGGGTTACCAACCTAGTTCCTATGAGAAATAAGAGAAGAGAGATCAGATTATGTGGGGATTTTAGAGACTAAAATAGGGTTTAATTTAAGGATAATTATACTTTAGGTTTTATGGATCAAATCCTTCAAGTGGTTATAGGTTATCAACACTTCTTTCTCTTGGATGGCTATTCAGGTTACAACCATGTCTTGGTGAAAGAAAAGGATGAATATAAGATATATTTTAATACTAAATGGGTAACCTATTCCTAAGTATGATTCCATTTTTTATGTACAATGTAGGGATACATTTAAAAGATCTATGGATATGTATTTATAAGGTTTGATCAATCAAATGGTTTTTGTTTATCTTGATGATATAATGGTTTTATCTAAGAATGCTAGTGATCATATAGATAATTTTATATTGATTATTTAAAGGTGTATGGAATACGTAATCTATATGGACCCCAAGAAATGTGTTCTTATAGTTGATAAGGGTAATTTATTAGCCCATATTATCTCCAAGTATGGGCTTGCTATAGATAATAAAAGGGTGAGTTCCACATTGGCTTTATCTTTTCCTAAGCATAAGAAAGGTTTGAATAGTTTTATTAGGAAAATCAAATTTTTGAGAAGGTTTATAACTAGTTTTTATAACCTTATAAATCCTATTATATCGATGTTGAAGAAACACCAAGGTTTTATCTGGAATAAAGAAGGGAAAAATGGTTTTGAGTCCATCAGTCAAGCCATTGTACAAGCACCAACACTAATTAATCTTGATTTATCTAAGGATTTTTTTTATTTTATGCATTTTATAACCTTGACACCATATATGTTAATTTAATATAATAATGAATCTAGTGAGCATTTCATATCCCTGTTTAGTCAAAGGCTAGAGGAGTATGAAGAGAGATACACCTTCATTGAGAAACAAGTGTTGTCAATCATAAGGACCCTCAATAAGATTATTAATATGGTGTATAATAATAATATTCATGTCACGGTGACTGACCCAAACATAAAAATATTCCTTTTGAATAAGGATTTGAATAAAAATAGGGTTAGATGGATAACCAAAGTCATAGAATATGAGGTGGATATTGAGGCCACTAAATTGGTAAGAGGGAGAGGGATATGTGAACACTTAGTAGAAGAATTTTAATAGGAAAAAAAAAATTCACATTAAAATATGATCTTATTTTATTTTTACCTTCACTCCCTCTTAGTTACACAAGATATCATAAGATTCTTTCAAATGGGTGAGTGTCTTATAGGTTTGGGTAGATCAAATAAAAGATACTTTATATTTCAATATATACATTATGTTCTTATGGAAGGAGTTATTTTTAGGAGAGATATTAATGGTATGTTTTTAATATGAAATTAAATTGATTAGATTTATTCGATATTAGAACAATTCCATGATAGACCAGGTAGAGGGCACTTTTTACCTAGGATAATAACAATAAAAGTAATGAGAGTTGGGTATTATTGGATTAATTTATTTAAGGACTAATATGCATGGATTATAAGGGGTCCAAAGTTTGAATGTTTTATAGGTAAATAAAGGCTTGCATCCATACGTCTCAATCCTATTCAATTATAACAACCATTCATGAAATGGAGTCTTGATTTCATTGGCATGATAAATACATAAATAAGTGCTAACCATAAATGAGTGATTACAACCACTGATTATTTAAAAAGGTGGGTGGAAGACATATATTTCAAGGATGGTAGTGAAAAATCTATTTTTGACCTCTATGAAGGCCTAATTACCAGATTTGGATTTCCTTTAAAAATAATTTATGATAATGTTTTAGCATTTAGTGGTGAAAGAACAATTGACTAGGCTCTTATGCATGGTATTTATCTAATTTATTCTTATAATTACTACCCTTAATGTAATTTTATATATGAGTCCAATAATAAAAAATTTATTAGAATTATTAAAATAATAATAGAGGATAATCAAATATCTTAGCACACTATGTTTAAGATAACTCTATAGGTAAACTTTGGTGTAAAAAGGATTGTTTATAATAATTAACATGGTAATTAGAACACATTAGTGTATTAAAATTCCTTTAAATAGTTTTTAAAATCTTTTTGAGTCACCTATTGGTTCCATGATGAATAGATGAGTTTCAAGGCAATACCAAGCAATACTATCACTTACAGTCATACCTCTACAAGAAAATGACACCCATAACACATTTTTGGTCTTCAAAATAACTTTATTAAGATATAAAAATATTTTTAAAGTAACATTATTTTCTTATTAAACTCAATTTTCATTTCACCTTGCATTCAAAGGTATTGTGTGAGCACAAAGCACTATGTAAGTCAAGGTGACTATATAAGCTTCAAAGGGTAGATAGTGAGAATTTAAAAAGCTATTCCATGTGATATAGACATAATAAAATAAATATAGGGTATGAAAAAAAATTATAAATATCTATATATACTCCATTAATTATTTTAAATAACCCTAAAAATAACCAAATAGAGAAGAATCAAGATTTTACCCAAATAGAGACCTATATGCCTCTAGCAGGAAGTGAGGTAAAAAACCATGTTGATGATGGATGATTGAAATTTGGGGAAGATGAAGGAGGTAAATATAAAATGGTAATGATATTTTTTATAACAAAAAATTTATCCAATAGTTTGATTTATCCTATGGAGTGCAAGTTTAGCAAACATACAGTTAGATAATACTAATCAACACCTACATGCCTACCTATATGAGGATGCATTTGCATGTTAAATGGAGATTTTTTTAATATTAAAAGGGTGGATAATAAGATAATTTAATAGGTTTAAATGTGTTTAGAACCATAAAAATTGGTTCCTAAACATCAATAGTGAAGAATACGTAAAATAATTACATACAAGCATGTCATAAGAAAATGGAGGGAAATGAGATATGTATGATGAGAACCAAAGTTTATAAGGTATGAAAAGAGTCAATAGGATCATTAATATCATGATATAATCATTAAATAAAATAAAATTTCTAATATTTAATATTATAAGAGGAAGGATATAGATGATGAGAAGGACAAATGTAATCTCTCCCTTAACAAACAATAAAATGATTTAAATGGGAATTTTAATTCCCTTGTCATCTCTTTAAAAGGAAAGGAAAATGCTGATAAAATTATTAAAGATTTAGATAATAGAAAATACATAATTTTATGGTTTATGAAATATTTAATAAACCTCAAAAGGAAGGTCAAGGTCCTTCAATAGGAAAACATCAAGTTGTGTCAAGATAAAGCAGACAAGTAGGAAAATCAATAATTGTAGAGTCTTCAGTTTAGGGTTGAAATGATTGAAAATAAAAATGAGAAGCTAAAAAATAGTTTTATTTTATTGGTAAATTATATAAATTTTGAAATGAGTTATTAGATTAATAATGTAGAGAATGTGAAGGCTCATCTAGGTGAGTTAGTTGACACAAAATCATCAAGTATGTTGTCCCCCAAAAAAATGTCACTCTTTTTGGGACAACGTATGAGCCATTTTGGTCCTGCAAGACCAAATTTGCCTCTTCCCTTTTCAAAATTTGTCTTGGGCATTCAAATTCCTCACTTTTTAGGCTTAAATCTATGGACTCTGTAGGTGGGTTCAATCAAAAGAATTGATTTCTAACACTTGGTCATTTTCATGATTGGTTTAGTGCCTTGGTTCAAATAAAAATCTCCATCGACAATCATCAACAATAGGTTCAATGTTTGGTTCAACCTTTGGTTCAACGTTAAATGTTTTAAAGGTAGGTTTAATCAAGTGGTTCAAGGCTTTGTTTCACTCATTTGGTTCATCCGCTTTGTTTCAAATGCTTTGATTCATCCTTTGGTTCAATCAAACAATTCGTCAATCAGTTCAAGGCTTCATTTAAACCATTAAACCAAAACATGGTTCAAAATTTGGTTCAAGTGACAAAGCTCAAAGGAGTGCCCCAAGAGTTAATGACACAAGTGCCCTTACAAAGGGAATTCCCATGGAAAAAAGTGACCAAGGCAAACAAGTAGATCAAGACAAAAGCCCAACAAAATCCTATAGATGTTGCTAAGTGTGGATGGATGAGACTCACTAAACTCTATTTCTATGAATTGGTAGATATTGCCATGTGTCCCTCTTGAATCTTGTTAGAATCCTCCAAGTGTTGATATCTATAGTCTCTTCCCTTAACTTCACTATTTCAAGAAAAGACCATGGTGGACCTAGCGACGAGTGACTAAATGAAGTGGAACATGCCATGTGTCATCATCTAACTTACTCTCTAAAGATAAGTGGAAGCTGCCACCTTTTCCATTGTAACTCCACGAAGAGTGACACATGTATGAATCTATGATTCTAACTTTCTAATAAGTTTTAAAGCCTTTATCAATAAATGTTTCTTAGAGTCCTGTGGAAGTTGCCACATGTCTTTACCTATTTAGCAGCGGAATGTGCCACGCATCAATTGTTAAAGACTAGCGGAAAGTGACTAAGGAATAGAGCATCGAATTGAATCTAGGACCCAATTCAAATAACTAGAAAAGGAGGAATGATGAAGAAGGATCAGATCACCAGGTGGACATTAAAAGATGTAAACTTTTAATAACATGACTTATTTCTCTGCATTAAGAAAAGCAAATGGGTAGATTCCCCTAAGTTCCAGCCTGCCTTCTTAACAGATTTCAATGCAACATGATGTGTTACTATTCCCAAGTCCTTCTTGAAGAGGATATATAAGGGATTCTATTCTATTGTAAAAGGATCTCTTTTTTGTCAATTAAAATGAAACTCTGCCCAAATTATAAGGCATTACTGAGACTTTGAGCTCAGATTGATGATCATATTTTGTTAATGGAATAAGAAAGCAAGTGACTTTTCAGACTTTATGCTGTAATATTTTTATTGTTGAGGAAATTGTTCTTATCTCTTTTTCTTCAATATATTTTTTGTTCCTTTAATTCAACAAGCATAATTAGTGACAACAATCAGGAAGGTGTCCTAAAGAGTCAAGTATGGAGAGACTTTGTGCCCCCATAATTGCCTTTAGTGTGTTTTATTTTCATTTCTATGTAAAGGACTTCGAGATGACTTTGTACCCTCATTGTCTTTCGTATCTTACTCTTAAGCAATTTAGGTGGAGACTTTATGCTGCATCTTGATTTGTTGATTATTACATCCTTTGTTACATTTTGCTGTTACTACTAGGAGAATTCTTGTGGTTTGCTAAATAGTACTTCTAAAAGAAGAAGAGTACTGTCTACCATTTCCCTTGAGTTTTTCCTTTGATCCACATGCATCATCTCTGAAAAAAGAGAGATGGATGGTTTGTCATACCCCTGAGTATTATTTTATGTTTATATATATATATATATAGGGAACCTCCCCTTGATGAGAGGAGAGATCAGTCCCCTTCTGATGTGGTAAACCTACACATTTGGATGACTAATCTTCCTACTTTGGCTGATCAAACCTATTTTGTTTATCAGTAGATTGTTTGACAAAATATTCAACCAACAGTTTTTTAGCAACTCTGCTGGGGATATACATATTTTTATGCAATTTGGAACCTCAAGTTTTAGATTGAAACATCACCTATATAACCCATTATCATTATAACCCTTATCCATTATATAATCTGGTGACTCCATTTCATGTCTTACCCATTATTCATTATAGCCTTACCATCTTCCTCCACTTTTGTTATTTTATCTAGTTTGCAAAACCAGAGCTGCTAGGAAAGTGTGCATAATTTGAAGCCTCGAACCTCAAGCTAAAGCTGAGCCAGTCCTTTTCCATTTTTGTGTTGTAATCTGGATACTCCATCCAAATTTTTTATCTCTATTTTTCTTAATTAAATCATGGTAGTTCAAGGCCCCTGGGGTAACTCTTTTGGCCCACTCAATTTGACTCCACCTCTACATGAACTCCCATGTAGTTCAAGAAAGAATTTTCCAAAATTCTTTAGTGATGGGATAGTTCACCCTAATGAACACATTGTAGCCTTTAGCATAGCATGTGGTGTTATTAGAGTATAATTTGAAGACATGGCAGTTAGTCTTTTTGTGGAAACACTATAAGGTGCTGCTATAAACTGGTTCTACCATCTGCAAGCTAGATCAGTGACTGACTGGGATACACTTAAAGCTAAGTTCAAAGCAAGATTCAAGCCCGTAGAAGATGCACATGCCTTGCTGGCCCAACTCACTTAGATGAAGAAAGAGCCTCATGAGCCTATGAGGAATTTCATAGCCAAATTTGACAAACTGAGGAATATAATTCTTGTAATTGCTCAACCTATAGCTAAGAATCTCAAATGCTTCTTCATTAATTCTCAGTTACCTAAAGTAAGTTTTATTTTGAGACATGCTAGTCAAATAGATCTTACTATAGCCCAAATTTTGGCCACTGAGGTAGAAGATGATCTCATCTTAGTAGGGAAGATAAGAAGAGATTCAAACAAAAATAGATCCTCTTCATCTTTTGAATATTCACCCACAGTCACCACTGAACCAATGGTACAAAATCTGGCAAATGAATTGTTGGCCTTGAAAAGGAAAATGGCACAAAGTATGTCTTTTGATCCTCTATATAAAGATATACCAAGGAGGACATTCCCTAATCAGCCATATCAAGGCAATGCTACCAAAAGTCAAGGGCAACAAAATCATCTTCCTCCTCCATAGAGGAATCCTACCCTTGAATCACCTCCAATAGACTCGATAGTTAGATATCTAGAAACAGAGCATGTTTCTTATTTTCAACCTAAGTTAGAGCAAGAAAATGGCACTAATCTCTTCAAGGACGATCTCGAAGAATTAGCTAGTGACTCCCACATTGATTTCCTAAATTACCAGGGTGAACCCAAAAGTGAAAGTGAAGCAATCAAAAGATCATACACTGTATTCACCAGGTCTGAGAATTAGTCAACATAGCAAGCCAACAAAGAGAAGACAAAGGAGTGACCCCAACTAGCAATTTCAATTATTGAGTAGAGAACCCCTCTTCCTTTTCAATCAAAGGACCTGGTGATTTCCAAAGAAGTAAGTACATCGAACATCTCTACACTGTCTACTTCAACTTTGTAGATCAATCCTCCCCTTCCCAAAAATCAAAAGGATGAACTCCCATCTGCTCTTCCAGATCCATATCAGTCATTTGCCATGATTGATCATGTCAAGGAATCCAAAATTCAAATGACTAAGTTTGAATCCCTGCAAGTCAATCCTAAGCAATTGGACATTGATGGAGAACCAAATGTGGACCTATCTAAAGCAAAAATTGTGGTCACCCAAACATCAGCCCTTGTAGCTTAAATTCTTTTTAATCCTTGAAGTAGGGGTAATTACTTCTTGACCATAGATGATACTCCTATCTTAGGTAATGAAAGTCCTATAGCTATTAATCCATGATTTGATTCAAACAAGGCATCAGAAGAATTAGTTAGGCACAATATAAATCAAGAAATATCTTCCATCTCTAATGAAGAGAAATCTGATAGAAGATCAACTTTTGATGATGCTTGGATCTTGGAATTTGATGGTAGCATTTCTTCCACAACTAGATATAGATCTCTATTGCTCAGATCGAACACTGCTTAGGATGAAGAGGTCAAAATCCTTTACATCAAAGGAGATGCTAAGCTGATGGTTTGTCAAGGGTGTGATGTGGACAATTCAATCATATGCTAGATTGGACTAGTAGAACAACAAGTTATGATGGTGGACCATGCTGCTGCAAATCAAAATCAGGCAAAGGAACCTTTTGTAGGGAGAGAAAGGAGTTATGGTTTTTAGTTTGAAGACCATGTCCTGCCATGGAACAAGAAGAAGAAAAAGCCAAGAGGGAGATGCAAAAAAATGGTTTCCTAGTGGAGAGCTCCATTTGCTCGTTACCATTTTTGGGGGCAAAATCTTTTCTTGCTAGTTTACCAAGATGGCACACTATTTTCATTGTCTCACAATGGGAAGCATCTATAACACTTGAACTCTTGAAGGATCATATCATTGCATCTATATATGTGTATATTTGTACAGTTTTTAATTCTATTTTGTTTCATTTATTTCTATTTTTTGATGCCTTTCATTTCTAGGTAGCATGACTCTATAGCCCAATGACACACTTTAAGGCACTGGAGATTCTAGTTTCGACACCCCTTAGTTGTTCTAAGTTCTCATCTAAAGGATGTTCCCCAATAGGAACCAGCAATTGTCCCCCCAAAAAATGTCACTCTTTTTGGGACAATGTATGAGACATTTTGGTCCTACAAGACCAAATTTGCCTCTTCCCTTTTCAAAATTTATCTTGGGCATTCAAATTCCTCATTTTTCAAGCTTAAATCTATAGACTCTATGGGTGGGTTCAACAAAATAATTGGTTTCTAACACTTGGTCATTTTTGGGATTGGTTTAGTGCCTTGGTTCAAACAAAAATCTCCATCGGGAAGCATTAGTATCAGGTTCAATGTTTGGTTCATCCTTTGGTTCAATGTCAAATGGTTCAAAGGCAGGTTCATTCAAGTGGTTCAATGTTTTGTTTCACTCATTTGGTTCATCTACTTTGTTTCAAATGCTTTGATTCATCCTTTGGTTTAATCAAATGGTTCATCAATCAGTTCAAGGCTTTGTTTGAACCGTTGAATGAAAACTTGGTTCAATGGTTGGTTCAAGCGACAAAGTTCAAAGGAGTGCCCCAAGAGTCAAAGACACAAGTGCCCTTGTGAAGGGAATTCTTGTGGAAAAAAGTGACCAAGGCAAACAAATAGATCAAGACAAAAGCCTAATAGAATCCTCACTATACTTTGTTTCTGTGAATTAGTAGATATTGTCATGTGTCCCTCTTAAAGCTTGTTGAAAGAATCCAAGTGTTAATATCCATAGTCTCTTCCCTTAGCTTCACTATTTCAAGCAAAAACCATGGTGAACCTAGGGATGAGTGACTAAATGAAGCAGAATGTGCCATGTGTCATCATCCACCTGACTCTCCAAAGACAAGTGAAAGCTGCCACCTTTTCCATTGTAACTTTGTAGAGAGTGACATGTGTTTGCATCTATGATTCTAAATTTCTAATAGGTTTCAAAGCTTATATCAATAAATTTTTCTTAGAGTCTCATGGAAGTTTCCATGTGTCTTCACCTGTTTAGTAGTGGAATGTGCCATGCGTTAATTACTAAAGACCAATAGAAAGTGACTAAGGAATAGAGCATTGAATTAAATCTAGGACCCAATTCAAATAACTAGAAAAGGAGGAATGATGAAGAAGGATCAGACCACTAGGTGGACATTGAAAGATGTAAACTTTCAATATCATGACTTGTTTCTCTCCATTGAGAAAAGCAAATGGGTAGATGACCCTAAGTTCTAGCCTGCCTTCTTAATAGATTTCAATGCAACATGATGTGTTACTATTCCCAAGGCCTTCTTGAAGAAGCTATATAAGGGACTCTCTTCTATTGTAAAAGGATCTCTTTTTTGACAATTAGAACAAAACTTTGCCCAAATTATAAGGCATTACTGAGACTTTGAGCTCAGATTGTTGATCATATTTTGTTACTGGAATAAGAAAGCAAGTGACTTTTTAGACTTTGTGCTGTAATATCTTTGTTATTGAGGAAACTATTCTTATGTCTTTTTCTTCAATATATTTTTTGTTCCTTTAATTCAACAAGTAGAATTAATGACAGCAGTCAGGAAGGTGTCCTGAAGACTCAAGTGTGGAGAGACTTTGTGCCCACATAATTGCCTTTAGTGTGTTTTCTTTTCATTTTTGTGTAAAGGACTTTAAGATGACTTTGTACCCTCATTGTCCTTCATATCTTACTCTTGAGCAATTCAGGTGGAAACTTTGTGCTACATCTTGATTTTCTGGTTATTACATCTTTTGATACATTTTGCTATTACTACCAGGAGTATTCTTGTGGTTTGCTAAATAGTACTTATGAAATAAGAGGAGTACTATCTATCATTTCCCTTGAGTTTTTCCTTTGATCCACATGCATCATCTCTAAAAAAAGAGAGATGGATGGTTTGTCTTACCCTTGAGTATTATTTTCTATATATATATATGAACTTAACAGGGGTAAAAATTTATTAAAAAAATGAAAAAACCGGATTACAAATCATTTTCTTGGTTCACCAGCTGAACCATCTCCTGATACATACTAGCTGGGAGCATTCTCAGATCAGTAACGCTCCACATGGATCCATTTTCCAAAGCCCATTTGGCAAGACGGTCAGCAACGCCATTCCATTCACGCGGAATATGTTTGAAAGCAATGGAATTCAAAGACATACTTAACTATTTGATCTGAAGAACAATGAGATTAAGATGCCAATCCACTTTACCTGCCAAATCGTTGTTCAGCAAATTAACCACAACTTGTGAGTCCGATTCGCAGATAACATTGTGGCATCCATATTGACAACAGAGTTTCAAAGCTTCCAAAACCACCATGGCTTCCATAATATTGTTAGTATGATAGCCTTTGTAAATCGAAAAGAGAAACTGGATTCTTCCAGAGCTATCCTGAGCAACACCTCCTATTCCAGCCACGCCTGGGTTACCTCGGGAGGATCCATCCGTGTTAACTTTGATAATCCCAGGCTCAGGTCACTGCCAGCGCCCTTCTCTATTGACAGGCCGTGCCTTGTGTTTGTTTCTTGGCTGCGCACCACTAGCCAGTGCTAATTCATTGCCAGGATTTAAAACTAAGCCCAGCCATTGAAATTGACTACCCTCCTCAGCATCCAACTCAGCTCCATTCAGACACTTAGCGTGCAAAGTCTCCTGCAAAGAATTTAAGATTTTTGACCACAGCTGTCTCCACTCAAGCCGCTCACCCCTGAATATTCTCCTATTTCTTTCTAACCAAAAATTCCATAAGATAAAAGAAGGACCAACCTCCCATGTCTTTTGCAGCAGTGAACTCCTAGCAGAACTAGGCCCAATTTTGTTCCAGAATTCGCACAACGAATGCACATGGTGGCATAGGGTGCCCCAGGCAGACCACCACAGGTGCCAAACCTATTTAGCAAAGGGACATTGGAAAAATAGATGTTCCCCTATCTCCTCACTGCTATAACAAAAAATACAGACAGATGGCCCCTGGAAACCACGTTTACATAAATTTTCCCAGGTGAGACATTTTTTGTGTGTCAGGGTCCATAGAAAAAAATTGCATTTGGGCCAAGAAATTGGATTCCATAATTTTTTCCCCCACAGGACCTGATCAACATTGAAAATTTGTTTAACCAAGAGCGTGTATCCAGACGAAATAGAGTATTGTCCAGACGCATCTCCTCCCCAGGCAAGGACATCACACCCCTAAACAGAACTACATCCTCTGAACTCCAGGATACGGTGAAGCTCATTTCTATCCTCAGCAGATCCTCCCGGTGGCCAGTCAGAAGAATTTTTCCATCTATAGCCAATAGCCAATCCCATGCTGATAGTCTCCTTATAATGCCACACAGTGTTCCAACCCCCTGTGAGAAAGATTTCAGCAAAAGGCTGAAGGTGAGGATGTGTGTCTAGCAGGGGAGGCTTACCATCCCAAGAGTCTTCCCAGAACAAAGCTTTAGACCCACTGTTGCACACCCAGAAGAGATTCTACTTCACTAACTGTGCACCATCCTTAAGGGTACTCCAAACCATCGAGCCTCTGCCCTCAAGAGGAAATCTAGAAATGTCTTGAGGCACAGTATCAGGAAAGTACTTAGCAGTCAAAATTTTGGCACAGAGAGCCGATTGATTAGAGCACCATCTCCAATATAACTTCGCAGCCAAGGCCTGGCTGCCCAAAATCGTAGACCGTAATCCCAGGCCTCCTCCCTACTTTGGTCTACACACCGTCTCCCAGTTGATTAGGCTCCACTTGGTGTTTTGGAGATTCCCGCTCCATAAAAATCTCCTAGAAAGGCCATCATACTCTTTGAGAAAGTAGGCTGGGGCAGTTTGAATCATGCACCTGTAAATCGGCAGTGCCTGAATAACATATTACAGAAGAATCACACGACTTGCAGTGGACAGCCATCTATGGGTCCAATGGCTGATCTTTCATCTTAGCTTGTCCAAGACATTCTGCCAAAAAATCCTGGGCTGCCTCCCCACAACAATGGGAATGCCTAAGTAAGTAACTGGTAGTGTATGAATTTGGAATCTCAGAATGGCAGCTATTCTTCTCTGAATAGAATCTGGCGTGTTGAAGAAGAAAATAGAAGACTTGTGCTCATTGATCTTTTGTCCTGAAGCCTCCAAGTAATTATCAAGGGTGTGACGGAAAGCCTCTGCTTCGCGGATCCGTGCTCTACCTGCTAAAATGGTGTCATCAACAAATTGTAAATGAGTCAAGGTTGTGATCCCATTTCCCCAATTCCATCCCTGTAAAGTATTCTGAGAGGCCCAAAATTTGAGGAGCCTCCCAAGCCCCTCGGCCATAATTATAAACAAATATGATGAAAGCAGATCTCCTTGTCGAAGGCCACGCGAAGCACCAAAAAGCTCCGTAGGAGCTCCATTTATAAGAACCCAAAAGGAAGGTGTTGTAATACAACTGAAAACCCAACTGATCCACTCCTGACTGAAACCAAATGCAAGGAGGATTTTGCTCAGAAATCTCCAGCTAACTCTGTCATAGGCTTTGGCAAGATCAAGCTTTATAAACATAGCATTCTCCTGAGAAGTGCTCATAGAGTGGATTGCTTCAGCAACGATAACCACTCCATCCAAAATCTGTCTTCCAGCAACAAAGCCCCCTGCTCTTCCGAAATAAGGCCCGGGAGGATACCTTTCAATCTATGTGCTATAATTTTTGAAATGATTTTGTAAATAACATTGTAAAGTGCAATGGGCCTATACATCTCCAAATTAATAGCCTATTCCTTTTTTGGAATAAGTGCCAATAATGTAGCATTCAAGGCTCTAAGCATTGCTCTGCTTGAATACGATTCCTGAACCACCTCCATTAGATCTTATTTTATAATATCCCAAAAATCTTGAAAGAATTCAGCTGGGAAACCATCAGGACCAGGGGCTTTACCTCTCTTCATGCTGAAGACAATCTCTTCCACTTCTAGCAAAGCAATTGGCTGCAAAAGGCATTCATTCATTTCCTCATTTACTAATCTAGGAATGCATGATATAACAATATTTTCTGCCCCTTCATCTAGCACTGGATCATTAGCAAAAAGCTCAGAGAAATACCAGACAACTTCTCCCCTAATAGCTTGGGAAGAGGTTAAGACAGTTCCATCCTAAGTAACAAGAGAGGTGATAAAATTACCATTGCACCGAGCCTGCAAAGACTTATGGAAAAAGGCTGTGTTTTTGTCTCGCTCTTAAAGCCAGTCATTGCGGGCTTTCTACTTCCAGTAAATTTCTTCCCGAAGTTCCCATTCCGCTAAAGCATTGGCAGCTCTAGCTTCCTCAGAGCGAAGATCTTCCTAGAATCCACAGTCTCTTATTTGCCTGGTTATTTCATCTAGCTATCCTTGACCCTACTTTTTCCTGCATTGCAAGTTTCCAAAACAAGTCCTGTTCCAGCCCTGCAACTTTCTTTTCACAAATTGGAGCTTTTTTAGAAAGGCATACATGGATGTACCATATGGAGGCCCCCCCATTCTCCACCACTGAGCCATGAGATCATGGAGTGAGGTGTCTCTAAGCAACATCATCTAAAATTTAAAAGGAGGCTTTTTGGGCCTATCAATATAGCCGATAGACAGCTTGATAGGCCAGTGATCGGAACCCCTCCAGTCCAAAATTTCAGAATTGATGGAAATAGCACTAGATTGCCAGAAGCAGGAAACTAAAAATCTATCCAGGCATTCAGAAATGGTAGCGTTACCTATTCTTCTGTTGCTCCATGTGAACAGCCCATTTGAGGGTCTAACATCCGATAAGCGCAGCACTTCCACATTATGGCGAAGACATTCGGCAAAAGGACCAAGCCGAATCAATCCTCCTCTTTTCTCCTCAAGACTTAGTACCGCATTAAAATCACCAGCCACAATCCAAGGCAGGAATGGGTGACATGATCGGATGTAACGAATGTGCTTCCATAGCTGCAATTGTCCATCAATATCAATAGGGGCATAAACATTGGTGATCAAGCATTGTTCCCCGGACTCAAGAGAAGAAGCCATCATTGTTAGAGCTGAATTGCTTGACATCCAATGAGTAGGTAGAATTTTCCTTGGGTCCCATCCTATAGCTAAACCTTCAGCACTACCACATGCTCCAATACATTGCCACTGTCCTCTAGGCCAAATATTTGACATACAATCAGTAAAGGCTTCAACCAATAATTTAGTCTCCTGAATGCAAAAAATATCTAGAAAATTATCCCAAACCAAGTTACTCATAGCTTTTCTTCTAGGGGCGCTATGCAATCCCCTAACATTCCATGATAACACAATCATTGGGTGGGGTGGGGAAAATGTTCGTCCAAGGTTTTGACAACCCCAGCTTCCACCAGCAAGTCACCAGTAATTTTCAGCCTATCTTGGTCCTTTCTTCTTCCAACTTTGGAAGAAGCAGCCGAGTTTGCTTTCTTAAATTGTTTTTGCATAAGTCCAAGGGCACTGCTGGGCCCTTTTTCTTTTTTCCCAAACTCCCCTTCTTTAACCAAATCTGCCCATCTGGCTTCCTTCTCAGGCAACTCACACTGTTCCTCAACCATGCCTCTTTCCTATTGCAGAGAGCAGCCAAGAGGCACTTGCTCCTACAAATTTGGGGCTACGTTACAATCTAAAAACTGACCAGATTGCTCTATCTCTATCCCTTGCTCTTCCATTGGGACGCCATCTTCTATAGCCATACAGTCAAGAGCCTCAAATCTATTAAAGCCCAGGTCCACTTGTCTATCAGCATTCCCATGTCTTGGTCCACGTCCTCTTGCTCTCTTTTTGGCAGGTATGAAACCGTCCGTCCCTGTTTGAAAATGGTCTCTTAGCCCTTGCGCCAAGCTTGAAATACTTACATTTTTCCCTTTGCCTAGTTTATTAGGAAGAGATTTAGTGTTTTTGGCCTGAGGTCTATGACCATTTTCCTTCCTACCCTCAGCTGCCTTTGACATTTGAAAATCTGAGCCAAATTCATTAACTTTGGCCGCCTGAGGACACTGCTGGTGTAGGTGGCCATATACATGACAAACGCTGCACCTGAAGGGAATGGATTCGTAGTCAAGCTGTTGAATCCATGACAGAGAACCCATACAAATTTCTAAGGAATCTGGTAGCGGATTATTTAAGTCTATGTCAACACAAATATGAGCATACGAAATGATCTTCTTATCTAGTGACTGGTGTGCTATAGCCATTGGCTTACCCAACATAGACCCAATCTGCCTAAGAATATCCTCTCGCCAGAATTCAAGCAGAAGCTGCGGAAGACGAACCCAGACTGGAACACAAGCTGGGAGTTCATCAGCTGAATTAAAACCGATATGCCAGGGTTTAAGGAACAGGCCCACCCTCTCATAGAAATAAGGACCTCCTTCAAAAATATGATTTCTGTCAGATACAGATGAAAAACTTACCAGAAAATACCCATTTCCAGCCAACATAATGTCAAAGTCTCCTTCAATGGCCCAGGAGCGGCGAATCCAAGCTTCTAGAGCCGCCAAAGGGATCCTGATACCCAAAAATTTACAAATGAGTGTGTGTGATGACATGTATTCTACATCTTCTTGTACAGCTACCTGGGGGATGACCAATACAGGTCGATCTTGGCTTCTCAGAAGACACCCATTGATTTTGCTGAGCCTGGAGCGCTCGCTGGTGTAAAAATTGTTTTGGCCATGAGAGCTCACCCTAGGTGCCTCTGCCTCTGTCCTGGGGCCTGTCGTCGGGCCGCCGGTTCCACCACCGCTTGCAGCCATTCCCACGTCTCCCATCATTTATATATATATATATATATATATATATATATATATATATATATATATATAACTTATCTATAGGGAACCTCTGCTTGATGAGAGGAGAGATCAGTCCCCTTCTGATGTGGTAAACCTACACATTTGGATGAATAATCTTCCTACTTTGGCTGATCAGACCTATTTTGTTTATCAGTATGCTGATCGACAAAATATTCAACCAACAAGGTAAAGGAAAAGGAAAAAAAATCTAGTGTAGTGGCTATCACAAGGATATAGAGAGCCAAAAATTGCTACTACAAATTTATTGAAACGTAAAAAGGATGAAAATATGTTGGAAGTACATCTAAAAAACATATATATGGAATAGACATTTTTCCTATTATTCTATTATTATTTTATGGTTGTCTTTGAACTACCTTTTGGCTATATCTAGCCTTATTGTATCTTTCTAAGTCTCTTGGGTCTTTGGTAGACCCTTGATATTTATTATTATTTTTATTATCCTATGGTTTGGTGACTTTATTTCAAAAAATACCTCCCTTTAACATCATTAAAAAACATCAAAGTGTTAATTAAAAGGATGACACTCATATCTATAATTAGGACAAGCCTATTAAAACACCTATAAGTAGATTTTAAGTGAGTTAGAGAAAATGTTTTGACCATTGATTGACACCATGAGGTAAATTTAATTTAAATAGGTATATTAATTGAATACTAAATGATCTCAAGTTTCACATTGAGTCACAAGGTGATTTAAGGTATTGAAAGGCTCAAGAAGGTGTGATTAGGCCTAAAAGGCCTAAATGAGCATACACATGATTGCGTGTGTGAAGCATAAATAAATTTTCATGTTTTGAGTGTTTTATAAATTTAGGATTAAAAAGGTATGAGAAATAGGTTTTATAATATCTCTATAAATTTTGAATCTAGTGGGAAAAAAAGAGAGCATGGGAAAAATTCTATTAAGGTCAAATGAGGATAACTATGTCTAAACCCTTACTTAGATATCAAGGAAAATTTTAGAGGTTTGAAAGGTCAGTTCATTGGGATATATATGGGTACATCTCATAATTTTTTTCATAGACCATATAATTTATTTTAAAAACTAAACCAAACTTCTACAGTACTTTCTTACCAAATCACCTTCTTTTAGTACACAATCATGTTGGTATGGCTATGAAAGTCAAAATTTAGTACATGTGAACTCAAAAAAGGATATGAATGGGATCATGATCATATCACGAAAAAATTATGGGTTTTTTTTCTAAATATCCTTATCATTTTTAATTGGGTTATGTTCCTCAACTTTATGAATCATCCTTAAGACTCCAAGTGCTCTAAAACCCTCTTTAAAACCTAAATGTGACCCGATGGAAGAAAAAAGAATCCAAAGCACTCAATATGGATTGGATATAATTATAAATAACTTTATTTACCTTAATAATTATAATTTTCATATTAATGAGAAAGTTTTTGGCACATGTCTATTGTTTTTGTATGGAAAATGGTCTAAAAAGTTTCCTTTTGTGTTTGTGTACAGGGTTTTGAACTATAAAAAGATTCCTAATAAATTAAGGTATTTTAAGCAATATATAAGTTTTATCATCATTATTATATCATTAAATAATATTTTGGATTCCTAATGCAAGTTTTAAGTTGATAACTTAGCTTCAATGAAGAGATTTGACTTATCTTGCATCAAGAGAGTAAGGTGTAGATATGTTACAAAGACTTGAAGCTAAAAGGACTTTAATAAAAATATTGGTGAAAATATAATACTATATATGAGATCTATAATGTATTATGAAACAAATATAGAATCATTCTTGATCTTTAATATTAATTGGATTTTCTAAGCATAAAGGATATTTGCAACTTTCTTAGCAAACAAACATGAAGATGTAACTATAAGTTGATCTCCAAGGCTAATGTAAGACATTTATGGATTTATAAAACTCCTACCTTGAAGTAATAAGATATATTATAAGTATCCAGAGTATATAATCATACTTTACTTTGAATTTACACTCTGGTATTAAATAAAAGACATGAAGTTCAATTGCAAACCTCATAAATAAGAAGCATTGTAAGGAGAGAGTGGGCATATAAGCTTTAAAAACTTGCCAAATTTTTTGAAGATGAATTTTAACTAACTTAAATATGTATATTTTTAACTTGTTGAGAATTATTTATGCTCAATAAATCATCTAAACTTTCAATAATACCTCATATGCCACCCTTGTGAATAGTTACTCTAACACATGTCGTAGAAGGCTAAGAAAGAAGATGACAACACATTATTTGAAATTTTGGTGTCATTCCTTCTCTATTTTATAACTAATCTAATCATTATGGACATCTCATTTTTTTCACTTCTCATCACATTATTTTATCTCCTTCTAAATCATCTATAAATGAAGACTTGAGGGGCATTGAATGTATCCTAAAATTGGTTATGGTGAAGACTTGCCAATTTTAAGAATTTTAATTTCCTTTGAAAGTAATTCAAGATAATTTATATCATTTTAATCTTACATAAAATAATATTGAGTGATTTTTTTGTGATAATTAGATTACTTCCATGCACTTGTCATTATTTTTCATCCCTCTATGTAAGTTAGTTTCTTTCATATGGGTCATATGATGTGTAACACATGGTATTTTGAGTGTAAGTGTTGAAACATCAATAGTTTATAATATTAATCCTCTTTATTGATTACCTTAGCTATTAAAACATCTATAGACTTCATATATAAACACTAGTGTGGTAGGAGTTTCTTTGAACTTATCTTTTAATAGTGCAAACAATATAAAGTTTAGGACTCTATACTTGGCATATAACCTCCATGTTTGTTTACTAATTTTAGTTCATTTCTTCCCCTTTTCTTTTCAAGTGAGATAGTTTTGTTATGAATTTTAGGTGAACCATCAAGGGAGCTAACCCAAACTAAAGGTTCAATCAACATAGTAGGTCACCCACAACCTAGGATTGTTTTCATGATATCATCTAGATAGGAAAGAGTGAACAACCTTCATAGGCATGAAAATTATATATATAGTAATAATTCCTTATATTAGTTTATACTAACATCTACTACATAAAAATGAATAAAATTTATTGATTTTAGATAAAGGACTAAATCCAAGGTATAACTATTCATAAGGGAACTATATTATGTTTTCATGACCATTTAAATTTTTAATTTAGAATACCATAAAAGGGGATCAAACATTTGATGTTGTAGATATATATATATATATATATATATATATATATACATGAATGATATCATGGTAATCTATTTGTATATGCTAATAATTAACATCATATATATAAAGATAACTAACTAATTTTTGTGTCTTCTAAACCCATCAAGGAATACACTAAGGAGAAGGAGTAATTACTGGAGGTGGAGGCTTATCAATATCAGGTGCATCATACTCAATAGTACTACATAAAGTATTATCCATCTTAGAAATAAAATAAGAAGTGAGAATAAATTATATGTAATGTGGGGGAATCTCATTAAATATAACAATTATATATAAAATAAACTTGTATGTATGACTATATAGCCTTTGAAATTATTAGGATATCCCTCAAAAATGCAAGGCCTTCTATGAGGTTGTAAAGCCTTTTGTTTTAATTTAGGACTGTGTTCTCATATTGCACATCTAAAGAATCATAGGTGATAAACATAAGGTTTCATACCAATGCAATATTATTTATGTTTCATTCCATTGATATATTTGTGTTGAGTGTATTTTTTAATATAAGTCACATAATTTATAGCTTAAGGCAAAAAAATGATAAATTCCTCATGACTAAATCATACAATTGGACATTTCCTTTAATATTTTATTATTTATTTCAAAAATTACTTTTTAGTGTGATATATATCTAAATGTGTGTTACACATATATGTCATGAATGACAAGAAACTATTTAAATAAAAAATTCACATATTCATTCCACTATCTATCTAAAAATATTTGATGTACGTTTTACATTATATTTCAATAAAGAAATTGAAGTCAAAAAAATTATTAAAATAATGTATTTTTTCATTAAAAATATACCCAAATACACTTATAAAAGTCATGAATTAATATTATAATATAAAAATCATGACCAAAATAAAGTGATGGAGAGAGGATTCAAATATTGTTATGGATGAGTTGAATAACCACAAATTATCTCCATGATTTACTTTCACATAGTTATCATTGACATGTTTACCAAGAACACATGCTTAATGGACACCATAAAGACAAGGTAATGAGAAGTATATTAATGACCATATTGTGTTGATGAAGTTTCTAAAAATAATGGTAGAGCAACTATTTAAATTATCATGCCACAACATAATCATTTTATCTTTGTGAGTAAATAATACATGCTAAGGGGAATCATGCACAAAATGAGAAAATACATATAAACATGCATGTATATTTTCATTTTAGACTATATTTATTTGAAAAGGATAATATTTATATTGAATTATAATTATAACATGTGTGAACTCAAATTTTTTCCTTATGACTGATTTATAAATAAAATAATGTTTGTTGAGAGATAAAACCCACAAAAACATTGTTTAAATTTCCATTGATGATCTCAATATATACTTTTCCTTGAATAATAAAATAATATGAGTCACTCATATGGATATTTTCTGTATTAAAATTATCAAGATAAGAATTGTTTTTAATACCGGACCATTTTTAATTGGCTTTAAAGTTGAATAATTATTAATCCTATGATGACATTGAAGAAACAAATATGGTAAAGACGTATATTTAATTTCCCTTACTAGAATAAGAATAATAACATAAACCATCAATTTTTTAATGTATTAATTTATTCAGGTTTATAATATAAAGTGTCTTAAAATATCTATATCTAGGATGCATAATTATTATAAAAAAATTACACCTTGTCACATAGCAATTATTTTGTCTAGAAGTATAAGAATAAGAAGAAGAATATTATCAATTTGATTGTGCCTTTGAACATTTATTATGATGTTTTGGAGGTGATTTAGTATCTAATTTTTTTATTAAACAATAACATGTGGTTTTATATTTTTTGAAATAGTTCCCATCTAGTTGAGCTTATTTTGATCACAACTCAACCTTTTGATTATCTTATTAAATATTGGAATTTTGAAACTAAAACACCAATTATATTGGTTTGAGTAGCATTTGGATAAAAAATGTGTATTTATCACCTATTTTGTAAAATAAATTAAATATAATCTCATGATATTATTTTTTGATATTAAACTCTTAAATTTATATAATGAAGGAATTGATTTTAGAAACAGAGCCATGAATTTTGTGAAAGTTAGCTAGATTAAGACCAAATAACTCTATGTATAGTTGATGCTCCTTCATTTTATTGATATTTATATATAATTATTTTAATTTTTCCATGAAAAATGTGTAGTAAAAATAAACCCTTTGTGAAATAATAAATTATGTAATACATACAAACATATGAAATGAAAGGTTTCATCACACCTATTAAAAATTGGGATTCTATGTGGCTTGTGAGGGTTATAACTTTTAGTATATTATTAAATTATATAAAAGATTACTCAATAAAATATTCATTTTTATTTTGAATTGTAATAATTATATGGATTGATGATAGGTAAATTATTAGTTATCTATAAGTAGAAAAATATTCACACTAATTTCATCAACATGAATCTTTTAATAGACAAGGAGTTATCCCCAAGTTCTTGGCCATAGAACAACACCAAAATACTTTGTAACAAAATATATTGTATCTCTTTGGAAATAATCCTAAGAAAAATAATAATATTCAACCATTCACATAAAATTACAACATGCAACATATAATACATACTACCCTTCACATATCAAACACACTACTAACTTATACATGATTATAATTAATAGAACTATATATAAATACAATACCAACGTGAATATTTATAACCTTTAATAATAGTTATATATTGTGATATGAGTCTTGAGATATATTAGGTGTTTTTGGTATTAAATTAGGTTGATGGAATTAAAAAATACAAATGAAAGGAAATTAACACATAAACTAGGAGATAAAACACAAGACATAACCTGGTGAAGCTCAATGTGAGAAAACTCTAGCAAGAGTGAAGGTATGCTTCCTCATCTCCACTATCTTTTGAAGTTTAAAATATTTTTCCTTCTTCGGTTTTAAAGTAAACCAAATCCTTAATGGCTCTTATACTCATATGACCTCTACACTCTTTAATTCATGACTTGCTTATTTATAAAAAGAGACTACTAAACTAAAACATCCAATCTATGTATTATTCAAATAAAACTTTATATACATTTTAATTTCTTCTTTTCACTTAATGTATCTCCTATTCAATTACTATGTTTCCTTTGATATTAATTGCACATCTTTGAATTTTTTTCCTCATATGGATACATCAATTAATGAGAATTAAATCAAAAAATGACACTAAATGTTAATATATATGCATAATAACACCACTTAGACTCACACAAGAAGCTTAAGAGTCATAAATTCAATCTAAATTTCCTACTTGTCCCTTCAAATTCATGTGTAAATGAAATCACTACAATATGGAGGCTGAAACTACATAATAATTGAAAACCCACTAATGGAGTGGAAAAACCATTGGGATGGTTGTGAAACCACCAATAAAGGTTTCAAAACCTCTATAAAAGCTATGAAACTACCACTATATATAGATTGGAGGTTTTACAACCATGAAAAGTCCTATAACTTTTAGAAGCCATCATATTTTCATATAAAATAAAAAAACACATGTTTTTTTAAAATTGCATAATTTTTTTTTTATAGAAATCCAATTATGTAATATGATTTTATTTTTTGTGCCGAAAATATTTTATTTGATTTAGTACACTATAAACTATTTATTTTCCAAGATTTGGAATGTCATTAATACCCATGTTTAATAATTGATTATCTAACTAACTGAATTAGATGATATTCTTGATCCAAATTTAAGATAATGATAAAGTAATATATATGTGATCACAAGAAATAATAGTCTCATATTATAAATGTGTTTCACACATGACATATAAGACACTAAAAAATAACCTTGGCATAAATGAAATCACTACAATATGGAGGCTGAAACTACATAATAATTGAAAACCCACTAATGGAGTGGAAGAACCATTGGGATGGTTGTGAAACCACCAATAAAGGTTTCAAAACCTCTATAAAAGCTATGCAACTACCACTATATATAGATTGGAGGCTTTACAACCATGAAAAGTCCTATAACTTTTAGAAGCCATCTTATTTTCATATAAAATTAAAAACACATGTTTTTTTAAAATTGCATAATTTTTTTTATAGAAATCCAATTATGTAATATGATTTTATTTTTTGTGTAAAAAATGTTTTATTTGATTTAGTACACTATAAACTATTTATTTTCCAAGATTTGGCATGTCATTAATACCCATGTTTAATAATTGATTATCTAACTAACTGAATTAGATGATATTCTTGATCGAAATTTAAGATAATGATAAATTAATATATATGTGATCACAAGAAATAATAGTCTCATATTATAAATGTGTTTCACACATGACATATAAGACACTAAAAAATAACCTTGGCATAAATGCGAATTGTGTAAGAGAGATTTATACTCTCCAAAGATGGAAATTTATACTTAGTGTATGTATAATAGGTTCCTCCCACAAACACAACACATATTTTGACATTTTAATGAATACTATGATTATAAAAAAATATATATTTTAAAAAAATAAACAAAAAGGAAAAAATCAAAATATTCATTTTGCATATATCATGACTAGATTTTTATTACAAATATGGGTCCATTGTGGAAAACATACACTTTCACAAAGTATGGTTCAATGGTATTTGTATTGATACAATTAATTTAGCAAATTAAGGATGATTTTAGGGTGGTTGAATAATAATGGCCTCTTTGGAAATTAAAAAATATAGAAGTAATATCCTTGACATTATGGAAACTTCTTAATATTCCATTTATAAAAAAAATCAATGAACCATTAATTTTTGAAATATATGCCCATTGAAATAGGAAAAACCATAATTTTTTTGGATTAAAATCCAATTTAACAAATACCCAAAATATATTTAAAGAATTAAAAAAACTAGAAAACTTTGGTTAGAAAATAGAAGAGGTTTTATTTTTAAAACCCAAGGGAAAAATGATCTCAAGGGTGTTAAAAACCCAATTCTTATTTTTTATCACAAAATTTATGGGATATGATGATATATTTATCTAATACCATATGAGAGAAGTTAATCATAAATAATGATCAAATTTTATTAACCCTTTTATACTCAAGGATCAATGTTTTCACATAAATCACACAAGACAAATTGATGTCGAATAAAACTAATTCCTTTATTATATTAATCAACACCCACATATATATTACACATTTTATACATGAAAAAATGAATAATTTCATAGTAAAAGCATACCTTCCTTAATGAAAATGACTACCCCGCCATATTTTTTAAAGGTTGTTTTATATAACCCATGTGGTCAAAAAACCCACATGGAATATTATGTGGAGATGGGTGGCCAAATTATTTCATGTACAAGAGGATCACATATATTCAACTTGGACATTATAAAATTTAAAGTTACAAATATAATATCAATTTTTTTTAATAATTATAAAATAAAAAATATGTTATCCTATATTTGATTTTGTTACAAATTAAAATAACCATGTATTTATTTTGAAACAATATAATAATATGGTGTAATAAATGAATATACCAACATATAATTATTTATTTTTGTAATTAAATAGTTTTTATTCTTAGTTGATTTATACTTAGTGTTTATTTGTATTGCATATTTGATTCTTTTCATAATTAAGTTTTATCTTATTTTATCATACCTACTTGGGGAATTCTTTGTTTTCATGATTTCCTATTATAACTTTTTTCTTGTATATTCAAGGCCTTTACCTTTGATATTATTTATTTTTATTCATATTCCATTGTTGTTTCAGAATCAAATTTTCACCTAAATTCATAGTTTTCTTATACTTCACTTTCTTTTTATCATCTTGCTTCACTTTTTTAATGTCCATGTTAACTTTTGTTTTTTAAGCCTAATTATATACTTACCTCACATAGCTTTGAATTTATCTTGAAATTATTATCCCAAACTTCTTAGATTTTATTTTTATAATCATTTTATATTACACATTATTTACATATATTATTATTGTTTTGTTCCATCCCAAAATTCCATTATAATTTCTAGATGATAATGGCATATTTCATTTTTTCATAAATATACTACTCAAAAAAGCTATGATACACATAGTGGATGAGTATGAATCCTCTTTTATTTATTACTTATTATATGCATGTATTTGATTTTGTACTATTTTCTTTAATTTGTTGTAAGCTATGTTCATATCTTTATCAAAATAAGGTGAAGTAATTCTTGTATTTAAGAAAAAAAATTATTTTCCTTTATCTTGATTAAGAGATAAAAGAAAACTATGGGTATATTATAGCTATGTTAAGCTATTAGTTCATGTTCATATCTTATTCCTATTGATAAAAAAATATTTTATTATTTTTCACATATGGTACTAATGATTTATTTGAGGTAGATATGTATCTTGTTTATTAGTAGGTTATAAGTTTATGATTTTTTCCTCATAGTACATTGGAGACACATCCCATGTTCACTTTGGGGAAGTTGTAGAGGAAATATAGGGCCTTTAATTATTCCAATTTTGATTAGTCTTATGTTTATTAATTTTATATTACTATTATTTCACATAATATGGTTCCTTATATCCATGTTATATCTTATATGATGTTTAGTATTCCTTATTTTATTGATGTGTTCTAATGATTATAGTGTATCTTTAGATTTTTAAAATTATATTATGTGCTTGATATGGTTTTCACTACTTCATACAGAATATTAAATTTCTATTATGTATTATATATTTATTTATTTTTCTATTTATAATTATGTGGTTATGGTGTCTTCATAGTTCATTTATGCTTTCTAAAATCTTATTTGAGTGACTAATCCATGTTTTGTCATAGTTTTTAATTATCTTTGGTCAAAATTATTGTGTCTTTAATGTGTTTGATGTGCCTACTAGATACACATAATATTTTAAAGATTTATCAATTATTGATGTTTTCTCTCTTGAAAGAACCCATTGAGTCTCAATCCCTTTGAGTGCATGCCTTAAGGGGTGCATTGAGAAAGGGTTGGGAAGTCCATTGGTGCTTTTACATATTTTTCTCCCTTTATTACCACCTTTTATCATTCTAAACATCTCATAAAATCATTCTCCTAAGATTTGCCTCCTCTATTTTACCCTCTTTTAGTCATTGTATGCCTTCATCAACCTTTCACTAACCTAAAATATTTTTTAACGGTTTGCAATACACTGTTGACCCCACCAAACCTATACTCTAATTGAAAAAACTCATTTAGGGCCTAGGATCAACCCTTGGATGACATAGACCAAGACCTCATTTTTTAATCAATAACAATATAGAGTCGATTGGGCCGATCCTACCAACAAAAGCTTTATAAAGGACTAGGGTTAGATTTATATATATATATATATATAGACACACACACACACACACACACACACACACACACACACACACATTTATTTTGTCATTTATTAAATAAAATAAAATGAAGAGGTATATATATTATGCATCTACTTATCAGCCATTCTACTTGAGGAGCACAGCTTAGGTTTTTATAATTTTTTTGGAGATATGGATCTTGTCTTATGGAGAAGTCATTAGGATACATTGATAGGATGTTTATCCTAGAGATCATTTATCATTGCCATCCTCACATACCACAACAAGCTCATACAAATCACCTTGTCTAAGGGAGAAATTGTGGATTGATACATTTGTATACAAAGGTAAGTATTCCTAACTTTGTTCTTCCTTTGTAAGAGTAGATAAATATGTATTTGTAATTCTCTCCCATGCTTTAGGATTACATATACATTGACATGAGTATATGCATTATATGAAAGTTTATTTTTAATGTTTATTACCCCCAGTTTTTTCCACAAGTTTTGGTTAGCACTAGATTAGACTTTAGTTTATTCATTTACTTAGTGAACATGAAAACATTAGACCTAGTTAGGGTTATTGTATAGTTTTTATTGACTAGAGGATTTAAAACCCTCCATAATGATATTATTGTGGTAATATATCACTTGGATGGTCTAAGGATCCATCTTGGTCATGAACCTAAATATATAATGTATCAACAATGAAAAATTTAAGTAGGACTTATCTTCTCTATGGTAGGATTGATTTATATATCAATTGCATTTCCCTTTGCATACATTATGATGAACTTGACATGAATCTAAACCTTTCATGTTTTATTTCACACCATAATTTTTATCTTCATTTATATTTTTCCATATTTATATTACTGTATCAAACTAGTTGATATAGTTCTAATTTTATGTGTGGAGGTTTAACACACAGTCACTTCAAAATTACAATGTTCTATTTATGTAGGTCTTCATTAGTTATAGGTTAATAGATCAAGATGTTTGACATAGTAATATTATTCAATCCTAAATTGTCATACACTATCTAATAGGTCAAATCTATCTGCTATTTCATTTTTACAACATATAGGTCAAAAAAACTATTGAACAGGTCAACTCTATTCATTATTTTTCTTCAGCATACAGGGTTTTATAAAACATATTCAAACCAATCAACTTAGTTTACAGAATTTGAAAGTATAAATTAAGCACTATAGAATAAAAAAATTAAATATAAACTATCTTAAATCCCACCAAGTTTACTTTCTTATTTATCTCTATCATTTCATTTCTTACTTCAATTCTTTTTTTCACAAGTTGGTAGTCTTCAAAACGGTAACCCTACAAGTAACTAGGTCAACCTGATTAACTTAGTTTTGTAGTTTGCCTTCTATCTAAGAGACGTATTCAACCTATTAGAATATATTATTAAATACCTTAATTTTATATAATATTAATGACCTATTTGACTCTATTTTTTACTATTTGCATATAGTGTCACTTAAATTGACTATGTACTATTCTGAATCAAGGAATTAACATCTATTTGTTAGTAATTAATTCACATTTCCTTTTAAATTATTTTCAAGATTAGAGTAAATCACATAATATAATTACTTGGTTCTAAAATTAACACCTTAGTTACACTATTTTGTTATTTTTCACACATAACCAAATCATTTTACATTTAAAAATTGTTTAAAATTTTGTCTTCCCAAGGCCTACCTACTTGGATTTCATCACCAAGGGGGAAGCTGACTTGGTTTTCTATCCAAGTATAAATTTGTGGTTAATGGTATATATTAGAAAATAACTTGACACCCTTATCACTAAAATATTATGATGTGATGGGGTAGGCCATAATACCAATTCAATACCATTTCAATATTGATCCCTTTTAGCCCAAACATCTTGAAACCAACCATAAATTGCTTTTTAGTTCCCCACTTTAACCAAATTTCTATCACATTAAAATAAAAATAATCTAATAACACATTGGGTTACTATTTATTTATCATTTAATTTTTAAATGATTGTTTTCTATCTGATAATTATGTTTTGTATTACAAAACTTGCATTGTACAACATTGGTGTAAGGTTTGTGCTATGTGCCTCAATTGGATCAATCACATCGATTGAATTGTTTTTGTTTTTAGTTTCATTCTTGATTAAAATTATATATCAATAAATTTCCCTATTTTAGGATTATATCATCTTGGCCAATAAATTCTATTACAAACTATGTTTTTCCTTCCTTCCAATAATACACAATCAACTTGCATGACTATGTCTTCTTATCCTCTTATTCAGTTATGTGTTCAATAGTACACAATAAACCTACATGATTTTGTATCCTTTTCATCTTGTTTATCTTTCTTGTCTACAATACACAATCAATCTAAATGATGTATTCTTATCTATCCATTTTCTTCCCTAGGTTATAGAACATAATCGACTAATTTGACTATGTATCTTATTTTATGACTTTGTATTTGCATCATTATCATCCTTTTGAGCCTTTATCATTCATCATGAACTTCCTATTTGAGGAAAACACATATTTGAACTTAATAGATATGATGAACTTTACCAATCCCAATAGGTTTCCCCTTAAATAGCTTGTGTCTTCCACTTTATATGAAAGTAATGTTCATGTGGCCACTCATACTACAAATTATGGGACTCCTCTTCATGCTTCTTCATTTCATAACCCTCTTCTCCTTAGAAGATCAACTTGAATTATAGTATACTCTGGCTATGATTTTCTTCATTAATGAGTTTCCCCAACATAAGGGTAAATATACTTCCACTATTTACATCCTTATGATAAGTATTTAGGAAGAGGAAACCCACTAACCTTCTCCCCCATTCTCACATAGATTTCAAGGTGATAACTTCTTTGTTTCTCAACCTCTTCCTTATCTCTTGAGTCATTCTCATACTATGGCATCTTCCTCCTTGATTTCTCCTACCTCCATGTCAAGTATCTCTATTAACATGGAAGTTTTAACATATATTGGGCATTTTACAAGACCCATCCTTCTCAATCACTCTACTAGTGTACTATTTATTACCATTGATAATCATGCCACTTATGATTCTTTTTCTTCTAGTCTATCTACTAGTGCATTTTTTTCAACACATGCTAACCATGGCATGATTTCCTATTTTTCTACCAACACATCTTAAGATACTAGTGTCATGCATGCCATTACTCATAATGGTACCCAAGACACCAATACCAATGCTAATACTTTGCATGCCAAACACACGAATAGAAACACCACTCAACCTCATCAAATTTTGTTATAAATTATTAATCAAATGAATGTTTTATAGGATAATAATGCCAACCAAATGATGAAAATGTAGAATCACCTTATTCACCTCCAAAATCAACCTCAACAGGTTCCATGGGGAGTACATAATCAAAATGCCTCCCTAACCTACCCTTAGGGATGCCCATGGCAACCTCATTCCCAAACCACCTCTTGTTAAAAAAATGGTTTAAAATATTCATAATGAACATGTTACACCTTAAATTTATAACATAAATATAGGAGGTATCACCCCTACCATTAATTAAAATGGGTCAACTGACCCTACCTTATATTTTAAGATGTTTGGTAATCTATAAAAATATTTGGTCAAGTTAAACAATTTTTTTGATATAAAGCTATTAGTAAAACCCATTTTTGGAAATGCTCTAGATTGGTATAACCAACTCAAGGCCCATTCTATTTCTAGTTTGGAAGATATATATAATTCTCTAGTAAAAGAGTTTGAAACTAGTGACCTCCTTGAGAATACCTTGGCTCATTTTATCAATTACAAACAACTTGAGACTAAAAAAACACAAGATTTCTTCAAATAGTGGAATACCTTATATAATAAGTGTGAGCACAACATGGTACATGATAACCTATTTCATTTATTCACCAATGCTCTCTATCCTAAGTTGAAATATTAGGTTAGTACTCTCTCTCCATGAATTTTGGAAGTGGCTCTCGACCAATCCAAGTGCCAATATTTTTTCATGTGTTAGTTTGAGCCATAACAACCTCCTATGGGAATATGCATGCTCGTAAAAAATATGAATTTTTAAGCTACTAATGATGGTGTCATTGATTCTTATGATACCATTCATAATATTCAAGATATCACTCCTGCTCCTAGTCTGAAGCAAGCTTCCCATTTAAACCACACCCATAATCCTAAATTTTCTCAAATAAATAATATAAATATTCATAATCCCTTATCTTTATAAGAAATACAAAAGAGTTTAGTATGGCCTCTTCTATGATATCTTGATCCCACTTGCCTTATGAAATCATGGTATGACCCAAATAATTTTTTGTTGATTTCATGCTAGTTGGCATCACTCTAAATAAACTTATATGTAATTGCATAACTTGGATATGGATTTACCCCTTGGTCCAAATTTTGATCATGATTCCCTCATTTGTAAATATAAACAATCCTATGACATTGCCTTCAAATCTCACTAGACATAAAGTAAAAATCAACATTTGAACTAGGCTAATGCTAATCTAACCATTTATAAAGATCTTGTTCCCAACCATTAAGATAATAATGAAAAGCCTATTCCTTCCACCAATAACATTGAAATTCTCATAGACCAAACTCCAGAAGAGAATGTGATAAATATGATTAGTATGTGAAGGCTACTTGCTTTCATCAAATAGTGGAAGACCTTGTTTAATAAGTTTGAACACAACATGGAAACTAATAACATATTTAATCTATTCACCAATTATCTCTATCCTAAGTTATAATACCAGGTTGGGACTATCTCTCCATAAACTTTGGAAGAGGTCCTCGGCCAAGAAAAGTTCCAATATTTTATCATATATGAGTTTGAACCATCTCAACCTGTATTCTCATAAAAATTAAAAATCCTCATCCTAATAATGGTGGTGTCACTTATTCCTATGATACCATCCATAATATTCAAGCTATTAATCCTAATCCTACTCTAGAGAAAGATTCCCCTTTAAACCACACCCCTAATACTCAATTTTATCAAAAAAACAACAATAATGTTCATAATCCCTTATCCTTTGAATAAATCCAAAAGTATTTACTAATAATTCTTCCATGAGATCTTGATGCTACTCACCCCATAAAATCATGGTATGACACAAATAAATTATGTTGGTTTCATTCTAGTTGGGGTCACTCTCTTGAAACTTGTAGGCAATTATGTAACTTAGCTATTGATTTACTCTTTCGTCAAAATTTTGACCATGATTACCTCATTTATAAATGTTAACAATCCTATCACATTAAATTTAAATCTCATGAGATGAAAAGTAGAAATATTGAAACAATGTAAATATATGTCTATACACATTGATGAAATAATGGAAACTTATCTCTCTCTTAAATTTATTATTACTTCTATGGTTTTAGATGAGATTATGCTTCATGAAAATGATCCTTAACTCTTTATAAGAATTCTAATTAGTGATATCCAAGTCAAGCATGATTTTATTTATGAGGGTTTAGGTACTTGTGTTTCCTCTCTTAACATCATTAAAACCCTTAGATACTCTAAGTGTAGTCTTAATTACACATAAGAAAATTTTCAAGGTTATGTTCATATGAAAATGTATCCTTTATGATATGTGTGGCTCCCTGTTACCATCCCTCATATCACTATTTGAGTGAAGGTTTTGATCTTTAATTTTCATCTTTACTATAATATCTTTCTTGGTAGGTTATGGACTCATTGCGTGAGGGATGTTGCCTCTTCTGCCTAGTAATGTGTCAAGTTTCCTCACAATGGTGATATCTATGGGATTAGAAATACTAATCCTTAGAATTTTTAAAAAATATAGGATCATGGAGTATTCAAAATTCTAACCCTTGAACCCTTACCAAGTGTTCCATTCTATGAATTTCAACATTTTAATTTCTGTATCAACTCTACATGAGGTTATCATGTTCACCATCAACTCATTAAGAATATACCACCTAACCTCTTAGATTTTGTTGATGATGAACTAGATGAGATCAACCTCAAGATAAAGCCTTTATATCTCTCTTCATCTCATTTCCCAACTTCCACCTTCTTTGAAGCCACATTCCCATCAACCACATAGCAACAACATCCCTATGGTCCTAACTTAGACTCAAATTTATATTCACCACATAAACTCTAATGATAAAGTCATACCTACATGCATAATTGATCTTCATACACCTAACTATGATGATGGTTACACTTTAGATGACCCATTTCTAGGAGGTCCTATTTAAGCTAGGGATGTTGAGATGATTTTTTATTATTCTTCCTTGTGTTAATATTTCCATTCATCTTATGAAATTTTGTCTTATATAATTCCTAATTTTAATTATATTCCTCTTATTTTTAGGGTAGATATGGTATATTCACATGACACACCACCATTTTCCAAGGAACCTCTTAGAAGCATGCTTATGGATCATTCTATGACTATCCACTAGCCGTTAACTAGATACTAAGATACCTATAGACTATTTCCCCCTAAAATACTTGATACTATCCTTAAGCTATTTGTTATTCCTTCTCTTTCCTCAACTGAGCCTATTCAAGATCTTATTCCCACTGTAGACTTAGCTAAGTATTTTCTTGATTCTGATTCAATTTCCCCTTAAAACAAGCCTTACCCAATCTCTCCACTAGTGTTACCCCCACTTGGTCATGGCATACTTACTTTGTCATAGCTTATTCCTCTACCCACACAATGGGATGATCAACCTTACTATGAACTTCATAAATTTATTAGTCATTAGACTAGATACTGTAAACTATACCACCCTTCCATGACTTATAATTCTATTCCCTCTATTATTATACCCACAAAGTCTACTAATAAGCATATATGTTACTTCTATGACATAAATAATCATTCATAAACTCATTGTAAAAATATATGATAATATATCAATACCTTAAATATTACACTTAGCCTATAAACAAGACTACACTTCTTTCCAAGTTATAACCTGAGTATATTCCTAAATATGGGGAAGTATATTGTCTATGGCATGAATGTGATACCCATCACACTGATCATTTACACATCATTTATAATCACCTTATGACCATTCCTACTCTTACTCCCATAGTTCATCCATGCAAGAAGGAACCCCCTTCTTCCCATGTGGTCCTTCCCCCTGTAGTCCCTTATTCCCTTACAATTTCTCAGCCTATGATCCCTTCTCTACCTATGGTTCCTCCACCCATGGATCAACCTTAACTTGTGGTCCCTTTTCCACTAGTGGTTCCTTCCTATCCCACATATTTTATTCCTATTCCTTCTCCCAAGTATCATATACATAATGGTCCTCATGATCATAATACTTTAGTCATTCCTATATTTTCTATTGAGGAGATTCAATGAGAGGTTTTTTCCCAACTTTGTTAAATATCAATTAGACCATCACTACATTCAGGATTTATCTTCATAGAGATCTATCAGATGTTATGGATACTATTTATGGATAGATTTACCAGTACTTATGAACATAAAATTTCATTCCTCACTTTATTCTTCATTTTTGGGTTGGATGTGTGCTCTACTATTATATTTATCTAATATATATATCATTTGACTCTATGTGAAATTCTCGTTTCATTTATTTATCTTACATGGATTTTTATATTCTTCATTATGTGTTGTATATGGTGTCATTTTATTTCCTCATAATCTCTTATGCATTATTGTCATGACTACATGATTCTCTTTATGAGTTCATTTATTTTCATATATGTCTTCTTCTTTTCTCATGATTGTTTGCTACTTTATCTCTATAACATGGCTAATTATTATTGTGGCTTGGTTATACAAACCTTGTTAACCTTATTAATCCTTACTTACCTTGTGATTGGTTAGTAAATAAGTCATCTCATTGTCATTCTCTATTTTACCAGTACACTTTGGATCTCCATTTATTCCCCTTATTTACTTTCAAAAAGTAATCATACACATGGTTGAAAGTTGAGATAACATACTTGTTCATAGGCAATCCTAAGTGTTTTAGTCAATCATGTATTTGGATACATATATTCCTTTAGCTAAAGTCTAAGGCTCATTTTTGTGTTATCTCAACTTTAAAATACAAATCATTTAAATATAAGACAATGATACAAAAGGCAACAATAAAAATTTCAAAAGTCAAATCACACTAAAATATCTGATTCAAATCTCATCTCATTTTTCTAATTAAATTTCAAACTACATAGTTCGCTTCATGATAGATTCAAGGTCCATTGGGGTGTGGTAGGATTATATATTGGGAAAGGATAATTAAAAAAATTACTTTTAGTGCTACCCACTTTCTCACACAATTACCCAATCTTTGTAGTAGATATACAACTTTATAAAAGAACTTGAGGAATGGGGAACATGTTGTGGGAAGGTGGGTCCATTTCAATTGTATTGTTCAAATAAGCTAATAGGAATGGTAAAGGCATTTCAAACAAATAATTTGAAGTGTTATCAATAAAACATCACACAAGGAAGTTGAAAATATGATATGTAAAAATAAGGAAAATCATATATTATTTAGAATAAAGCATGATGAGGCATGTTAGTACAAATGAAAGATATTTCATATATAGCAAAGGTGAAATAATGAACTAGCTAAACTATCCAATGTGGGATAAATCCTCACATAGGATAAACTCACTAAAAAATAAAATAGCTAGCTAATACATTGGAAACTTTGAGAAAATACATGAAATACATAATCTAACATCCCCCCTCAAGTGAAGCTAGGGGATAAAAAATCCAAAAAAGAAATAATAACATATCTGTAGTATGAGTCCTAAAAACTAGACTTGATAAGGTACTCATGTAAAATATCTTCCATTAAATGAAGAAGTAAGATGTCCTCATGAACATGGCATAAGGAAAACATATAAAACCCCAAGCATTCCATGTAACTCAAGGAAATGAGGTGATGTAAAATGATTTGTGAAGATGTCTACCACCTATTGCCAAGTCAAAATATACTCAAAGATAAGAACAAAATATAAAATGTGATGATGAATGAAATGCATATGTACATTGGTGTACTTGGTCTATTGATGCTAAATTAGGTTGCAAGATATATGAATTATACTTTGGTTGTCACAAAAAAATATAATGGGTAAATCCTACATGAAGCCAATCTCTATCAATAATTGATGAAGCCAAATAATCTGTTGAGTCACTATAACTACTTTATACTCAACCTATATAGATGAAAGTGTAACAACCTGCTACTTCTTACATAAATAACCATTAGGTGAATAGCTAATACAAAAGATATATCTATAAGTATAGCCTACCCAATTTGAATCACTGTATCAAACTAATTGAGTATAACCCCTATTGTAGTGCAATCCAAAATTAGTAATGCCTCATAGATATCATAAAATTCTCTTGGTAGCCTACCAATGAATGTTATGAGGATCATGTGTGGACCTAAATACAATCCAAACTATAAATGAAATATTAGGGTGAGTATGGGTCAAATACATAAGACTCTTAACCATCTACCCATACAATGTAGGATCACCAAGTGGAGTAGTAAAATATGTAGTGAGAGTCACTCTAGACTGAAAAGGAGAAGAACTTGGCTTGAAATAATCCATGCTAAAATTTTTAATAAGATCAAGGGTATCCTTTTAATAACTCAAATAGATCCCTATATCTAACTATGAAATTTTTAAACCAAGGATGAAATGCAAAAGATCAAGATATGTCATGTTGAAGTATGCTAAAAGTGCATGAAGAATAGTCAACATCTATGATGAGGAGCTAATTTTGAGAAATAGATCACTAATATAAAAGAACAAAATAACAATGTCCTCCCCAATATGTTGAATATACATTATGGTATCATAATGGCAATAAACAAAGATAATGGAGAAAAGAAATGAATCCACATTATCATAAAAAGCTTGAGGGTCATGTTTTAGACCATAAAGAAACCTCTTAAGTTGAAAACAAGAGAAGAATCATGAAAAAATCCATAAACATAATCCATAGAGATTTCCTCATGCAAGTCTCCATGTAAGAAAGTAATCTTAACATCAATTTGATATACTATCAAACCCTGTGATGTAGTAAGAAAAACTAAAAGGTGAATATAATCCATCTTGGAAATTGGCACAAAAGCTTAAGAATATTCATTAACTTCAAATTATGAGAATAATTTTACAATAATATTTGCCTTACACTTATCAATGGACCCATTAGCTACATACTTGGTTCAGTAAATCCACTTGCACCTTACCAACTTTATTCACTTAGGAAGAATGATAAAATCTCAAGTGTGATTCTTCATCAATGAATAATACTTATCTATCATCACATCATTCTAATCCTCTATCTCATGAGACTATGAAAAAGAATTTGGATCCTTAGAGAATGCTTGACATAAAAGTCCAGTACCCATAGAATGTGCATGATGATGTCGAGTAGGTGGAAGACATTGAATTAAAAGTGTTACCTTAGAAACTGTAGTGCATGCCCACCTAGGAATAGTGTCAACATCAATGGGAAAAATATTCTCATCCTCTATAACCTCCTTAGGAATATCTTGACTTGAGTCTTAAAATAATGAGTCCTTTATATGAGGTGAATCATTAAAATAAGAATAAGAGGGAATGGAAGAAGATGAAGATTCATGAGATGTGAAGTGCTCTTCAAACTGTCCATGTGTTTGAAAATGAACATCATGAGTATCAGGATCTAAAAGATGATAAGCTCTCATGTATTCATAATACCTTACAAGAATAAAAAGTTTGATCTTCTTATCTAGTGATTTCTTTTTATTCTTTGGTATAAATGCCCAAGCAAGGCTCCTAAAGACTCATAAAAATGAGACATCAAGATTAGTTTTAGACCAAGCCTCCTCTAGAGTCTTATTCTCAAGTGATCAATGTGGTGTGTATTTCTAAATGTAATTCACATAGTTAACTACCTATACCTAATAGATAGGATGTAAATCCCATGAATTCATCATGCAGTTATCCATCTCTTTCAAAATTTGGTTATTCCTTTTTGTTAAGCCATTCTATTGTGGAGTATGAGAACTAGAATATTTTTGAACAATACCACATACTAACAAAAAATAAATAACTCTCAACTAAATTACTCCTCCCCATTGCATATATGAATCTTCTAGATGAAACTCAAAGACTATTTCTCAATCAAAGCCTTAAACAATTTTAAGTGAGCAAAGATATCCATCTTTTACCTGAGGAAATAAACCCAAGTACATCTTAATAAATTATCGATAAAGCTAAGTACATACTTAGATAAATTTAAAGGAGTAAGAAATACCATCAAATCACTATGCACAAACTCAAGTGGTTAATAATATCTCATGGACATACCCTTAGGAAATGGATCTTGGTGTTGTTTCCCCAATGCACCACTAGGCCAAAATCCATCAAGGCATGAAACTATAGGAAGACACTCTACCATACTGTAAGTTCTCAACTGCTTCAAGTATCTATAGTTTATGTGTCTAAATATTTGATGCCAAATCTTACTCTTAGAATATGCATGAAAAACTAAAAACATCCATAAAGGAGGAGTATCATCAAAAACTTACAAATAGTGAAGTTGAGAACTATGATCAACAACACCCTATGTAATAAGTGTGTGTGGCTATAACAAAGGTCAAATTTGTGGTGTAAATTCACTATCATGACCTGATCAGAATGGCATATATGATAAACTAAAAATAGATTGGTGGTGATGTCTGAAACATATAATTCATCATTGATGTAGCCACCATCTATTATTATGTCAGCCCTCCCCTTAACATAAATTTAGGATGAATATCTAACCTCATTTTTGGAAGTGAAACTCATACTAAGAGATATAAAGGACTTCTTGGAAGAAGTCATATGGTGTCAAAAACTTGAATCTAGAACCCATATATTTGAAATAGGTAATTATGATCACCCAAAAACATTAAGTTCTTTCCCATTATCATAAGATGGATAAGGAGTGGAGATATAAATCTTGTGTTTACTAATGGCATCCTCTAAGTCTTGCATTATTTTTAATCACCTATACTCTTGATGACTAGTCCCTCAATAAAAGGAAAAAGATAGGTTAGACTTATTCTTGGATTTATAAGATGGTTTGGGTTTAGATGTAGTAGTGTTGATCTTAGGTGAATTTTGAGGTGGAGGAGGAGTGTTCTTATTCTTACCCATATATTCTCCCCTAGTCTTAAGATGTTAGGACACTAATGATTTTTGAGATTTATAAGACTCAAGGTGAGATAAATTATATTATTCCCTAGTAAACCTCTCATAAAAAAACTCTAGATACGGTATGTTGAATGTGGTACCTAAGGCATCCATAATAAATAAAATGGTAGAAGTAAAGATTTAGAATGGGCCACTAAACTTAGACAAGATAAATTACACACATTATTAATCATTTTTATCACATCCACTCCCCTTCAACCATGTCAGTAAATATTTGAACTTAGTGAGGTAGTCTATAATGGAAGAAAATTGATCTAGATTTAGTGAAGTAATCTCCACTTCAAGCTACATCTCTCTAAAGTGATCTACTTTCCTAAATAAACCCTTTAACATAGCCAACATTTTTAATAGAGAATCACACCCATCAAAATGAAATAAAATAATATCACTCACATATCCCCCAATCAATCCTACACACTCTTCAAACTTACATTGGTACTGAAATTTTTCATATTCTTGTGTAAATTCTGGTTTCGTTTCATTCATTAGGGAACATAATCCTTTATGATTTATTATTGTTTCCATTCAAGGTCTCCATGTATGGTAATTATGTGTAGTAAAAGGATCATAATATTCAACACCAAAAGTATAACACATGCTAACTAATCACCAAATAGTAGAAAGAATGCGAAGGGTGCACAAAATTAGCATCGAAACAAGCCCCTAAAAGATTTTATTATAAGACCCATCCAATTTGAAAATTTATAATAGGTGTTTCATTTTTACAATTTAATGACACCAATGTGTAGATAATAAAAAACTATTCACTTATAAAATAATAGAACTCAAATTTAAGTTATGGTTTGAAAGTTATTGGTGTTACGATTTCTTGTAAAATGGGTCAATACAATTTAAAAAATTCACTACAAACTAGAATTTGTGACAAAAATACAAAATAACATAGTCATCTAACCAATATTTAGAATTTAAATTGAACCATGGATTTAAAAATTCCAACTGACATGAAAAAATATCCTCCTAATGAATGTTATGCTTGCACAAGCAAACTATGCTTCCTCTTGAGGCAAAAAAATAGCTTGTAAAGACAAAATATTAAATGAAGATTTTGTTTTTGTGAGACAAAAAATAAAAATATTGTTGTATTTTCTCTAGATACTTTCAGGAAGATGAAAACTAGTATATCTAGATTAGTTAAAGGATAAAAACTTCAATGCCAAGTTTGTTTCTTCAAATCTGATCAAATCTTGAAAGAAAAGAAGATGCCAATGTAGAAAAGGATGCCCTAGATAGCAAATTGGACACTTATAGGTAAAAATGTAAATTTGGTCTTTTAACTCAACAATATCAAAAGTTCCAAGCTCAACAAAAGGATGCCAAGATCATATCTTTGATCTTTGTTTCTAAAAAACTCCACTTGCTTCCTCTATGCCTCCTCCCTTAAAATCAACATAGCATAAAAGAAGGTAGAAAAAAAAAATTCATAGTATGAGTTTTATTTTCAGATTTGAAAATTTACCTTATGTATATCCAACACCTACCACACTCTACCAAACCTTTTAAATCCAACACATGTCTATAGAAAGCAAAAAACAAACAAACAAAAGTACCTAAGGTAGAATAGGATGCCAAAGTGAAAATGCCATAGCTGGAAAACTAAATGCCAAGGTTTTGATTTGCTTAGCAGATATAAAGATGCTCCAAAGCCATAGGTCAAAGTTCCTCAGAACTAGTACTCTAAATCTTTGTATATCTTGAAAAAAACTTAAAACTTAAACTTATAATGCCTTTCTACCAAATCTAAAATGCCATATTTCAACACATTACTTAGAAATGTCAATCTTACAAAAAAATATGTCTCTATACAATAGATTTTAGAGAAAAAGAGACACACTAATATCAAATCTAAATAAAATATAGAACTAATGACTAAATCAATATTAAAATGATGCCAAAACACCAAAAGATGATGCCTTTGAGTTGTTTTCTCCCACCAGCTTAGAAGCAAAAAAAGCTTCAAAAATAACAAAATCTTTAAAAAGTCTAAAAAATGGCACTAAGAGATATTGCATGCCTCTCTTATTTGATTCATTTCCATGACAATGGGAGAATAAACCAAAAAGGAAATAGATTAAAATTATCTAAAATTTACAAGCTAATGGATGGTTACAACTTCTTTAGGGCTCTAGTATCATATTAGGAATGGTAAAAACATTCCAACCCTAGAATCCAAAGTGTTAAAAATAAAACATAAAATAAGGAAGATAAATATATGATATGTAAAAACAAGTAAAATCATTTATTGTTCAAAATGAAGCATGATCAAACATTCTAGTATAAAGGAAAGATCTTGCATATATAGGCAAGGTAAAATATAGAACTAGTCAAACTAGTCAATGTGAGATAAATACTCACATAGGACAAACTCACTACAAGATAAAATAACTAGCTAATACACTAGAAAATGTGATAAAATACATGAAATACATACTCTAAAACAACCCACATGAGTCAATATTAGTAACTCACTTATTTTCATATACAACTTTGTCCTTATTAGTAGTGGGTATTCTATGTATATTAATGGTCACTTGTCACTTAGTATGGATTTTGTGTCCTTAGTGTACCACATGTTTCCTAAGGTCTTGTAATAGATGCCAACATTATTATTTTTTCATTCCCTCTTTCATTTACAACAATCTTAATATTTTCCCTTGAGAAATATTATTTGTTGAGATGATCACTCCTCATAGGGATTCCATTTGTGAGTTGTAATGTAAGATAATATATAGGACCAGGCCTTCCTCATAAATTACCAAATTACCACATTACCCACATTTAATTTTACAAATATTTCATAATTATTTCAAACTCATTGGTGTTCCCTTTATGAGTTATAGTTTAAGACCATGGATAGGACTAGGCCTTCCTCACAAATTTTTCCAATACCTAAGCCATAATAAAATTACATATGTTAAATTTGAGATAATTAATGATTGGTTATGAGTTAAAAATCATTGACATGCTTCTCATATTGATATAGTATGTTTTCTCTTACTTCATTTATCTTTCACTTTTATTTTCTTATATTACGATTGCATGCAAGAATATAACTATTTTCTTAAAATTTTCATACTTCCTATCTTGAAGTCATGTGATCAATTTAAGTTCATTTTTATGATTTTGTTTCTCTTTTATACTCCCCAATGTGATTTAGTATGATTTATTGACTTAATTGTTTCTATTTTTACACTATTTTATTTTCATGTGCCTTCCATTTTATTACATTATTTTCATACTACCTAACATGATATAGTGTGAGTTTACTTGTTTTAACTTGGTGAAAATATTTTCCATGGTTTATACACATTTATTTCCCTTTTTACCATCTTTGGTTTATTATATTTAGTCATATTTTATTATTACACATTTCCCATTGTGATATAGTTTGTAGTACATTTAATTTTGATTATTTATACTTTTCTAAATAATTTTTTTTCCTGCTTATTTTTAACCATGCATGTGTATCACATAATGTTAAAAAATAAAATAGTCCACATATATTTTCTGTAGTATATACAACAAAATATAAATACGTGCTAGAAACAAATATATCTATACATTAAAATCCATAACCAAATATAACTCATGACATCAGATCCAACTATATATACATATATCTTGTGTTTTATACAATACAAATTAGAAAATATAAAATAGATCCAACTCTAAAGTTGGGCTTCATCCTACCTATATATATATACATATATATATATATATATATATATATATATACATATATATTGATATATATACATATATATATATATACATATATATATATATATATATATATATATATATATACATATATATATATATATACATACATATGTATATATATATATATATATATATATATATATATATATATATATATATATATATATATATATATATATATATATATATATATATATATATATCATGTGTTTTATACAATACAAAGTACAAAATATAAAATAGCTCCAATTCTAAGGTTGGGCTTCATCCTACCTATCCTGTGGCCTAGCCATGCTACCTATAGATGCCTAAGACTGTCCCTTCTAAATGGTACACTATAATGATGTATTCTAAGATCTCAAACCTCTTACCTATCCCTATAGACGGCCACCTAAGCATACACCTATTCAAGATAGATCATGGTAGCCATATGTAATTTTCTCTCCTAAGCTAAGGCTTACCAAGCCTATGAATCTCCCTCTCCCACCCCTAATGGTGGTTAGAATCAATCCTTGTGTGTTTTAAACTTCCTTGTAGCCTCCCCCACTAGTGTAAACTAGCCTATTTGGACTGGGGTAGATGGTACCACAAGAACATCTAGAGTGGTAAGGTCATATGGTGACAACATCCTATCCAAAATGTCATGATGCATAGTGATGATTTAAATAAATGGTACTCATATTACTACATATTCATCCTTTATCCATTGTATACTCCACCATTTCATATACCCATAATACCATTCCATCCATAACTATCCATGTTAGCATAATATAAGTTTATGATGCTATATTCATTGCTATGGTTTAAGGAATGATTTTTTATAAATGAAATCGTATAATTTATTTTTATTTAGATTTTGTGTTACTAATGTTAAAGTAATAATATAGGTTATTCAATAGTCATATTGTTTGGACATTCTACATCAACAACCTAGATTTTTTAGAACATACTAGTTTGTAAATATAAGTAAAAGTGATATCAAGGAGTTTTATAATATTGAATATTATTTCATATTTAGATTCATTTTGAAATATTATACACTTTAAAAAATGATTCAATCTCATTTTTGTTCCATATGCAAAATTTTTGGCTCTCAAAATTATCTTGCAACAACTGATTGAATGTATCATGTAGCCATGGTTGTAAGTGACAATTTGAGGTAACGTCTAGCTATCATCATATAACCACTTCCATTTGATTTAGTTGGACATAGAAAATAGTTTTAAATGTTGGAAACAAGTTCTTAACTTTGATAAATAATACCTTCCATGATTTTAGGAGCAATAATAGTGCCATGAAAATAGGAAGGAGTGATTCTCTCAAACCAAATCCTTCTCACAAATTATTCATGTGTATTATTTTATTTTATGAATAGTTGTTGTAACAATATTATTGAATTTTTTTATTTGGTTGAAACATCATAGATTTATTATTCTCTAAATATGGCACCTATCTCTCTTATAAAAATGGAGAATATTAGGGGAGAAGGGGGAACAAAATCATATTTTTAAGACAACTATTGTAATTTGTTTGTAGAAATTCTTTGCTACATTTAATTAATATGAGTAACTAATTTTGAGTCAATTTTATTATTTTAAGAGGAAGGATTGAAGATTGAGTCATAATGAGGAAGGTACCCCTTTGAAATTCTTGTATCAATAATCTGACCCATCATTAGCTAAGTATGTTACTTATTTCATTTATATGTTTAGTGTTTAATTTTTAGTTGTGTGATTTTTAGTTTTATATGTGATTATTTTAAGGAATATTTTGAATATAAATTAATATAATTGTTTTATTCATGATTTTATATGAGTTTTTAGTTCAAAATTTCATTTATTATATAATTTCTAACATCTTAGACTACAACCGATAGAATATCAAATTAGATGGATTAAGTGCACACATATAGTGACATCATCTTATCAAGTTTACATCATCAGGTTGTTAACTAAATGAAAGTAGAATACATAGGTATATGGTAAATCTCCTTGTTCCTTTGAATTAATTTAATTATATCTAATTTTGAATCTACTGCTAGTGCTTTTTGGTGTCATTATCGGGGAAGGGTGTTACACACTAGCAATCCCTAATCTTAATAGTGGTTGTTTCTAGATGTTTATTATTTTCCTAGAGTAATTTTATTTATGAAATTATTTTTTTTTTAAAGATCAATATTAACAATATTTCACTATATAATATAGATAAGGTTAACTCATACCTTCGTTTATCTCTGTTTGATATAACACTAATTAGTAAAAGGTCAAAAAAAATTCTTAAAAAAATATTAACTTTGTGCATGTAAGAGCAATGATTGACAAAAAGAAAATTGGGGGAGTTTCAATTGGTAATGACAAATAAAATGAAGTGTTTTTTGATTTACTATCCCTCAAATATATTATTAAAGAGTTGTAAGAGAATAAAACCATGTTGTTAGCTTTAGTCAACAAAATAAAAAAGGAAGAGACACTTACAACAACTCCTCAAGAAGAAAATATTGAATCTGCAACAATCCCCCTTGTACATGTTGATAAATAAGGATTTATTATAGAAAAAATATATTTTCATGAATTTTTATATTTTATTTTTTTTAATTTTCTCACAAAAAATCATGAAATTACTTGTAATAATTATTTATGTTTTAGAAAGAATAATTGATGATTTTTTACAGGAAAGAATAAATTTGAAAGGTAACTCACAAAAGAATATTTTATTATTTCTCACCTTGATTGTTGCAAGAAAAAGATTAAATATGGATGCCAAAGTGGTTGGCTACAAGAGGAAAGCATAAATAATAAGATGTAAGTTGTGGATGAAAATGAACTAGGCTTGTTTGCAGCTCAAATAAGACTTTGGCCACCAATACAAATAAATTGAGGTATGCCTCTTGAATTCTTAGTATTTTATTGTTTTATCCATTATTATTACACATTTAATATTTTAAATTACATCCCATAACCACCTCTATATCAGTCAATGTATTACCAAAAAGCACACACTCATTGGCCTTGGTATCAAGGCTACTCATGGTAGCCACCACCCTAAAATTAATAGCCAAACTAAAAGGTTGGGTTTCAACAAACCATCCAAGTTTTTTTGGTTTAAAATACCTAATAATCCAACCCAACCTATGTAATGAGAATTTAATAAATAAATTATAACACACCTCATTATTTAATATCCACATAAGGATTATAAACCACAACTACCACCCATAATAAAATGATCTCTAAAGGTGTCTTCAAAACCACATTCCATCATTAATAATGAGCCAATCCTTGTTATGTGTCACTCATAATAAGTATGTATCATATACAACATATGTATAATTGATTTTTAAATAGTAAATTTGTATATTTGTGTCCATAATTTTGTAAGTTTTTCATCCTTATGATGAAAAGTGTCAAAATTCTTGGTTAGAGCAATCTACAGATGGTGACCCATCATAAAATGAAAAAAAAAAATCTTAAATGACAATTTTGAGAGATATTTGTATGAAAAATAGTATAATGTAAAAAATTATGTTTTAGTTTTTTTACACCTCTCACCATTTGTCAGATAACTATTTTTAAAGCTATTGGTTAAAGAAAAAATATGCAATCAAAGAAAAATAGTTGTAGTTGCTCAGAATTAAATTATAAGATAGGTTTTGTTTAATTTGATATGATGAAAATAAATCTCTTTCAAAAAAAATTCTATCAAAATTTTTTTTTTAGATATATTATTATTTTAAATCATGTAGCAACTAGGAGTTGCATCCTATAGCAACTAAAAAAAGAACAAAATAAAAAAATCCAAAATTCTCAAAATTAAATTCTAAGAGAGGTTTTTGTTTATCATGAACTCTTAATTAAAAATATCTTTCAAATTTTTCATAACTCCTCTCATTTATGTGATATTATTTTTATTCTTTTAACTAAGAACATTGATTTTCAAACCATCAATCACATTTTTTCACTATTTACTAAACATCACAAGCATCATTATAGACATATTCATCATAACATATGAAAAATACATGGTAAAAATAATCCATCTCTCATATTATTCAACAAATTATCCTCTTAAATAGACATCCCAACTTAAAGATTCATGGATCCTATTGGGGATGTTATTGATTTTTGTCACATTTCACCACATTCATTCTGGGAATCTTCTAAATTAAAACCAAGACCATTTGTTATCATCTAACTAAATCATAAATAAAATACAAATTCACCTCACATAATAAAATTCACATTAATTTCCTTGAGGTTGATCAAACTAAAATTATTCACACGTCCATTGACAAAATGTTATGTATTGATTTGATGTTATGGATATTTTTTAGGTTATTAAAGTGTAGTCTCATGATAGTTTAAGATTTATTCATTTCTATTTACCAAAGAAATATCTTGATCCATGTCATTCATAATATTTGAATAATGTTTTGGTATAGGTGATCAACTAATTGGTAACTTCAATTATATTTCTTATGATTATCTAGACTAATAATCAATTTTTTTCATTGACATATTTCATGTTGTGTGTATTATTGTATTATATCCAAAGCACCAATTAAAGTCCTAATGTTTTTAATATAATCTTTTTTTATTATCTTAGGAGCTACTTATACATATTTTAACAAGAACCTGGATATATACTTCCATTTTTCAAAACTTATATTTTATTTCACAAGTTTAAAGGTGACTGATGATGTTCTCTATGAAATCTCTTGGATTTATAACAAAATTCTCACAGGGAATCTCTCTATGTTGATAAAACATACACCCACCAGTGTAATACATGTTGGCTTGTGGAGAAACCTACACTTTTGATGCACATTTCAAGTATTTTTATATTAATTTAAGGCCATTCCAAATAAATTCTTTTACACATGATGGGTACACACAACAAAGAGATTTATAACAAAATAGACATTATTTAACACTAGAATATTACCAAGCTACACTATCTAGATCTAGTTTACTAAGTGATAGATAATTGGACAATAAGAATACATAAGTCATCCATTGATAATTTTATCAGTTTTTTCTCATTAGCAAATATCACTTTTGTTGCATCACTATGGTGAATTATATATAGCTAATTAGGTTTATTCAATGGTTATGGTATAACTTATTCATAACCTCTTCACTAGGTTATCATTTCTAAAAAAAAAATCTACAAAAAAAATCAACAATGAAAACCTTTGGGAATTGTTGATAGGTGTTGATTAAAAAACTAGTTATCTAGCTAAATAATATCTATATAAATGAAAAATTAAAAAATTAAAAATCTTAGGCATTTTTGATAATTTTGGGTTAGAAAACCAACTTGTTGGCTGCCCACAACTAAAATAAATGGGCCTAAGTGGAAAACTATCTTGTGGGCCACTTAAGAGTAAAATGGTTAAAAAAGAAAAAAATCAAGCAATAACCATGTAATTTTTGCTCTTCTTTTGCATCATCATCCCTTCCTATATTTTAACCAATTATTATAACCTTATTTGGTATCTTTCATCTATAGAATTCATGTTATAGGATGTAGATTATGTGTTATAGGATGTATACTCAATGCTACAGGATGCAGATTCCAATCGTATCGGCTAACTAATAGTTACTACAAGTTGAATTTCTCATTTTTTGGAAGGGATGATTTTTGAGGTAACCACTTTCATTGGGTGAAAAGTATACTATGACAAATTTATGAAAGTTCGTGAATACTTTTCTTTTTCACTTTGCTTATGCATTTTCTCTTTATCCCATTCTCATGATAATTTAAAAAGGTTATTTGTACTTTATAGAACTAATTTGTCCACCAAGGATGTTTGTATTTCATGTTCATCCAGTTTAACATCTACTCTACTATTAGACTTCACAATTTAAACTAATTTTGATAGTTTTTTTTGTAGATTTCAATCTTCCTACACATTCTTTCTATCATTATCTATTGTTGATATCTCCACTTGCTCACACTTTCTAGAAGACATTCTGGTTTTTCATCACTACATTTTATACATGTATTGGCTACAAAATTTTAGTTTGATACATCATTTAAGCTATTTTATTGCTAAATTTTTCACTTTAAATACATGATTGGTGGATCACATGATCTTCCACTCTTGATACATGGATCCTCTACAACACCTACTATGATTGGTAAACCATTCTACATTCAAGGTATTATGATTTATCTCTATATTAATAATTTATTTATTCACTACCATATTTTTATTTAATCATCCCTTTTTGTGCTATATATACAATTGATTTTACTAATATTCCCTCACATATCTATCTTCATACATTATATACTCCATATCCTACTTCATTCGTCCATGTCATGTTCCTCACCAATCCATCACCAAAATTTCCTTTGGTTGAATACCTTCTTCCACACTTATTTGGGGGGTATTCCACTTGAGAACAAATGTGTACCTTCATTTGGGGGGAGAATGGTCCATATATTTGCATCTATGTCCCTAGGCTTATATGGAATCAATAATATAGTTGGGGGGAGTGATGTTCTGAGGTCTTATGTAAACAAATATACATGATATTTATATTTGTTATAGATTCACATGATTATCACATAATCATATTATTGGGAGGTTTAATAACTATGAAGTATATCATGTGTGTGTGTGTACATATGCATATACATATATAACATAGAGATAAATTGTCGACTTCAAGTCCCAATTTTTTTGAATCATATCAAACCAATAAATATCTTCAAAATTAATTTAATTTCAAATAAAAATTCTCTTAAATGACTTAAATTTGTTATGTCTATTCATAAGGACAAACGAGATGCATCTTTTGTGCTTACGATCATTATACATACCTTCCTACTCAGAACTTACCTTATTATATTGTAAAAGGGACATGAAATTGGTTATGTTTTGGGGTGTGATGAGTCTAATAAATGGTACTCATATTACTATATATTCAACCTTTATCCATTGTATAATCCACCATTTCATATACCCATAATACCATTCCATCCATAATTATCTATATTAGCACAATATAAGTTTATGATGCATATATTCGTTATTATGGTTTAATGAATAATTTTTTTTAGATGAAAAGTGTGATTTATTTTTATTTATATTAGGTATTACTAATGGTGAAGGAATAATTTAGTTTATTCAATAGTCATCATTTTTGGACATCCTGCAGCAACTACATAGATTTCTTATAGCATACTAGTTTGCAAATATCAATAAAATTGATATTAAGGAGTTTTCTAATATTGAATATTATCTCATATTTATATTAAAATTTAAATATTATATAGTTTTAAAAAATATTACATCTAATTTTTAGTCCATATGTAAAATTTATGACTCTCATAAGTATCTTGCAGCAACTAGTTGTATGTATCCTACAACCATCACTGTAAGTGACAATTTGAGGTAACATCCAACTATCATCATATAACCACTTTTAGTTTATTTATTTGCATGTAGAAAATAGTTTGAAATGTTGGAACAAAGTTTTAAACTTGGATAAATAATCCCTTCCATGTCTTTAAGAGCAAGAATAGCGCCATAAAAATAGGAAAGAGTGATTCTCTCAAACTAAATCCTTCTCAGAAATTATTCATACATATTATTTTGTTTTATGCATGGTTGTTGTAATAATATTATTATGTTTTGTTATTTTATTTCAACCTCTTATATTTTTCATTATCTAAATAAGGAATGTATCTCTCCTATAAAAATAGAGAAGCTTAGGAGAGAAGGGGAGTAGAAACATATTTTTTAAGATAACTATTATAGTTTTATTATATCAATTCTTTGCTACATTTGATTAATATGAGTAACTACTTCTAAGTTAATTTTATTATTTTAAGAGGAAGGATTTAATATTGATTCAAAAAGAGGAAGGTCCCCCTTTATAAGTCTTGTACCAGCAATCTGACCCATCAATTAGCTAAGCATGTTACTTATTTCATTTATGTGTTGCATGTTTAATTTCTAGTTGTGTGATTATTACCTTTGTATGTGATTGTTTTAAAGAATATTATGAATATAAAGTAGTGTAATTATTTGATTCATGATTTATTATGAGTGTTTAATTTATCATTTCATTTATTACATAATTTCCAACATCTTAGACTATAACCAACAGAATGTCATATTAAATGGATTAAGTGTGCACATACATTGATGTCATTTTATCCAGTTTACATCCTTGAGTTGACAATTCAATGAAAGTAGAAGATGGATTTTTATGGTAACTCTACTTATTAATTTGAATCAAGATAAGTATATCTAATTTTGAATCTACTGCTAGTGACATAGCCATAATTTGGGATCCCCATTTGACAACGTCCATCCTCAAATTTATAAAACCAAAACTAGATAGATATTAGATCATGTGTATATATAAATATCTATCTATCTACTATAACAATACAAAACCAATGTCTTATATTAAATCTTAAATCAAAATTACATTTCTCACTAGTGTCAGCGTCACAAATCATTGTCTCCCCATCTGTTCATCTACCAAGCATAATATCTCTATTTGCTCATCTCCCAAGCACCTCCTCCATGGATTGCCTCCATACCACTTCAAATCCATGAGTAGCTAATCATGCACACCATGACCCTCTCTTGAGAGGTGTCTATTTAGACAATCTATTTCTTAAAATGATTATTGGGTCATCTTATGAGGTTTCCTTCACCTATGTTGACTTTCAATAACATTGCCTCTATCTGTAGTGTGGAAAGGGTGGTAATTACCTATAATACTATAGTTGTGCCTATTATGGTGCCTACTATGGTTAATTATATGTCCCTATAGTTACATCCATCTAATCTCCTCTCATGATTGCCTACTATCATGCTCGACCAATCTATGGTCTATCATCTTGCAACACAATCACATGTATCTCCACTAGTACTCCTCCTCCTCTCCCCCTTAGATATCTAGTATGATGTACCCAATAATCAAGAAATACTAAATGTTTTATTAGGTGTGAAATATTGAACTACCTTTGCAAGCATGTCATCGTATTTGGTTCCATCCATGAGCTATAGTGGTCTATAATCCACACTCATGCTAGACCTATCACCATAGTCGACAAAATAGACTATACAATAGTAATGTGCATGTAGTGGTTCTAGATGATCACCCGTCATGTGATAGTATACAACATTAGAACATGTGGTAAAACCCAAGCTACATGGTCCTACCTACATCTCATCACTCAAGGTAACATATCATTGACCACATGTAACAACCTAACTAGTCAATATATAGCAATTCTATCATATATCCAATAACTCAATAAAATAATAATCCCCATGGCATCCTACGCTCTATACAACATACCATACATATCATGTATGAGCTAGACCTACATAATATCCCCAAAGTTGTATAGTGTTCCATGATCTAAAATAGACTAGCACAAGGTTATTGCATATAGTGGTACCTTTCCATCTGACATGAGAAAGAATACTTATGTTGTCACAAGCCTATGATGGCCTAGGGGAAATATAAAAATATTCATAAATTACATTATAAAGGAAATATTTCATGAAATTTTTTAGTAAAGTATTATTTTGATATTAATAATTACAATGTGGATAAAAGCTTTATAATATTTTATGGGTGGTTATAGGATGTAACCAATTCTTGTGAACCAACTTATTTAAAAACAAACTAATTGAAAACATTAAAATAAAAGTCTCTTAGATCATAAATCCAACAAACTCCCCCTCGATCTAATGGGGTATAAAATAATAAAAAACTAGAGCAATGACTCTAAATTAATCAAATAAACTCTATCATAGTTACAAATAGTGTATTTTACCTCATAGTACTGATCAAAATTGATGTCACTCCATATTAAATCCCACCCTATGATTTATGGCATAAAAAGCTAATGAACATGATCAAGGCCTACTCATCCCCTATGATCATCATACCATAATGTAGTGGAACCTGATCAAAGCATGGCCAACTACACTAACCCACATAAGGCCCTATATAGGAACCCATCCAAGTTACAACCCCATACTCTATATGGCACATCTCTTGATGCCTAATAAACACTAATGACCTTTAATCAACACTGTTAGTTCTAGCAACCCATATCAGTTCATACTATCATCGATGACTGATCAATGTCCAATGAATGCCTAAATCTTCTCCCCCTATCAGGGAAGAGGTGAGAAACCATGCATTGAGATAAATAAAAATAATCAATTTTTTTTGATCCATGTCATGAATATAAAATATAAAAATCCAAACATAGAACTGAAAATAATAACACAAGATAATTTTTTCTAATTGAGCATGAACCCAAAATGTAAGTGAATAACTAACTGGAGAGGTTAATTATCCTCCAACCTCTAATGGATCATCCAACCTCCAATTGTCACTTATATGGTGTGAATAAAAAGGATCATGGGACATGTAATGGATGGTATTGCCTCTCAGAGCACAAGCATGAAGTGATATTACGATAATTTTCATTTTGAAGGTCTTGGATTCAAACAAAAATACATCTTTATATATTAGTTTCAAAAATAATATAAAGACATTTAAAATTACAAATTTGACCATTATATTATGTTTGGAACATCCAAAAACCCAAGTTTGACTAGTCATGTGACCACCTTTGCCTAAAATTGTGACTAATCAAAAATATTATTCCAAAAAACCATAACTATGCCCTTATATAATTGATTTGACCCTTATTACTCTAATTACAAAAAGATGTCAAAAAAAATTTGGCCAAAATTAATGTTAGTGGGTTTTGAACCGTCTACTTATTAAGTAAGTAACTAAATAAGTAAAACAATCCCTCAAAATTTAGATTTAAAACTTAGTGAAAATAATATCGTAGATAAACACTACTTTTTTTGTTCCCAAAAAAATATATGCATGTAAAACCAAAAGAGAAATTAATTCACCTACAGTTTTTATTTCATAGAAAAGAATTCAATGGACCTTCCTTCATGTAACCCACTCCAATGTGCAAAGAAGAATATTATAGTTTGTAAAACTTTGAAAACTTCACCTGGGTGGATGATTTTTTGTCAGGATTAAATTAGTGGTAATCTAAATTTTCAAGATTTCTCTTATTTTCTCTACCAAAGAGACTAATTTTTAAGATCTACTTATTTTCTTTTTCCTTAGAAAAAATCCATGGTGGAGGCAAAGCCAAAACCTAAAATAGAGATCTCATTGGCTGGAACATTTTCTAGTAGTTATATTACGATGATCTTCTTCTATTATTGGATCATTTTAGGCCCTACAATATATTATTATCAAACCTTTTTAAGTAAAATAAATTTTACTTTGATAAATTATTAAGATCCAAGAGATACAAAGTTGATCTAGTTAGGTAATAAGGCAATTTGATTTAATATAAGTGTAAGAAAATATTTTATGATTATTTTTTTATTTTTAGATGCTCACAAAAAATACATGACCATACGGTATGTCATAAAAATATTCAATTCACTTATTTTATCTATAAATTACAATATGAAATAGAGGTTGTATATCATGGAAATAATGCAATAATCTATTACTTTATTTATAAAATGAGACACGATCTACCAATCTTAATACAACTGTGCTTTTCTCCGCTATACAAAATTAGATTTCACTTGACCTCCTTTAAAGCATTTTACAATCTTTTAGTGAAGCACATAGTGTATAAATAATTATATTTCTTTCTTCCTTTAATATTCCTTCAATTAGGCTATGATACTATTGATGATGCAAGTGTGATAGATAAATATCTAAAAATTACATTGCAAAGGAAACATTTCATGCAAAATTTTAGTAAATTACTATTTAAAGATTAATAATTACAATGTGGTACATGTGGTTATGGGATGAAACCAATTCGCATGAACCAAATTATTTAAAAACAAACTAATTAAAAACATTAAAATTAACATCTCTTGGATCATAAACCCAATAGTCTAATCATGGCCTTCCAGATGTTTGGAATCTTAGTGATATATATGTAAAAAAAACTAACCCTTGATCTAGGGTATATCTTATCTGATCATGCGGCCCACTGGGGTAGTGCTTTCCTCTCCTCCAGATCATCTAGTGTCCTAGTGATCACCAATGTCCATCTTATTGGTAGTCCAAGTAAAAAATGGGCATCCTATAGTGTGATACCTACCTCTTTGGTATCCCCATCCAAAACCCATAAAAAATTGTTGATCAACCATTCCCATGATCTAAGGAACATGACAAAAAGATCAAAACTAAGTGTCATGTACCTCATCTCCATGAAAACCTCCAAAGCCTAGTGTGACCAATCAAGCTTTATCTACATCCATAAATTGATCCAATAAATTTGTTATCCATGAAGAATCTATTAGTCTCTAATACATCTAAAATATCTACAAAATGCCAAAGAATAAAGGATTTTTTAGATCTCCATGTCATAAATAATCAAAATACATTTTTAAAACTTTCACACATAAGTCATTTAAATTAGTTATTTGACATAGTTTCTCAATTTTATATAGAATTGGCCCCATTAATACTAAATAATCCCTAAATTTTATTTATGATACTAAATCATCCCCTTCCTCTTCCAACTATATTGATGACATCAACACTATATCAACCACTTTTTTGCCTTGTGATAATTATCGACCCTATTATACATAGTCAACCTTTGTTAGCAATACTATATCAAATATATTAAGAAGACTATGTTATACCTATCATACACAATAAAACTTTACCCCTTACCAACTAATTTAGCCTAATACTACATAGTTGACCCCTATAAACATGATAAATTGGCCCACTACTACATAATCAACCTTGTCATTCTCCCTTATTGAGTACTATCATTAATGTCAATGGTGCATATTACATGAGGTTGATGTAAAATGTGAATAAGCATAGATGGCAATCTATAATGTGGTAAGGGATAAATAGAGAGTGTTGTCATGAAAGATAATTTGAAGGTAAGAGAGAATTTGAAGGTAAATGAGACAATTTAAAGGCAACTAATGTCTTATGGCTGCATGAAGGTATAAGTCATTGATGTCAAGATTGACTGTATGTGATATCAATAAGCATATTGTGATGGTTAATGTCAAATTTAACTAAGGATATATGGAAGCATGTGATCTATCAAGGTACATGAAAGAGTAGGTGTTTAATATAAAATAGAATTGCCATGAGAGAGAAGAGTGTCATCATAAGAAGAGAAGAGTGTGGTCATGAGTAAGGTAATTGATAAGAGAAAGAGAGAGAGATTATTTCATCTTGTGAGGTTTGGTGTCAAAGGTGCTCAGGTGTATAGAAGAGAGATGTAAAGTCATATAAAGCTTAGTCATGTGGTTTTAGGTTTGTATGAGGCTATGGAAGATTGTTTTCATCAGAAAGAGAATGGTGTAATGATATGAGTGTATTATGATGTATTATTTATACTTATTTTATTGTTTTTTTAGGTCATGACATGTAAGGAATAGGTCAAGGTGGAAAGTGCATTAGAAGTTTGAGCCTAGTCATGGCATGGTGAAGGTATGAGCTAGTGGCATGATGAGGTGAGTAAACTCAGGCATGTGATAGGTTGCGAAGGATTTTTTATCATTATAATAATTTGTGTATGCACTCATAATTGTTTTTAAGTGAGTATTTGAAGGTAGGGCCTTTGGTATTAGTCCATCTTTGACCATTCTTTATCCTTACCTAGCCTAATGAGGCATGAGGATCAATTTTCAGGTCAATGTGTGAATTATAGCATGGACAAAGGTAAGTCAATTTGTTTCAAGAGTAATCATGAAGTATGAGGTTATGGTTTGTAGTAAAAGGCATGCAAAGTGGTTTTGAGGCCTCTCAAGTGAAATTAGTGAAGGTATGCAAACCTAAGAAGGAATTTTAGGTGTTATTTGGAACATGTACCCTATACATGGGAAATTGAGTTATTAATTAGAGATGGGGAAGTGTCCTAGATAAGATCTAAAGGCATTAGTTTTGGATTTAAGGGGCATTCCTTTATGAATAATCATTAACACCAAAACCTATGCTAAACCTCTCAAAAACCCTCATAAGGACTCAATGTGAATTATATCATTTAAATTAGCTCAAAATGGACTCAAATTCCTATAAAACCAATTTTGTCTTGTATTAAACTCTCCTAGGTACCTTCATGTGGTGGTGGTTAGTCTAATGAGAGAGAAAATGCATAATTACAGGCTTAATTTTCAAGAAATTATTGTATCTCTCAAAAGGTTTATTGGTCAAGAAGAGAAAATATTTGGAATAATAAGATAGAGAATAATATAGGTTCCACCCTTAAAGTGAGCTAAATTGGTCATCCAAGTTAGCAAGTCGTAGACAAACCTAATGATGTGAACAATGATAAACCCATGCAGAGATGAGAAGATGGATTTGAGGGTTTACGCATGTTATTTTGATGAAACCAAGTGCATGAAGAGTTTATTTATTAATTTTAAGTCATTTTAATTCTTTAAAGAATTTTTTAGGTTAGTGAATATGGAAAAAAGTTGCTCACAAAATGACATATCTGGTTCATATAAGATTGTGCGATATAAGGTCAAGATATTGGTCTGTAAGACCAATATTTTCCATTAAACAATATGATATTACTATTTAAGTATGGTTTATATATATCATATGATAATTTAAGTGCATCAAGAGTGATCAATAGTGTCTACATAGGTGTTGTAGGTCTAAGTTACCATGACTGGTCTTTAAGGTAAATTGGCAATTATGAGTGAGTCAGTTGCATAGATGTTCTTGAGACTTTATCTCTTGAGTGAAATTTTTAAAATAATTTGGTGATGACCTTGATGTAATTCATAATATGTATACATGTTTTATTTTCCATATTTTAGAAGCCTAAGAGTATTTGAGCTTCTTTTTACAAGATAAACTTTTGAGGTACATATGCCTAATAGGGCAGTTGGTTCTAAAGGAGATTTCATGGTATGAACAAAAGACACATGTCTAATTAAGCATGGAGGATGTCGATAGAGGTATTATTATAAGTGATTGAATGGTTTCAAATTTTTGGATAAATCCATCTGGGCCCAAGAGAATCAAGCTTTGATGCTAAGGAGATTGACCTAGTGCAATTAGGTCTCCATGAAGTCTAAAAGAGAAATGAGGCCTAATTGAGTTTGAAAGACCAAAATGGGTCCAATATCCATTTAAACCATGTTCATAAATTTTAATACCTATTATATGGCCAACCTAATATTTTTAAGGTTTATGTCTAACTAAGTGGTGTGTAACCATGAGTGTAGTATATATACAAGGCATTTTAGGCCTATTTGGAGATGTTGAGTGTAAGTGAATGAATTGATAAATAAATGAGGCTAATGAGGTTAAACAAAATTTTTTAAACTCTCAAGAGAGATTATATAATCATTTCATGAATATCATATAGGTTTTCTATAGTTGAAGATCAAGGTCATATGACCTATTCAATCTTGAAGATTGGTAGTTAAGCAAAGAAGCCTAAAGGCATTTTTGAGATAGATCAAGTAAAGTAGAATTGAAGAAGTGATAATAACATGTTGAGAGGCTATCAGAGTTGTATCATATATGTGTTCTTTATTTATTATAGTACATATATATATTATATATATATATATATATATATATATATATATATATATATGAGTTGAAGAGTAGAAGGAATAAGTGTGGTTAGATGAGTTGGTGCTTGGTCAAAGAGGGAGTTGAAGCTTCATTGTAGGTTGGTGCTTCAAGAATTAGTTTTGGTTAAGTTGGTGATTTTTCAAGGGTGAATTGTAGATACCTTTTAGGTTGGTTATTTCATAAGTTTCCTTTAAATGAGTTTATGCTTAGTCATAGTGGGTTGTAGCCTCTTAGTAAGTAGGTGCTTAATAAATTTAGGGTTGGTTCTCCATGTTGGGTTGGAGATCAACTAAATTTGATACATTTAATTATAAGATTGTTTTTCCAAGATTATTTTCATAGGTTTTTATTCCCTATGATAGTTTCCCACATATGTGATCAGTTATCTTGTTTCATGCTCATGTTATTGGTTCTTAATGCATTGGTAGATCACTAAGTTACTTTGAATTACTCTTGAATGTTTAAGGGTAATTGGATGAAATTTTTTAAGGACTAATTCACCCCCACCCTCCCATTAATTTTTCTTCTAAAAATTGGTATCAGAGCCTGATCCTTTAAAGTAGGCGTAATAGTTTGAAGGTGATCCTAAGAAGCACAAGATGTGTAATGAGCAAGAGGAAGAAGACACCATGTATGATGAAAAAGTATACTATGATAGTGAAGAAGGAGAATTTGAAATAGACTTTGAAGCTGAGATCATAAGTACCCTAGATGATTTGAAGAATCAAAAGAAGATGAAGTATGAGGTGAGATCTATGGTCAAGGATCTTAAGGAAGATATATGTAACTTGAAGAGTGACATGATAAAAGAAACCAATAAGGATCAAAAGACCATAAAGGATATCAAGAATGAATTAGAATGTATTAATACAAAGTTTAGATTAAAATGAGTTGAGTATGATTAGTTTAAGATAGATCTAGATTTCTTAAATGTTGAGCATGATTATCTGATAGACAAGATGACTAAGTTTGAGAAATAGCATGATAAGTACAAACAAGGTAAGAGTACCAACATGAAAGTCAACATGAAGAAAACATTTAGGCATTCCAATGTAATGAGATACTCCAATTCTTTTAATGATTATTGTTTTTCTTATCATATATTTCATCATTAATCAAGTGATTATAGAATAGTCTCAAGGGATGGGTTATCACGAGACCATGGGAAAAGGGGTGATCAATCAATAGGTAATTACAATAATGTTGTTTGTTATAGTTATCATAATATGGGATACATTGGAAGATTCTATCCTAATAGAGTTAGAAGGCCCTCAAGACTTAAAAAAGGTATATGAAGCTCTTAGAGTGCATGTGAAGGGCCAAACCTTAGTATGAAACCTAAATAAAGATATGACTAATCATCTTGAGCCTAAGAGTCAAGATATATTATTTTATAAGGAGGAGCATAAGACTAAATTAGAAGAATCTATGCAAGCTTATAATGCATTTCAAATTTAAGATGAATACATGAAATGGTATATAGATATATGTTACTCAAACCACATGACATGAGACAAAATCAAGTTCATCTCATTGAATAAGAATGTTACAAGAGAAGTAAGATTTGGAGATAACACAACTATCAATATAATTGGTAAGGGAATCTTGAGTTTGGATAATGGGAAGACCAAGACATAAAATGTGTTATATGTGGAAAGTTTGAAACATAACCTAATTAGTGTAATTTAAATGTGCAATCAGGACATAACTAATTTTTCATGATAAAGCGTATGATATAAGGAGATACAAATTAGGGATGCTAATTGCCAATGCTAAGAAAACTGAGAATAATGTATATGTCTTGAATGAGATCAAGAAGGAGATATGCCTTACAAGAAATATGGATAAGTGTTAGATATGGAACAAAAGATTAGGTCACCTAAACTTTGATAATATAGTCAAAATAAGCACTAATAAGTCTATGAAGAACATGCCTAAGATCAACAAACCAATAAACACACCTTGAAATACATGTTAACATGGTAAGTAGGCTAAAAGAAGGTTCAAGTCCAAGGAATAATCTAATACAATACCTTTGAAGTTAAGACACATTGATCTCTATGGGCCTACAATAATCCAAAGCATTCAAGGAGATAGCTACTTCATGTTACTCATAAATGATTACACAAGAATGACTTGGGTCACATTATTAAAAAAAAAAGTCAAAAGTTCTTGATAAGTTTAAGGCATTCAATGTTATTATTGAGAATGCAAATATCAAGTTTCTAAGATCTAACAAAAGAAGAGAGATTTGGTATAATGAGTTTGATGAATTATATGAGGTCCATGAGATAAGGAGATAGTTTTTAGTAGCTAGAATGCCTCAATAAAATGGGGTAGTGGAAAGAAAGAATATGCCAGTTCAAGAGATGGTAAGAACTATTCTAAATGAGTCAAGGTTAGCAAATGGATACTAGAGAGAGGAAATGAGCATTAAATTATACATTATGAATAGAGGATAGATAAGGAATAATGACAACAAGACCCATTATGAGCTTTGGAAATGCAAACATGTTAATGTAGAACACTATAGAATGTTTGGGAGAAAATGCTTTATTAAAAGAGATGAGGAAGTCTTAGGTATGTTTGATTCTAGGTTTGATGAATGAATATTGTTGGGATACTCATATATGATCTCATCCTATAGATGTTACAAGAAGAGGCTATGGAAGATAGTGGAAAGCACCAATGTGAAGATTGATGAGATAAATAAATCACGCTCACCATCAAAGGATACATCATAGAATTTGGAATTTAAGAATGAATAAAAAACAATAGAGATTGATGATGAGGAAGAAGTTGAGTAAATACAATATTTAAAATTCCCCTCAAGATAGATTCAAAGAGATCATCCTAAGTCACAAATCATTGGAACCAAGTATGCATGTATGTGCACAAGAAGAAGATTTTTAAGTAACCTAAAACAAGAGAATGTTTCTCTATTGTCTAAAATTAAACCTAAGAACCTTGTAGAAGCAACCAAAGACAATTTTTAGATAGGAGACATGAATGAGGAGTTAGACCAAATAGATAAGACTGAGACTTGGGAACTAGTTCCTAGGCTTAAAGATAATAATGTAATTAGTGCAAAATAGGTGTTTAGAAACAAATTGAATGATTATGGATAAGTCACTAGGAATAAGGATATATGGGTATGCAAGGGGTATGCACAAGTTCAAGGGATAGACTTTGAGGATACCTTTGATTCATTATTAATATTGGAGGCCATCATATTATTTTTAGCATATACATGATTCAAAGGGTTCAAGGTGTACTAGATGGATGTCAAATCTACCTTTCTAAATGGTAACTTGAAAGAGGATGTGTACATAGAGAAACCTAAGGGGTTTTCAATATCAGGTAATAAAGACTATGTTTATAGACTGAAAAATGCTCATTATGGTCTAAATCAAGCTCGTAGAGCTTGATATGCCAGATTGGATAGGTATCTATTAGATCAAGGATTACGAAAAGGAGTTATAGATAGTAATATGTATATAAAGACAAAAGATAACCATCAGTTAATAGTATTTATCTATGTAGATAGCATCATCTTTAGTGTAAATAGTGAGAATATGACTAAATAATTTATAGATGTGATGAACAAGGCATTTGAGATGTACATACTAGGATACCTGTCATTCTTTCTCAGGGTACAAATAAATTAATCATTAAGAGGTATATTCATCTCACAAGCTAAGTATATATGAGAGATGTTGAAGAAGTTTGAAATGGAATATTGTAAGGTTGTTAGTACACCTATGATCATAGGGTGTAAGTCAAGCAAGGAAGATGAGTCTCCAAAGGTCAGTCAGAATTCATATAGGTCAATAATTAGAAGCTTGATATACATCACTACCTATAAACCTGAGATCATGCAAGTAGTAGATTTTATGGGAAGATTTCAAGCAGATCAAAAATAAAATCATCTGTAAGTAGTCAAAGAGATACTTAGGTATCTTAAGGGGACTATGGATTTTAGGTTATGGTACCCAAGGAGTAAGGAGTTGAACTTGACAACCTATATAGATGTAAACTAGGCAGGGAGCCTAGATGATAGGAAAGAATACTTGTGGAGGAGATTTCTTCTTAAGAATGTGCCTAATTTATTGGATAAGAAAGAAGTAAGCATCTATGGAATTATCTACTTGTGAGGATAAATACATTGTAGTAGCTTCATGTTGCACTCAGGTCTTATGGATGAGACATACCTTAAAATACTACAAGGTGGAGTATGATGGTCGTAGCCCTATTTATTTTGATAATAAAATTGTTATAAGCATCTCAAATAACCATGGCATACACTTAAGGTCTAAGCACATTAGCATCATGTATCATTTTCCAAGAGTAAAGGTAAGTGAAAAAGTGTCAAACTTGAATATGTTTTTATATAGAATCAAACTGTAGCCATTTTGACCAAACCACATCCAAAGGAAATATTTGAAAACCTAAGACATGAATTGTGTGTAATTCCCACCCATAATAGTCATTGAATGAGCCAAATGCCTAGGTTGAGATAATCAGGTGGTTCGTTAGCTCCAAGAGCACATGAATAGTGCCAAGAAGTTATGCATATAGATAAGGGAACATGCTTGTATGATGACTCATAAACTCATAGTCATGTGTGTTGAGTGTTTTGGTTGAAAGGAGTGTCATAAAATAAGTTTTACGTATCTCTTTATCATTTATGTCAAAGAGGTAGAAAGTTTATAGTGAGGGAGAAGTTTCTTGTTAAGATACATTTTTGAGAGTGGTTTCCATCAATGGCAATAGGGGATATTGTTGAGTATTATCATTAATTTCAAAGTTTCATCTTTCATGACATTAATTTCAAAGGTGACTAAGCCTAGCTGGCACTATGTAATATGGTAACAGATAAAGAAAGAGTGTTTTCATGAAAAAGAATGTGAATGTAAGACATAATTTGAAGGAAAAAGAGAGAATTTTAAGGAAACCAATGCCTTATGGTTTCATGAAGGTACAAGTCATTGATATCAAGGTTGATGACAAGGTACATCCTATGAGGTTTGGTGTTAAAGGTGTTTAGTTGTATGAAAGAGATATTTCAAGTCATGTGAAGCTTGCTCATGTGGTTTTAGGCCTGTATGAGGGTGTAGAAGATTGTTGTCATTAGAAAGATAATGGTGAAATGATATGAGTCTGTTATGATGTCATATGTCTACTTATTTGATGTATTTTTAAGGTCATGACATGGAAGCAATAGGTCAAGGTGTCAAGTGCATTAGAATATTGAGCCTAGTTAGGACATGGTGAAGGTATGACCTAGTGGCATCATAAGGTGATTGAAATCAGGCATGTGAGATGTTTTGAAGAATGTGTGAACATTATAATAAGGTGTGTATGCACTCAAAAGTATCTCAAATTGAGTCATTGAATGCATGTCCTTCAGTCATGGTCTTCACCTAAACCATTCTTTAGCCCTACCTAGCCTAATGAGGAATGAGGATTAGATTCAAAGGTAACTTTGTTAAGAATTGAATTTATAAATGTAGGTCAAGTTGTTTCAAGATTAATCATGAAGTATGAGGTTATGGTTTTGAGGAAAAGGCATGGAATGTGGTTTTAAGTTATATTGAGTGCATAGAGTGAAGGTATGGAAATCTAAAAAATAATTTTAGGTGTTCATTATCATGTTTAACCTTTACATGGGAAATTTTGTTTAAGGAGAGATGGGAAGGGTCTTACCTAAGATCTATAGGCATTGGTTTTAGATTTAAGGGGTAGTCCTTTGTGAATAATCATTAACACCAAAAGCTATGGTAAAGATTTGTAAGACAATATTAAAGACACAATGTGAAATATATTATATAAATAAGTTCCTAATGGACTCAAATACATATAAAATAAATTTTATCTTGTAGTCATCTCTCCCAACTACCTCTAGGTGGTGGTCATCAGTTAGATGATAGAGAAAATGCATAGTTACAGGCTTATTTATCAATAAATTATTGTATCTCTCAAAATTTGTATTGGTAAATAATATTAAATATATTGAAAAATAATATATATACTCATAATATAATCCTATGATGGATTTAGATTAGGTTCCACCCTTCAAGTGTGATAAGTTGGTCGTCCAAGTTATCTAGTCATAAATAAACCTAATGATGTGAACAATGTGTTGGGTGAATATTTTATTACCATAGAATGGTAAAAAAATGGCACTTTTAACAATATTGTGATGAGATATAATCTCTCCTTAAGGAAATGGGAGGCTACCTTTCTTATTGTTAACTAAAACAAGAAGCAACTATTTATAATTATTTATACTAATTTTATCAAAGTGGGTGTTAACATGTCATCCATTTTTTATATGAGAATTGATGTTAATTTAGAATATTATACCATGAGTCCTCTCATTCCTTACAATGTATTATGAAAATATGAAATTAATTGATGGTGAAATAATGACCTATATTCAGATTAGTTAGATAAAATAATAACTAGAATAACACTAGCAATGTAATGTGAATGGATGAAACAAAGTGTAGCACAAAGTCTTCACCATACTTCCAACAAAGATAAAATCACCAAATAACTTACATCCCAAATTCTCCACATTAAGTCGCTTTCAATGATGGACCTAAACCTAGTAACTAAAATGTATCTCAAAGACTCCAATATCAACTTCTTGACACCTTCCATTTTATAGAAATTTCACAACTCAATCCAATTAAAAGAACAAAAAAATGTAATGAAAAACATGTAAGAACATTCCCAATAAACCACAAGTTTATTACAACACAAATATTGAAATATCACTTAATTTTATAATATTAATGAAATTCAAGATGTACAATATGAATGTAAAGTTTCAAAAATTGCTTATCAATTCAACATTGTTTCCTTTTATAGCCCTAGTGATCATCCTTTTAAAAAAGAGCTTCCTCTTATTTATAGAGAGGAAATATAAACAAAAATTGGAAATATATTACTAATTTTACTTATTCTTTGATAGATTACAATTTTATTTAGGATTATGTACTTTTCCTATGTGCAAATTACACTAAATAAAATTGCATATGAAAAGCTATGAAAATAAAGTAAGTGTCTGTAGACACATGAATTTCTTCTTTTTTTTCTCCAAATATGCCTCGTATCTATTTAGGGTGTCTTATATTTCACTATTATCTAACCCCAATGTACTTTTGGTGATAACAAGGACCCTTATGATGGAGTCTACTAGGCTAAATGGCATGCATTTGATTTTATCCAATATTCTCTATAATTTATCCATTATCACTTGGAATTCAACTAGCTTGTTGATGGAATCCAACGTAAATGCTCCAGTCTCAATTTATATTCAAATAAAAGAAGGGAAATATTGAACTAATGTTTCATAATGAATGATCTTTTGAGATTCATCTATTTCTTGGCAAGGAGTTTTCCAATCTTTTCTATGAGATCTAGTTCCTTGTTAGTGAAAATACCCTAATATTCAAGATCCTTGATTAGATTATTAATAATTTATTTATTACTTATCATGGCCTCTCTATATTATAAAAACATTTTTGTGCTTGAAATGACATTTTTACCAATCAATAATTCTACCTTAAACTGGTGTAGTTGAGTCCATGTATGAATATCTTTCTCAATTAACTGATACCCTTTCCTTCCATCTAGGCATTGGTCTTTTCAAGAATAGATTGGAATCTATCTCTGATGGAAGTAGATTCCTTTATTGACCATTGAATTTGAGGAAGAGGAGATGAAGCAACTTGATTACTATAATATAATATATCTAATGTATTCTCATCATTTCTTAGCTCTTTAATAATGTCAACTAGTTTCAAATTATCAATTTGATCTATAGTGAGATGGATATAATCCATCTTTCTCACATCTTCTTCTCTTTTTTACTCTAGAAAAATGTCCTCTATCTTATGCACTTGAATGTAGTTACCTTTAAAATTTTATTTCATCCTTATATAATCAAAATCTTCCCTACTCTTGAATATTTTAAGAGTGATCCACTATAATATAGTTTCTATTATCTCAATCTTTGGGGTGGTAGAGACTATGTACGAACCAATATTAATAAGAAACTTGAAACTAGGTTTATGAGTATCTGACTGCTTCTTATGGATGCTCATCATTTGCTAACACATCTATATTTAATCAACTTATCACTTGAGTATTTTGGAAATATATAAGCCTATTCATTGAATCCCACTACCCTGATGTAGGTTTAGGTTGGAAATTATATAAATATATAGCCAACCTTATTGACTTGTGCCTATGATGCATCTAAAACTCTCTTGTTCTCAAGTTATTTATCAAAAATCCAAATTAACTTATAAAATAATGTATCATTAGTTATTTTATAGTGTTTCAATCTCTCCTTCAAAGTCAACTATGGATAGTATTGATATACAATAACCTTATTCATATAACCAAAATTGGTTAATCCTAGAAATAATTTCATTCTAGTTGAAGCATAAACCAAATATGAAGTCATGAAGAACTTTAGAGAAGTCGTCACCTCAGAGAGCTGGTGACATATGGAATCACTAATCTATTTCATCAAAAATATTCTTTGTTTTCAACTCTTGACAACCCAAATATAATGGTACATCCATTATTGAAATATGTTTGAAGTGGGTAGTCCCTTTACTCTACTCAAGAGTATGATTAGATTCCCTACCTCTTTTAGGAAATCAGTATTGTAAAATTTCTTGGGTCACCTAATAATGGAATGCTGAGGGGTGCTAAGCCATTTGGAGTTGATTTTCCTCTTGCACTTATCAAAATTCATGTCATAGTGCTCCTAGGTTGTTTCCATAGTTATATATAAATATTCTTCAATATCAGAGAGATGGAAGATTTTATAAAATAGTCCTCATCAAGGTAGATGACCACTTTTTGATCTGTATCGTTGGATGATCTAGTTTTTTTTAATCAAAGTGTGAAGTAACTATTAAATCCTATAATGATACTAGAAATGTAGCTACCAAGTGAATTTCACTATTTAGAACTACCTGCATGTGAGATGTGATGGGGTCACTGCTTAGGCTTTGTAAGAAATCATTTATATCAACATGGCCAATCTATATATCTATGATATGATCCACATTAGATTTAACTACAAATAAAGGAAGCACACCTTAAAATTTTTACTTATTGACTTTCTTAGTAAGAGAATATTCTAACAATAATCAGGTGATTATAAGAGAGAAATTCAATTCTCTAGAGTTAGCATTTTTTTATCTACTTCAGAGATATGCAAGAGTGGAAAAAATATGCACTACTACATGAGGTATTAAATCACTTCATGTAGTTTAGATAAATTTCTGCAAACTACACCATGAAGTAGGTATATTTTGCAACTCAAATAAAATTATCTAAACTAAATGGTTCTTGGTATTCAAGAAGGGTGTAGTATATATAATTTCATTTGGATTAGACATGGGTCAATGTTTGAATGGGTATAGGTCAGAGAAAATTCTCCAACATATAGAAAACTTAGGTAAATCAAAGGTTGGGTGTAGGTTAGAGATTTTTCTCCAAATTGTACTACTTGGGATGGGGTACACATTGGATAAAATTATCTGAAGTATACCAATTGGTGAGATATGATTTTTCACCTCAGAGAATTTTCTCTAATGTGCACCAAAGGGTTTTGGATGCAAGGGAAAATGTTGTACCTTGAAAACTTTTCTCTAATGTGAACTATAACTTGAGACTGGTAGGATGGGGTGTACATAAAATAAAATACAGTGAGGTGCACCCATAAGAAGGGTTTTTTTGGAATGTGCCTCATGTAAAAAATTCTCTAAGGCATGCACAATAGAATTATATGGTTTTGAGTAAAGACACATAGGGTTTGATGGTTTGGATGAGGTATTCAAAAAATATGAGAGAGGATTCAAAAAATCATTTCAAAAAATAAAGGACATAGGGGGGTTACAAAATAATGAATATGGTTAAAAAATGAGAATAATAAAATAAGTTTATAAGAATCTAGGGAAAATATGAAAATAGATCAAAGAAAACAAAACATTTATCAAAATACAAATGGTAAAAGTCTACAGATGAGTCGAGGTGATCTAGCAAAAAAATAGTGAAGGATGTAGGTAGGTACAAAAATGATGATGAGAGAGGGGTAACAAACAATGGTAAAAATAAAATTGCATGAGATTAATTATATATAAAATGGTAATTAATGCATATTCATTGTCGTAGAAGAGGTGGGCATAGTTGTAGGGTCAAATTTTTTTCAAACCTTACATGTGTAATGGAAGAGAAAATCTCCACTTCTACATGTTAGGGTGTAGTCTAGAGAAAATTCTTTGGATTGTACCATTCAATATTCATGTAGTCTAGAGAATTTTTTTTGAACTACACAAGGTGAAAAACTTCCTCAAAACACTATATTTTTTTAGGAAAGACAAATATAAAAAGGTAGTGATTGGCCTCATTTTTCATGCTTAGAGATCATGGGATATGAAACAAAAACGTTTTTTAGGGTTTATCCCATAATTTGACCCTACTAATTTCAAGGATAACAATTGGCTCTGACTAGGGAATTTATTTCAAGCATTCCTTGAACTGTTTGAATGAAAGAGAATCCCATAAATTTAAGTGCTTTTATCCTTTGGACCATAGAGTCAAGAGATTAACTAGACTAAAAACAAAATAAAAATATTGTATAGATATTTAAAAAATGTATAAACTTATCTAGAACCTCACTAAGTGAAAATCTCTAGATGTTATTCAATGTAGGGCAGTCATAATGGTGTTTCATACTGGTAGCCAAAAGGAAACTATGCTTTCCATAAAGCTGATGAATGAGAAAAAAGACCCCTCCAAAAGGAATCAAACTTTTCATGCATTCTTTTTAGCTCTCTCATTTTTTCCCACAAAATAACTAGATACCCAACTTGGAAATATTATTTCTTAGCTTTCTTATCAAAAAATTTATGAACTTGGCTTTGATATTTAGTAGTGTGATCCACCACTTTTGTACGTTGCTCCTCTAATTTAGCAATGTACATAATATGCTTGTCTATGGAACTTTCAAACATTTCATCCTTGATTGCCTTATCCAATATAAGAGTGGGAAATTTTAATGTGATGGGTATTTTTGTATTCAAACCATACAAAATTTGGAAAGGAGACATACCAATCAATCACTTAAGAGTAATATGATCATCTCATAATGCATCATATAATTCATTTTACCAAGATCTTTTATTGTCATCTACCAACTTCCTTATAATAGTAACTAATTTATTATTACTTGACTAATCTTGACCATTTCCTTGAAGGAAGTAGTCTGAGGTGTAAGACAGAATAATCCCATATTCAAAATAAAACTCAGTCATCTCCTAAGATGTGAAACAAGTAGCATTATTGGTTAGTATTTTGTTAGGTAATCCAAATATTATGATGATTTTTTCATTAATGAAGTTAAAAATAACCTCTAAAGTAACATGTTTAGTTGGGATGGACTCCACCCACTTGGTGAAGTAATCAATAGCCATGAGAATGTGACTATGACCCATAGTTTATAATGGGTTCATCGTGCTAATTAAATCAATACCAAATTACTAAAATTATTCTTTAATAAGTACTATATTGAGTGGTAAGGCTATAAATTTAGGGTTCCCCATAAATTTTTGGCACTTATTGCATTTATGCACCCATGTGTAAACATCCAAAAAAAGTGCTGGCTAGTAGTACCTTGATTATAATTTCTTTTGATATATGACTGAAGATGAGAAATATCCACCACATGCCATGTTGTGAAAGGATTCCAACAACTTGCCTTGCTATGGTTTGTCTACACACCATAGAAAAATTCCATCAAATTTTCACACTTATACAAAACATTATCCCAAATAAATTTGTTTGTAACTTTAATCTTCATTTTCCTCTTCTCTCTATATGACAAATGATCTAGGCATCCTCCATATGTGATTAAATGAGCAATGTCAAAGTACCACTCATTATTTGTGCATATGAGCAAGACCATGGGAACCTCTTCATCTTATATCCTTCATTTTTGGATACCTCTTCTAGTTTATTTTTTGTCAAGCTGACATAAACCTTTCCCATGCACAAGATTTGTAGTCTTGGTTTTGATATCATAATCTTGGATCTTATAAATCTAATTACCTCTTTTACTTCCAAATTCTTGTTGATTTAGAATGGAATTAATTGTAGAATCTAGTACTAGTGTGATGGTGTGAGATTTGAGAATGTAATACTTGAAATGCTTAAATACTTTCACCACAACATAATCATTTTTATCCATGGGTGAGTACTTGAGTTTGTGATCCTTTAGAGGGAAGCTCATGAAAGCTATAAGAGATAAAATTCTCTCTTCATTAGGCTAGACTAAAATGGTGGATAAAGTATGTTCAGAAGTGTAACTATACATGATGAAGTTCTTATTATAGTCAAGGTAGACTAAGATGGGAGTAAGAGCAATTACTTCCTTGATTTCATGAATGACAACTTTACATTCTACATTCCAATGAAAAATAGATTTCTCTTTCATAATATCAGTAATATGACATGTCTTCTTAGTAAAATCAAGTATAATTATTCATAAGAAATTAACCTTCCTAAAGAAGTAATAAACATCTTTCTTTATTAAGGGTAGAGTAAGATTTTGAATTGACTTGACCAATTTAGGATCAATATTGATTCCTTACTTGAACACAATGTGTCTAAGAAGCTTACCTTTAGTAACCCCAAAAATGGAATTCTTGGGATTAAAGGATATCCCATGTTCATGGAACCTTGAAGTAATTATTGTTAATTATCATAACAATCTTGATGATTATTTGAGAAAATAATTAAATCATCAAGGTAGACCACAATGAGCTTACCAACAACATCCCAGAAATCTAGGTCCATATCTTTCTAAAGGTGGCACTAGCATTAATCAACCCAAAAGGCATTTTTTTATATGTAAAGGTTCTCCATAGAGTAGTGAAGGTCATCTTGTGTTGATCTTCACCATATACCTCCACTTGGTTATATCCTGAGAATCCATCTAGAATAAACATCTTTGGACCCATCACTATCTATAATACTTGATCCATTACTAGTAATGGGTAATTATCCTTAAGTGATGATTGGTTCAAATTATTAATGTCAATAGAGATGCAAATTTATCCATTCTTTTCCCTCAAAAGAATGATGTTACATATCCATGTTGAGTGATGTATAGGAAAGATGATCCTAATGTTCAACATCTTTTGGATTTCAGCAAGGATAGTACTTGATATTTTGTAATTGTATTATAACTATTTTTGTTTATGAGGTTGAGACCTATGTTTGAGAGGAATATCATGCAGTAGTTATTTGGGTCAAAAATATTTTAGATCAGCATATTAATATGCTAATACATCAATGTACCATAATATAAGTTCCACCAACTTCTCTCTTTCCTCTAATGAGCAACTTTTCCTAATATTTATCATTTTGGGATAATCCTCTATTCCTATATTGACTTGCTTAATTTTTGTAATTGAGTATGGTTAAAACTATTGATGTGTGATGAATTGATTATGTTTAGAAAAAAGCCTCTCTAGGGAAACCAATCCTTTAGGAATCCTATTCCCTTTCAACTACAAAATCTCTTCACCAGTTTCCTCATTTACCTAAGAGATTGATTCTTGAGTAGTAGAGTCACTCCCCTAAAAGTATTACTCATTGAAATTTTTTACCTTCTCCGAGAAGGTGATGACTTGCTCATCATTGTTGAAAACTTGATAGTGATTGACATTATGAATAACACTAGGCTAGAATACCAACCCAATGGTATGTTTTTTCCTTAGATATCCTTGTGAGGAATCAAAAGAGTGGCTGAAATAATCAATAAATCTACTCTATCATTGTATTCTCTTAGAACTGCTAATATATTAAAAGCATCAAAATCTTCCATACAATCCCAAACTTTATTATGATAATTTCTTAGACTTTCATTCTTTGTTTGATACAAATTATTGACTTGACAAACGACCAACTCAACATCACCTTGACCATGGAGATTTTTAATTCATTTCTTTTGTGCAACATCTATCCCTAGCAATAAGGCTTAATATTCAGTAGTATTGTTAGTGTTATTAAACTACAACTTGAAACAAAATGGGAAGATCTATCATTTTAGGGATATTAGGACTATCCCAACTATAGATCCAATTGAAGAACAACTACCATCAAATTCTAAGGTCCAAACATCATTTGAACTTTTTACTTTGATAGTCTCAAAATCTAATACCTCGTTGTCTAAAGAGGGTGGTTCATCTATTTCTTTACTTTCATGTAAAATATCATCTAATCATACTATATCTTATTCTATTGTTAAGAAATACATACCCATTCTACATGTTTTAAAGAGAATCTAGGCTTTTATATCCTCAATCTTTGTCACAATATAGTTTGCTTATTCCTCTGGATGAAGTTTTTGCATAACACCTTTGACATATATTCTATCCTCAAACCAATCCATCTTGATTTCACCACCAACATATTTTTAAAAGTTACATCCCAACAAATTTTAATAAGAGGCTGGAACATCAACCACAAAAACTATCATCTATATCTTTTTCTCTGAAGAAGTAGCAAATGCAAATTGTGTATCTTAGATTTGGCCTTTAAGGGGTACTTTATTATATTCCATTGAATATAAATGGAAAAATGTCTTTGTTAGGGTAAACACCAAGGCAATAGCTACTTTGGTTAGCATCACATTGTCGAAGCACTCAAATCAATGACATAATTATTGAGCTTAAAACCATTGACAAATAAGGAAATGTAGAAAGGCTCTATTTTTTTGGATTTGGATAGAGTTACAACTAATTTATTTTTCTTTGTATTTGGTTTAGGGTTAATAGGTGTACTCTTAGGTGAGATATGATCATAATTAGTTCCCTTGTTTTTTACTAACTTATATAATCTCTCAAATTAGTTGTGGTTGGATTGAAAGTATTCAACCTTGAACATTTGAATTTTTGTCTTCCTAGCATGGTCTATGATATCAAAGGCTAGGTATAGGGAAGCTAAGGAGGATGAGGCATTTTAATTTTTAGGTTTTGTATTTTGGGCACCAGGTCTAGATGTAGAAGGAGAAGTAGAATGATGAGGAGTAATTACTTTTTTATCCATCAATGTGTTCTTTGCTTAAAATAACAATGGATTTAATTTTTTAGAAATATTGACCTACTTATGTGGTTCATCCTTGTAATTTTTTTTATCAACCTTCTTTTTTTTATTCAATTGACTTTGAGAATGAGTGAAGATGGTATAAGACTCACCATGTGTATCTTCCTCTTGTTCAACTTCTTAAATGTTTAGAAATTTGATATCAAAGTTTCTAGGTTCTCATCCTTTATCTCATGTGAAGGTATTAACATCATCTTTTGAAACATATTATAGCTCTAGAACATCATTTTTTAAGGATCTAACTAGTTAACTATTCTATTATCTAGTGGTACCTCCAATATAAGCCTTACTTGTGGTGAAGGAAGCTTATTCTGATTTTGGATTCTTACATCATTATTGGAATAATTAAAATCATTTGGGTAAGTGATTCTTATAGTATACTTGTATGAATAAATGGACATACCTTGGGACATCTAATTTTTGAGTGATATTAATTCATTTACTAGCTTTTACACCATATGATCCATGGTTCTAGTAGAAGGTGAAGTTGTAGAAGGTTTCCATCTAGGCTTGATTGAATTATTTCTCACTTTTCTTGCCAAAAAAAATCATCTTCTACTTTAGTCAAAAATATTTGAGAATCATCAAGATTAGTTGGGGCTACTATTCACAAAAGAAAACTAACTGTAGACAATTAAGAATTGATGAAGAAGCATTTCAAGTTCTCAGAAGTGGGTTGAGAAACTATTGGAATTCTATTCCTCAACTTATTGAACTTTGACATGAACTCACACATGGGCTCATGTGTTTATGTCTTCATTTGTATAAGTTAAGCTAATAAGGCATGAGCATCTTCTATCAACTTGAACCTTGCCTCAAACTTATCCTTAAGTGTTTCTCAACTTGTGATGGTTCCTATTGCAAGATGGTAAAACTAATTAGCAACAACACCTTAGAGTGTTTATATGAACAACCTTAGAAAAACATCTTCATATTCTACACCAAGAACTCTACATGCAATTTATAATGAAAAAATATGTTCACCAATATGCTGCTTGTCATCACCATAGAACTTGGGAAAATTATTTCATGAACCATGAGGTAGTTCATGAGATGGTGGTGTCAAGTTTAATAGATGAAAAGTAGTTCTCCATGATCCTTTAACAACCATTATATGTGGGTTGTATAGAGGAATAACAAATATTTGTAAAGGAAAAATAGGCAAGATGCTATGAATGTTGAAAGCTTCCCCTAGTATAAAATATCTTGTATTGGTAGGAGGAAAACTTCTTATATGTTAAAGAGGTGACCGAGTATATGTTGATAAAAGATAAAAGTTATGCTCTTGTAACAACTCAAATGTAGGATCAATGTGTCCTATTGCTCTTTTACTATAGGTGTAAGTTTGTTCTACCAAATTGGGATTGTATCTAGAAAAGGAAAGAGATTATCAACAACAAAATAATAACAAGCAATAAGGTGTTTGCCATATTTCAATTGAATGAGTGTAGTTCTCAATTAGATGTACATTCCCCAATAGAGTCACCAAAAACTATCAATTGAATATTTTATTACCAATAGAATGGTAATGTTAACCACAATGTGATGAGATATAATCTTGCCTCAAGGAATTGGGAGTCTCCCTTTCTTATTGTTAGCTAAAGCAACAAGAAACTATTTATACTTATTTACACTAATTTTATCAAAGTGAGTGTTATCATATCATCCATTTCTATTTTTTTATAATTTATGTTAATTTGAAAGCCTATACTATGAGTCCTTGCATTCCTTACAATTTAGTATGAAAATATGAAATTACTTGATGGAGAAATAATGACTGATATTTAGATTAATTAGATGAAAGAGTAACTAGAATAATACCAGCAACATAACATGAATGGATGGAATAAAGTGTATCCCAAAGTCTTCACCTTACCTCCAACAAAAAAATATAAATTTCAGCCCAAAGTCTCCATAGTAAGTAACTTTTAATGATGAAATCAAACCCAATAACTAAAATTTAGCTCGAAGAATCCAAAATTAGCTTTCTGTCAGCTTCTATTTTATAGAAATTACACACCATAATCCAATTAAAAACATAATAAAATGTAATGTAAAAGATGTAAGAACATTCTTAATACACCGCAAATTTATTCCAACATAAATATTGAATGATTACTTGATTTTCATATATTGATGGAATTTAAGATGTACAATATGAACATAAAGTTTCAAAAATTGCTTATCAATCTAGTAGTGTTTCCTTTTATAGCCTTAGTGATCATCCTTTTACAAAAGAGTCTCCTTTTATTTATAGAGAGGAGATATGAAAAAAATAGGAAATACATAACTACTTTGACTTATTATTTGATAGAGTCCAATTTTACTTAGGATTATGTACTTTTCCTATGTGTAAATTACACCAAAAAATATTACATATAAAAAGCTATGAAAATAAACTAAGTGTCGATAAACACATGAATTTATTATTTTTTGTTCTTCTTCATGTATGCCTCATATCTCTTCAGGGTGGCTTGGACATCACCATTGTCTAGCCTTGATGTACTTATGGAGATAGCAAGGACCTTTATGATGAAGTCTACTAGGTTGACTGGGACACCTCTACTTTTATCCAATATGTTCTATAATTTATCCATTATCACATGGAATTCAACTAACTTGTTGATGGAATCCAACATGAATGCTCTAGTCTCAGTTTATGTTCAAACCAATGAAATGAACTCTTGAACTACTATTTTAGCATGAATGATATTTTGAGAGTCATCTATCACCTATCAAGGGAGTTCTCCAATCTTTTCTATGAGATCTAGTTCCTTATTAGTGCACATATCTTGAGCTTCTTCAAGATCCTTGACTAGATTCTGAAGAACTTTTTTCATGGCCTCTTTATATTCTACAAACATTTTTCTACTTGAAATGACCTTTTTCTCTACCAAGAATTCTATCTTAAACTGGCATAGCTAAGTCTACATATGAATATATTTCTTTGTTAACTACAAGTCTTGAATGAGTGTCTCAAGTGTTTTTTGTATTTACATTTTTAATTCACCCAAGTTTTTTAAAAACTTTATAGTGGAATGTAACAATTAAGCTCCTTATGCTAAAAATCTTTCAATTTAGGCACCGACTACCTAACCTTGAGACCTAATATTTTTTGCTTGTTGAATTGTTATTTTAGTGGTTTCATTCCCAATAGTCTCTACAAGCTTAGATGATTATGTGATCTTTAGTATATCTAGAGTCAATTTTTTTTAATTGTGCTTTGAGTTGATATTTGATTACCTTATCCTTGTCATATTTCTCTAGAAAGGATGCCATTATTGCCTATAAATCTTCCTGTTCACTTTCATATGTTTGCTTCCCTAAACTAATCTATCTAGTTTTATATTTAGATACTTAGATATCTTTAATGTTTATATATTTTGGAGGCACTACAACCTCGACATACATGTGATGAGAATTGAAGATCACTATTGATATGGTTTTACCCTTTATTATTTTTGGTTTTACTAGTACAAGTTGACTAAAATCAAAATCATCTGGTGACATAGCTTGCTTCCTCCTCTTGGGTGTTTGAAACATTATCCAAGGGGGAATAGTTGATGAATCTTCTTGTGTAGAGTATGTCAAGGCTTGTGATGTTTGGGGAAGATCAATAGTTTATGAGGTGGGTGAAATGAAAAGTGAGAATGAGGTATCTGGCATTGGAATGGATACTGATGGAGTGGTGGTTATGATAGGTGGGGTTTGAGTTTGTATAGCAAAAACATTGGTTCTTAGTAGCATATTTGATATGGGAGTGGATGAGACTTGAGTTGCTAATTTGGAAGATAAGGTAGACATGAACCTATCCATGTCTTATTGAGTGAAATACAAGTTGGTAGGTGATTATAATGACTATGAAGGACTAGAAAATTTGGAAATGGAATAAAATACCTAATCTGAGATGCCTTGAGAGGGAACTTTGAAAAGTGTGGCACTAGTGGGTGAAGGTGAGGATGGAAGAGTAGTCTAAAGTAGCATTGTAGAAAAAACTAGTGTAGTAGGAGTGATAGGGGGTAGTAGAAGATGTTACCTATGAAGTTAATAATTTTTAAGTCTTTACTAGTTGTGTTGATGATTCATTCATAGTGGGATTTTCTTTTATCTCTACCTAAACATTTTTCTCCCCTGTATCAGTGTCCTTGCCTTTTCCCTTACCTTTTCTCTTGAAAGCAAAGTTTTGCTTCTATGTAGAGGTGGGAGCATCTTATTTGTTATTAATTCTTAGTTCTTCAAACTTTTTAGTAGTTTATTTATCATATTATTCCTTAGATCTAGTTTTTAAAGTCTTCAATCTCATACCATTTCCCTCCAGCCAAGCATTAGTCTTTGGTCTTTGCAAGAATATGTTAGAATTATCTCTGGTGGAAGTAGATTCCTTTATCAACCATAGAATTCAAGGAAGAGGAGTTGGAGAAACTTGATTACTCTCATACAATGGATATAAATTATTCTCATCATCTATCATCTATTCAAGAATGTTAGCAAATTTTAAATTATAAATTTGATCTATAGTGAGATGACTGTAATCAAAATTTCTCACATCTTATTTTTTTTTTCACTCCACCCAAATTTACTCTACCCTATGAACATAATTTAGTTACCATTGAGATTTTATTTCATACTTATGTAGTCAAAATATTCCCTACTCTTGATTCTTTTAAGATTGATCCATTGTAATTCATTTTCCATTATCTTGGCCTTTGGGCTAGTAGAGACTATGTACTAGCCAATGCTAATTGGAAACTTGAAATCAAGTCTATGAGCATCTGATTGCTTCTTTTGGAATCTCATCATTTTCTAACACATATTCATTAAAATTAGCTTATCACTTGGGTATCTAGGTAGAATATAAGGTTATTCAGTAAATCTTCATACCCTGATGTAAGTGTAGGTTGGGAATTATAGAAATATATAACCTACCTTGTTTAACTGTGCCCACACTACATCTAAAACTCTGTTATTCTTAGGTTATTTTTCAAAAATTCAAATGAACTTAAACAACATGTCATTAACTCTTTTATAGTGTTTGAAGCTCTCCTTCAAAGTCAATTGTTGATAATATTCATATACAGGAACCTTCTTCCTATCACCAATATTGGTTAATCCTGGAAAAGATTTCATGATAGATGTAGCATAAACCAAATAGGAAGTAATGAAGAAATTTAGAGAATAGGTCACCTCAGAGATTTGGTGACATATGGCATCACTAATCTATTTCCCCCAAAATATCATTTATTTTCCCCTCTTGATGACCCAAATGTAATGGTACATCTATTATTGAAATATATTTAAAGTGGGTAGTCCCTTTACTCTACTCAGAAGTGTGATTAGATCCCCTACCTCTTCTATAAACTCACTATGGCTAAATTTCTTGGGCCACCTGGAAATGGAATGTCGAGAGGTCCTGAGCCATATGGAGTTGATGTTACTCTTACACTTATTAGAATTCTTGTCATTATGTTTCTGGGCTAATTTCATAGTTATATCTAAATATTTTTCAATGTCAAAGAGATGGAAGATTTTATAAAATTAATCCTAATCAAGGTAGTTGACCACTTTTCCATCTATATTTTGATTGATCTAGTCTATTTATCAAAGTGTGTATAAACTATCAAAACAAACTCTGAATCCTATGTTGATACTAGAAATGTAGCTACCAAGTGAATCTCACTATTTTGAACCACCTTTATGTAAGGTGTGATGGGGTCCCTACTTTGCCTTTGTAATAATTCATCCATGTCTACATGGCCATTATTTGTATCTCTAATATGCTCCACATTGGATTCAACTATGCATAAAGGAATAACACCTTGAAATTTGAAATTCATGGATTTCTTGGTAGGAAAATCATCTGACATTGGTTAGGTGACTGAAAGATGGAAATTCAATTATCTAGAGTTACCATTTTTCATCTACTTTAAAGATATGTTGGAGTGGAAAAAATATGCAGTACTACACAGGGTAATAAATCACTTCATGTAGTTTAGAATTTCTTTCCAAACTAGACCATGAGGTAGGTATCTTGTGAAACCCATATAAAATTATCTAAACTACATGGGTCTTGGTATTCAAGAAGGGTGTAGTCTAGACAAATTTCTTTAAACTGTATGTCGGTCAATGTTTGAATGGGTGTAGGTCAAAAATAATTCTTTGACCTAAACCAAACTTGGGTAAATCAAAGGTTGGGTGCATGCCATAGATTTCTATTTGAAATGTACTTCTTGAGATGGGTTACACTTTGAATAAATTTATTTTAAGTGCACCAATTAGTGAGATATGGTAGTGCACCTTAGATAAGTTTCTTTGACATGTAACTAATGGTTTTGGATGCAAGGTAAAATGGTGTACCTCAGATAATTTTCTTTGATGTGCTTGAAAACTCAAGAATGGTAGGATGGGGTGCATGTCAAAGAAAATCCTTAGAGGTGCACCCACTAAAATGGTTGTTTGGAATTTGCCTCAGAGGTGCACCTACTAGAAGGGTTGTTTGGAATGTTCCTCATGTAAAAAATTCCCTGATGTATGCATGGGAAAAGTTTAGGGTTTTGAATAGAGACATACAGGGTTTGATGGTTTGGATGGGGTATTAATAAAATATGAGAGAGGATTCAAAAAATAATTTTGAAAAACAAAGGACATGAGGGGGTTGAAAATTTATTAATATGGTTAAAAATAAATGAGAATAATACAAGAAGTTTATAAAAAGCTAGGGTAAATAGGAAAAAATAACAAAGAAAACAAAACATTTATCAAAAGGCACCTAAGGATATAAAACAAATGGAAAAAGTCCATGGATGACTCAAGTCAATCTAACATGAAAATGGAAAAGGACGTAGCTAAGCACAAAAATGGCGATGAGAGAGGGGTAACAAACAATGGTAAAATGAGAATTACATAAGATTAATTACATATAAGAATGGTAATTAAAGCATATTAATTACCATAAAAGAGTTGGGCCCAATTTTAGGGTCAAATAATTTATCCAAACTTGCATGTATAATGGTAGAGAAAATTTGTGCTCTGATATGCTAGGTTGCAATCTGAAGAAAATTCTTTGGATTGCACCATTCGAGCTTGGTGTAGTCTCGAGAAAATTCTCTAAACTACATAGGGTGAAAAACTCCCTCAAAAAGATAATTTTTTTGAGAAAATAAAAATGAAATAAGGAAGTGATTGTCTTGATTTTGATTCCTTAGAGATGATGAGATATGAAATAGACAAATTTCATAGGGGTTATCCCATGAATTGCACCTACTAAATTTGAGTATAACAACATGATAAACCTAGGTAGAGATGACAAGATGGATTTGAGGTTATTATCATATATTTTGATGTAATAAAGTGCATTAAGATATTATTTATGACTTTTAAATCATTCTAATTCTTGAAATAAGTTTAGGATGCTAGTGAATATGGTAAAAATTTGCTCACAAAAATGACCTATTTGGTTCAAATAAGACTGTGTGATATAAGGTCAAGAAATTGGTCTACAATACCAATATTTTTCATTAGACCATTTGATATTTTTATCTAAGGATGGTATGGAGATATCATAGGATAATTTACATGTAATATAAATCATGGAAAGTGTCTACAAGGGTGTTGGAGGTCTATGTCACCATGACTAGTCTTTGAGGCAAATTAGTAATTATGAGTAAGTTGCATAGATATTCTTTGGCCTTTATATCTTGAGTGAAAGTATTAAAATAATTTGTTGATGACCATGAGGTCAAGGATAATATATATACATGTTTCAAATGTTATATTTAATTAGCTTAAGAGTATTTGATCTTCATTTTTACAAGATAGACTTTTGAGGTACACAAGCCTAATAGGATAGTTGGACCTAAAGGATCTTTCATGGTATGAATGAAAGAAACAAGTCCAATTAAGCATGGACTAAGTTAGTAGAGGTATTATGATAAGTGACTAAATTGTTTTCAATTGTTTGATAAATCCATTTGGGCCCAATATAATCATTTTTTGATGTTAAAGAGATAGACCTAATGCAATTAGGTCTCCATGAAGTCTAAAAGAAAGACGAGGCATAGTTGAGTGTGGCAGACCAAAAAGGTCAAAAATTAGTTTGAAAAAAGTTCATAAAGAATTATAAGACATATTATATGGATGACCTAAGATTTTTAAGGTGTATGGATGACTAAGTGGTGTGTAACCCTGTGTATAGTATATATACAAGGCATTTTAGGCCTTTTTGGAGATGTTGAGTGTAAGCAAATAAATTGATAAATATATGAACCTAAGGAGGTTGGGTAACATGTTTTAAACACTCAAAAGAGATTATAGAATAATTTAATTAAGATCATATGTGTTTTTGAATTTGAATATCAAGGTCATATGACCTATTCAATCTTGAAGAGGGTTAGTTAAGGGAAGAAGCCTAAAGGCAATTTTAAGAGAGATCAAGTGGAGTATAGTTGAAGGAGTGATCATAATATGTTGAGAGCATATCAGAGTTACATAAAATATGTTTTTTTATTTATGATACTAGATATATTTTAGATAGATTAGATATATAATTGAGTTAAAGAGCAAAGGAAAGAAGTGTGATAGGTTGAGTTTATGTTGGGTCAAAGAGGGAGTTAAATTTTCCTTGGAGCTTGGTCCTTGCATAATTGAGCTTGGCTAAGTTGGTGTTTGGTCAAGAGGGAGTTAATATTTATTTTTATCTTGGTAATTTTATAATTGTCCTTTGAATGAGTTGGTGCTTAGTCTTAGGGTGTTTTAGCCTCTTAGTAAGTAGGTGCTTGCTAAAGTCAAGTGGGTGTTTGATAAATTTGGGGTTGATATTCCATGTTGGGTTGGTGTTAAAGTAGATTTGATACATTATATTATAGTATAGTTTTTCCATTATTTTTTTAGTGGGTTTTATTCCCCATAAGGTTTCCCTACATATGTGATGAGTTATATTATTTTATTCTCATGTGATTAGTTCTTAATGCATTATTAGATCATTAAGTTACATTGAATGATTCATGAATGTTTAAGGGTAATCGATTGAACATTTTTAATACATATTCAACCACTTAATCATTTTGCTTCCAAAATCCCTTACCCTATAGACTAAGTCAACTTGGTCAACTTTATTTATCCACAGTGGTGACTTTTTGCCTATTTATATTAAATGACTTAGGCATTATTGGTCTAACTTCTTCCTACTCAGTACCCCATTTTATGCCTAGTTATTTATAAAAATTCTAAGGTTCACTTTGGTACCTATATTTTGAATAACAATCAAATTTCTAATTTTAGCTCAATTTCAAATATAAATATTCAAAAAATTTAAATTTATAATTTTTTACCTATGTTACACTCATTGTAACCACTATGCATCCTCCATATCTCAAATACCGTCTCATCACCCCTAGCACTCTAATCTCTAACTAGGTCTCTTATATCTTTATTTTCTTAGAATAGTAAAAATAATGAATGAAATATTTTTTACCTTATTTATATTTATTATTCAGAATTATTTACCTTTCAAATATTTACCACCATATTTTATCTTTTGATCATATCTTTGTTTCTACTAACTTTTTTTCCAAACTTTATAATGTTCTATATTCCTAACATCATAGAAAATATGTTCACCTATTATATGTACATGTTGCAATAAGTTCATTTTTTTTAATATTTTTATTCTAACTTCTACAGTTTTGTCTAATGTTCCCTACATTATACACCTTCTCATTTCTTGCATCTACTTATTTATTTAAAGAACTAAGGTAATTAAAGGTATGTGTTTTTCAATTTTGTCCTTTCATTTATCTTATTTCCTCCTTAGTGCAATTTTTTGAGCTTTATCATTGTGTGTTTTTATGTTTTTTTTCTTTAAGCACCATTATGTGTTGCACCTAAGTGACACATGATGAGCTTTGATTGGAGTATATGTATACACATAATGTTTTCAAACATTATCAATTAGTGATGCTTTATCTATTGTAAGAACCTATTGAGTCTCAATCTCTCTGAGTGCATGCATTAAGGGGTGCACTAGGAAATGGGTAGGCAGACCATTAGTGGTTCACAAGATTATTGTCACTTTACTTACACTTGTTAGCAATCCAAACTTTTCCTAAAAACATTCAAGTAATCTTTTCCTGCTCTTTTTCACCCTCTTATAGTCATTTTTTGACTTCATTAACCTTTCCCTATAATAAAATCCTTTTTGGTAGTTCATGATACACTATCAACCCCATCAAACTTATACTCTAATTGAAAAAACTCATTTAGAGTATAGTTCAAACCCTCGTTAGACTAAGACCTAATTTATTTTTGTCAAAAATAATACATAGTTGATTAGACCAACCTTATCGAGTAAACTTTTAGAAAGGACTAGGGTTAGATTCAACTATACATAGACATTTATTTCATCATTTATTAAGGAGGAAAGAAGAGATATATACTTTGAATTATCTTATCCACCATTATATTTGAAGATCATAGCTTAGGTTTTCATTCTTTTTTTGGAGATATGGATCTTATCTTGTGGAGAAGTTTTTTAGATGCATGTATAGGATATGTAACCTAGAGCTAATTTATCCTTGTCATCCCTGCATACCACATCAACCTCTTATGAAACACCTTGGCCAAGGGAGAGATTGAGGCTTGAAGGGTTCATATTCAAAGGTAAGTATTCCTAATTTTTCCCTCCTTTGTAAGAGTAGATAGATATGCATTTATAATTATCTCCCATGCATTAGGATTTCATATACATTGATGTGAGTATATGTCTTATATGCATGTTTACTTTTACTTATTATTACCCCCACCTCACTCACAAGCCTTGGTGAAAACTATATTAGACTTTACTTTTATTTTTTCATTTACTCAGTGAATATGAAAACATAGGACCTAGTTAGGGTTATTGCATAGTTTTTCTTGACTGGAGGCTTTGGAACCCTCCCTAGTGATATTATTATGGTAAGAGATCCCTTGTATACGTCTAGTGGATCCATTTTTATCATGACCCAAAATATCCAATGTATCAAAAATAGGAAATTTTAGTATGATTTATCTTCTCTAATCTAGGATTTATTTGTATATCAATTGCATTTCCCTTTGCATACACATACTATGAATTAGGCATGCCTAGTATAGGATTAATGTGACTTCACTATCCTATTTTATGTTTCATTATTGGTCACATAATTGGAATTTATTATAACATTAATATTTTACATAGTAATTTTTTAATAAACTATATTATGCAAAAAGAATCATTATATGCTTAGGTTGATATGATTCTTATCATGCATCCATGATAAAAATTATTATACTCATGATTTACACTACTATATCTTATGTTGATGATATTATATTTATTATATTTGAATATAATATGGAAATGTTTTTCCCTAATTTGGTTAAACAAATCCTAATAGGATATAAACTAAAATGATACTTGAAATAAATAAATATGGAATTCAAGCATACATCTAAATATAAAATACTAAAACATATTCCAATGATTTGATAAGTGTCATATGTTAAATATAGTAAGTAAAAAAAAGAATGATTTATTAGATTTTTCCCTAAGTATTTTAATATGATTGTGTTCTATCACTATAAAACATACATCATTATGTATATGATTCATCAAGTTCTAGAACTAATTTCTATCTATACATGGTTACATCATTGGATGTGGATTGATATTCATTTTTTTATATTGAACCGAATAATTAGTAGTGACATGTACTTAAAAATAAATAATTGACCATATATTCACCTTATCTTATCATTAAAGTTATTTATGTACAATGTCAAACCCTTTTCACACAATGTAAAAACTTGGCCCCCTATGAAACCGTAGATGTGCTTGAATTTGGAAATTTTAAAATTAAAGAAATAGGAAGGAGTAAACATTTTTTTTGGGTGAAAACATGTTAACATTGAAATATATTATAGATAATGCTACATTATTGAATCATTTGACACATTTACTTATTTTTTAAGGAATTGAAGATTGGTTCCTCTTGTTGAACTATAAACAAATTTGTGATTCTTTTTTGAATCATTTGGAGAGTTTGGGTTATTGTGCCCCAATTTTTCTATATATATTTAATCCCTTAGGTTGGGAATAAAATACATCCCAACCCTCATAAATGTGGGGAAATGTATGTAAGATACTAACCCAAATAACTAATCATAATAGAAAGGAAAACCATGTGATGGGTTCATTATAAGTTAAAGTGTTAAGCACGGCATATACTAAGGGGGGGGTGAATCAGTATATCATATATCTTATAAAACTTTCCCTTTATCAAATTCCACTTAATCAAACATTCAGGATATGTAATAAAACTCAAATAGTAAACATCACACAAGATAAAGAGAGACACCAGATATAACGTGGAAACCCAATGTGGGAAAAACCACAGAGAACAATCTCAAGTATATTCGTGACAACAAACCCATAGGAGCACCATACCCCTTTTCCAAGTACCAAACTCAGCTACAATTCATTAGCATGAACCCATAGGAGCTTCAAACCCCTTTGTCGAGCACCAACCCAGCTACTATTCATGAGCACCAACCCATAGGAGCACTAATCCCTTTATCGAGCACCAACCCAACAACAATTCATGAGCACCAATCCATAGGAGCACCAACCCCTTTGTGTATACCACACACATATCTCTCAATGTTTCTATCTCAAAAAATGATAGATCAATACATCTCCTTCCTCTCTCTCACATTTGCTCTTCTAAGCTAGATATAACAAATACAAATCATATTCATCTCTCATAATTGCTCTTTTAAGCTAGATATTACAATATCAAATCAACCTCTATCTCCCATATTACAAATGGCTTCTTAAGCATTTATTTATAGCTTTCCAAATGACCTTTGGGCTTCTCCCTTTGTCACCCTTCAATCCTCATGGAAAATGGCACCAATCTTGGATGACCCTTCATATTCAAGCCTTTGAAAAGTTATGTGGTGACCCTTCATGACCAAAAACGTCCTTCCAACTTTTGTCCTTATCTTTGGTGACCTTTTGTATTCCTCAAAGTGTCCCTTCATGAGAAATTATGTCCTTACTCTTTTGTCTTCACTTGGTGACTCTTGGTATTTGCCAAGATGACTCTTCATGGGAAAATGCATCCCGTCCTTGTTTTGTCTTTACCCCATGGCTCTTCGACTTCTCCATGGGCCCTTCTTTTGTCTCATATGCAACCAAAAATATATTCATTAATATTAAATAAATATTAACTCATATTAGCCAAGATATTTTTATTACAAACAACATTAAATGTAATGGGGCCTTTATCACCAATAATGCTAAACCTTTGACATCAATGACAATATTTCCAACAATCTTCCCCTTTGTCATTGATGGTAACCTCAATCCTGAAATTGCCACGTCTTGTCACCTACACATACCATCATATGAAAACATATAGTAACTCCCCCTTAATGTAGTAACTTGTACCTAATCCCTATACCTATTTTTTGCACCTGTACATATACCTATTATTCTCCCCTTTGACATCAATGGCAAAGGGCCTACCTATATCTAACACTTAGCTCCCCCTTACTTGATGCTGAACATCCATGGTAGGAAGTAATAAAAATTACTCCCAACTCCTTTTGTGTTTCTTTGAGAAGATATCTGATTAAAACATTGCCTATCCTTTTGAGAATCTGCAATCAACTCATTTGAAATCTCACAACCTTCCACATGAAACTTTAAGGTGTATCTTTAATCACATATTTGACTAACACTTAATAGATTATGCTTACAAAACATTCATAGCTTTGGTTCTACTAATATCTAAACTTAAAATACCTTTTCCAGCTATCCTGCCAGTGGTTTTATCTTCAAATTTCACTATGCCACCATTGATCTTCTTTACTCTTATCTCCTATCATATGCTTCGAACATCCGCTATCAACAAACCATGGCTGATCTTTATTTATTACATGCAAAGTTATTTGCACCAACATAAAATCTTCATGTTGTTTCTTCTGCCATGAACATGACTAAACCTTCTTCCAGATGAATGGAACTTTGAAACTCTGATCCTTCTTCATTAAATCTGCATAAATATCCTTTTCCTTCTTTTTGAAACTGTTCTCTTTTTTAACATTCTAATTTCGTATGACCATAATCATTTAAAACACTACATATGCAAGAATCATTCTAATAGCCTCAAACCATAATACTGATACAAAATTTTCTTCAAAAATATATTCCCTCAAAAGATATATAAATTAATCTGCCAACTCACCTTCTTGTCATGCAACATAGCCAAGACCCAATAGTATCCACCATGCTTCAATTTTTCTTAAAAGTGTCTCCTTGAAGCCTAAAAGAGACACCCCACACAAAAGGGTCCTAGAAATAAATCTCAGGAGATTCCCACATCTCCTCTATTTCTTCCTTGATTTTCTTGTGTTTTTATTTTAGAATCCATTTAAGCATGTCTAACCTTTTTGACTTACTAACCTTATAATTTAAGATGTTTTTATTCTTCTCAACTTTTGAAACTATCTTATCTTGACAAAGCTCATGCTCAAATGTAACAAGAGATTCTGCAAAATCCTTCTTATCTGATTCTTTATCTACTATAGCAAGTAATTCATTTTCACTCCTTAACTGAACCTGATCAACCTTTACTATTTTAGGTCTCCAAACCTAAATTTGTGTTTTCTCATATTTTCTAGGGGCTCTATATCTTTTGACATACCTTAAATATCTCTTTACTTTATTTTGACATAATTTAGCAATAT